>OX940800.1:21231343-21831343 GCA_954870605.1 Acer campestre | reverse complement strand
TGGCTAATTAGCTAGGAAGAGTGGATGAACCTATAAATTGCCATATTATAAGGGTTTGGTTCATTGTTCTTATTAATAATTGGACTTTAGCTATTTCTCACTCTAGGGGCTTTAGGTGAGTCATGGTTAGAGTTACAATTATTGGTCTTTGGCTATCTCTCACGCTAGGGGCTCTAGGTGAGTTATGGTTGGAGATACGATCACTCTTTCCACATTCATTGTACATAACGTTTCCATTTTACATTACGAAGCTATCATTGGGCTAAATGTAGTTTTGTTTGTAGAATCGGTTCACATATGTTGGCTGCGGTTTTGTGTTTGAGAGATTCTCAACACACTTTTCGACCGTTAGCTTTATGAATGGGTATAAATCGGATCGAGGCAAGAACGAACCCTTAACTAAAATTGGATGCACTTAATGTCTAACAACCAACTATTTGTGCACTTATATATGGTGAACTTGTTGAACCTTGTGTGACTATTTTCATGCATCTCTCCAATCCACCCTTTTATTTATCACTTTAAACACCATTCTCACCCTTCCATATTCTCTTTGTTTTTATTTATTTTCATTTTCATTCTATACACACACACACGCACACTGCATCATACATACATTTCACACACATCATTCTCACCATTTCCGCATTCTATTTACATGTTTACAATAAACACTAGAACTTGAAATGGTTGACGAATCACACCTCCCTGCGGAACAATACCCTCGCTTGCCGCTTTACTAGTCTTTTGCTAGTTTAGAGCACATTGCGTAGGAAACCCCTTTTACATAGAAAAAATCTTTTGATCCTCGCGATTCTTTCAACGACGGAAAAAGCGAGTATCACCAGTAAAAATGGATCTAGTCCAATTTGCTTGAGTGACCACCTAATCCCGGTGTACGACCTAATCCCGGTCTATCACACAAGACTTACTTCTCCGAAGAGATCAACACCCTATGTGAATATGCAATGATATCCAAATATGCAATAAGAGCTAGGGTACTCTAGATGCTTACCTAGGATTATATGATGACAATAAAATCATTCCTAGATATCAAAATAGCTATATGACATGGCATAATAGCTTATCTATGTAAAGGATAACCAATCCTAGATACAATAGCTATCAAAAACAATCTCAATCATAAAATGAGATTAATTAGCTAGATGATAGATAAACATGTAATATCCTAGCTATCAAAAATAACCCACAAACATTCAAAGGATTAATTAGTTGATTAAAAAACAATCTATCAACATAGTTATCAATAAATCACACAAGAATGTTTATGGCATAGCTTTTAGGCAATAATGACCTAATCAATTAAGCTATGTAAAAATAAACCCATTCAACACATAATCTCAACCATGTATGAAGAAATAAATCTAAACACATACAAGTAATAAAAGAGATAAAATTGATAAGTAAAACACTAAAATTAGATGAGATTAATGTTCAACAAATCATACCATGTGTGTTGAAGAAGACCCATGCATTAGCATATACTAGATAATCCTAGATGATGCTTAGATGATGATTTATGCATGTGGATATGGGTTTGGATGATCAAAGATGAGTTCTTGGGAGAATTTCTCTCTTTGAAAATCCTCTCAATCAAAAATATGAGTTTATTGAGTCATCATAGTGACCTAAGGTCAAAGAGGCATATATATATAATGTCCAATTGAAGCTATGTCGTTTTGGAAATTTTCCAAAAGGTTTCCGGTCAAACCGCTCTACGTAGGGCAGATTTTGGGCTAGTGAAGGGCGGATTGAAAAATCAATCAGGTGCCTGCTCTACATAGGGCGAGTGAACAGCGGTTTGGGCGCGATAATGCATCAGCTTCAGATTCAAGTGCCTCAAAACATGACCAAACGACATTGAAACCTTTCGTATGATATATCATTGGAAAGGTATGGATGTCTACTTTCTATTACAATTTACGGAATGACATTTCAATGTCTTTAGAAAGAGTTATGGTCAATTGAGTGACCAAAGTTCAGAAACGGACAACAACATAGTTGCCCTATTTTGGTGGTCACTTTGGAGATTTCAAAACCAATCCAAACGGTTATGAAATATTACGAATAATATACCGTTGAAAAGGTATGGGTGTCTAGTTTGTCCAAAATTTTACAAAAATCAATTTAAATCTTTTTATAAAAAGTTATGGTCACAAGACCATACAAAGGTCAGTTTTGAAAAACATTTAAAACATTGAAATCCAATCTTTTGAAACTAGACACTTTACTCCAAACAACCAAACCAAAACTACCACTTATCCAAGAGAAGAATGAGACCTTCTCAAGTGGTCAACCATCGTGCTAAGACATACACACCATCATGCAAGCACGGACATTTCTGATCACTCAAACGGAAACGAATTACACCACACTTAAAACTATCATACATGAAGTTTAAGTGTGGGAATTGAATGCATCCTAATGCCTAAACTTGTTATGGCATTTCAATAAACTAGATGCAATCAAATAAACATGCAAGAAGAGATGTCCAAGAACATGCAAGCACTCATATAAAACACACACAACATACAAGAATAAGATTTATGCATGAGTTGTGTGTGTGTGTGCAACTAGATCTCTTCAAAGCAAGTAAGCACTAGAATTTACCTTTGGTGCTCCTTCTCTTGAGGTTTTGAGAGGGCCATTCGATGATCACCAATTCCTAAGCTACCCTTACATCAACCCCAACATGTGGTTTGTCCACGAAACAAGCCAATTAACAAATGGGAATCCTTACAGTTTTCAAATCTAACGAGGTCAGTGCACTTGTTGCCCGCACTTAGCAGTGCTGTGCTACTTTGTGGTGTGGTTTGTTGCCTGCATTAAATGGTCTCACACAAATCTCTAGAATTGGGTGTGGATTCCTACCCGCACCCTCCAACTCATATTTTTCTATGATGTTGAATACGGTTTTTGAATGCGGTTTGTTGCCCGCATTATACGAAGTCACACATTTCTCTAGTCTTTCAGTGCGTCTTCCTAGTATGGCTTGTTGCCTGCACTGTCAGCCCACACTAACCTTCTCATTGAGTATTTACCCTTTTTTGCCCATTTTTCTTCACTTTAAGCTGAAACACCATATGTAGGGAACATTTGCCTACACACGGCAAACACACATTCTATACACAAAAGTGCTCGAAAACAAGTACAAAAGCTAGGAAAATGGAGTTATAAGTGTGAACATTTGTAGAGCAATCAAACTCCCAAACCTAACCTTTGCTCATCCTTGAGCAAAACTAAAAAGAAAATCAAACAAATAAACAAAACAAACAAAATACACTAAAAGAAAAACTAACAGAAACTAGGTTATTCTACTTTTGTAGGAAACACGATGACACTTAGCATGCGCCACAAGCCTTTAAACCCCTAGGTGTCCTTAGTCTGATGAGTTATAGTCTCCTGAGAGTTTACCAGCTACGATACCCATAAACGCAACTCTGCAATACAAAGGTTGATATGCCACTTCAAACATACCAAAAAAGACTACATGCATGCTAAAATTTCTATATTAAGACTAAAAATATGTCATATAAATCAATGCATCATGAAATGCATATATGCTAATACTTAGGATGTTTTTAGTTTACAAAACCACTATGATCAAAAGCCCAAGATAGAAATCACCTCGACTTCTACTTCTCACAAGGGATAACTCAAATTTTCACTCAAAACCTAGGCGATAACACTTATCAAACATATGTGAATTGGAGTTTAGGTATATGGAAATCAAGATGTGATCGCATATGACTATAATTAGAAAGACACTCATATAAGTGCAAAAGATCTCATGAACGAGTAAGAACATATATATAGCACATGCAACTTCACTCTCAAGCAAGCATCACCAAGAGATCTATAAGGATTCTCATATTGATTGACTTATTTCGTAGACAAACCATATGTTGGGGTTTGACTTGTAAGGGTAGTTTTAGGTGTTTAAGGATCAAGCTTAATGCCCTCAAGACCTCAAGGTGACAAGCACTCTAAAGGTATATCTCTTGTGCTTGGTTTTTTCATTGAAGAGATTTAGTAGCATACACTCACTTAGCATATTTTAATATGTGTGCATTCTCTTCACTTGTCACTTTCACACATGCACTTTTATGAAATGTATCTTATTGTGTGTTTGTGTCTTGTAATTCATTTTCCATAGTTGTTCAGAAACGTCTGCGCCTGCACATAAATGTGCTTGGTTTTGCGTGAAGACTGCTATTGGTGATTGCATTGGCTTTCTCCTTGGATTCACCACTTTTGGTGAATCGATGGTTAGATCGGTGGCCCTGGTCGTCGCCGAATGAAACCACCGTTTTGGAACAGAGGTCTCTGGTCTAATTCCGCGGTTAGATTAGCGGCCCCAACCGTTGATTTGAATCCCCCGTTCATACCTGATTGATTTTAATCTCTCGGGTTTGATTCTGTGGTTAGATCAGCGGTTTCGAAACTGTCGAATGAAACCGCTTGTGCTCCCCTATTTCTCTCAGGACCAATTCGACGGTTGTGATCGGCGGCCTGGCCGTCGAATGAAACCGCCGATCATGTGTTTTCAAGGGTAAACTTGTCTTTTTACATGCCCTGTTCTTGATACCTATAAATATCATGCTTTCTCTTTTCTTTGAGTTAGTTCTTTGACTCCTTAGAACCCTAAAGCAAAAAGAGAAACACTTGAGAGAAAAATCATCAAGAACTCACCTTTAAACACTCAAAGCTTTTCATTTGATTCATCAAGTTCATCTAGAATCATTCATGCATAGCTTTGCATCATCATAACTTGCTTGATAAGATTTTGACTAACTTCATCTAATTTTAGTTTCTTTCTTATCAAGAAATCTCTTTACTTACTTGTATGTTTTATGTTCACATACTAAATACAAGATAGAGATTGTTTGTGATGAATATGATTGAGTGTTGTATTGTGATAGCTATCTAGGTTTTGTTTAATCTTGATTAGCTAAGCTTTATGATATGTCATTTAGCTTTTGATATCTAGGATTGATTTCATTGATACATCATCATCTTAGATAAGCATATAGGGTTGTCTTGCTCTTATTGCATTTTGAGTATTCATATATTCACATAGGCTTGTTATCTCTTCTTTGAGAAGTAAGACTTGTGTAGCTTCCGGGATTAGGTTGTGTAAACCACAAGCAATTGGACTAGGTTCACTCATACCGGGATTAGGTAGGTGTGTGATTACTTTCGGGATTAGGTTGTAATCTTTCTCACATTTAGTGGATTCGAGGTTTGAGTGTGGCTCACTTAATAGCCCGTGGTTTTTCCCGTGAGGGTTTCCACGTAAATATCAAGTGTCATTTAATGTTTCTGCACTATATTACACTTGCTATATTTGTATTGACTATTAGGGGTATTTTCGTAATCTTGCCGATTAACGAAAATTGGGTAAAATCGGATAAAATCTATTCACCCCCCTTTAGATTAATATTGAACACACCTTAATTTGCTTCAATTGTTATCAGAGAGGGTTCCTAGATATACTTAGGTGATCCTTGCTCATTTTGGTGTGTTTTGCATTTGTGTGATCTTTGTTCATTCATACATTTTGCATTCATTTCATTTCATTCATATACATAATAAGTGGAAACAGTGGCAATAATGAGGGAGTTTCTAGCACGCGTCTTCCTCTTCTCACCGGCTTGAATTACTCCTCATGGAAGGGGAAGATGGAATCCTACATATGCCAAATTCATGACCGTGCATGGATGGCGGTTGAAGATGGATATGATCTTCCCATGATGACTCCCACAGGTGGAGGAGAAGAAGTTTTGAAGCCTAAGGCATAATGGAGTGCACAAGAGTTTAAGGCTTCAAAATGGAATAGGAAGGCAATGCATGCCATCCTATGTGCCATGGATGAGAATCAATACAAGTTGATTCAAAATACTAGGATTGCTAAGGAGGCATGGACAATCCTAGAAGTTGCACATGAGGGAACCGAAGTTGTGAAGGACTCCAATCTCCAAGTTCTCCAAACTCAATTTGAGATGCTCAAGATGGAGGAGAATGAGTGCTTCAACGACTTCGAGATCAAGTTGATGGACATAGTCAATCAAAGTCATCAAGTCAATCAAAGTCATCAACTTGGTGATCCTTATTCGGATAGGAGGATTAAACAAAAGATTATGAGATCACTACTCGATAGGTTTGAGTCTAAGGTGACGGCTTTAGAAGAAAATAGTGGATATAAGGATATGAAGCCGAGCGACGTCATTGGAAGACTTCTTGCCTACGAGTCTAGGAAGGCTCTTAGCTCCACTCATCCTAAAAAGCAAAAGGGAATTGCTTTGAAAGCATCTAAGGATGAAAAAGAGGTGAAAAATGACTCAGATGAAGACATGACCTTATTTGTGAAAAGATTCAATAAGGTTATGAAGTTTGGGAAGAAAGAATTTGGTTTGAGAGGCCAAGACTTGAAGAAAAAAGGTCATTTCAAGAAGTTTGAACCAAGGCAAGAGAGGACCGAAAGGAAAGGGGTCCGTTGCTTTGAGTGTGGCGGGATAAGTCACTTTGCTCCCGAATGTGCAAATCACAAGGAAAAGAAAAAGGGAAAAGTGATGGCCGCCACTTGGAGTGGAAGTAGTGATGACTCCAATGAAGAAGATGAGTCTTCGGATGATGAAGATATCATGGCTAACTTCCTAGCTTTTGCCTCCTTTCACAAGAGTAAAAGTGGTAGTGAAAAAGAGGAAGAGAGTCAAAGGGAAAGTGACTCTAGTGAAGATGACTCCGATTTGAACTCCACAAATGGATATGTGGAGAAAGAGGAGGCCAATCATGCAAGTTCAACATTGGAAGCAAGATAGACCGGTTCAACAAAGGAGAAGGTTTGAACCTTCTCAACCACAAAGACAAGGGAAGGCTCCGATGCAAGCACAAGGACAAGGTATGATTCCTTATTTCATTCCTATTTGTCACTTTTGTGGTTTTGATGGTCATATTAGACTAAGGTGCTTTCGGTATACTAAAATGTGTAAAACTAGAAGCATGAATGAAAAGACAAAGAATAGAGCCATGATGCATGTTCCTAGGAATGAGAAGATTAATTTGCATGATCCTAGGACATCTAGAGCCCATGTACCAAAGATCATTAAGAAAGAATGAAAATGTTTTCCATGTTGCTCAAATTGCCTTAAAGGCTAATTCTTCTAACATGTGGTGCTTGGATAGTGGGTGCTCTAGGCATATGACAGGAAACAAGAGTTTCTTTGAGACTCTTGTTATGGAGAAAGGAGGATATGTCACCTTTGGTGATGGATCCAAAAAGAAAGTCATAGGGAAAGGAACCATTTTCGTTCCCGGATTACCCTCCTTATCCAATGCTTTATTTTTTGATGGCTTGAAAGCCAATTTGATTAGCATTTCTCATCTAAGTGATGAAGGATATTCCGTCTTGTTTAGCAAAGATAACTGCTCTATCCTAAAGCCCGATGGACAAACCTTGTTGAAAGGTATGAGATCTAGCGACAATTGCTATTGTCTTGAAGCTAGAATAGTCTCAAACAATGTGTCCAAGGATGAGCAAATTGAGTTGTGGCATGAAAGACTTGGCCACATGAACTTTCGGGATCTACGAACCCTTGGAAAGTTTGAATGTGTGCGTGGACTCCCTAAGCTTGGGAAGAAAGCCAATGGTGTTTGTGGACCTTGTAAACAAGGAAAATGAACTCAAAGCATGCACAAAAAGGGCAGGTATCTCTCCACCAAGGAGCCCCTAAAGCTTCTCCACATGGATCTTATGAGTCCTATGCAAACCGAGAGCTTGGGTGTAAAGAGATACATTTTTGTTTGTATAGATGATTTCTATAGGTTCACATGGATATATTTTCTTAGAGAAAAATCCGAAACTTTTGATAAGTTTAAAATGCTTTGTACTAAACTTCAAAATGAAATGAATTCTAATATTAAAAGCATAAAACGGATTAGAAGTGATCATGAGAGGGAATTTGAGAATGCTTCTTTTGAAACCTATTGTGATAGTATAGGTATCTCCCATGAGTTTTCGGCTCCTAGGACACCTTAACAAAATGGAGTTGTTGAGAGGAAAAATAGGGTCCTTCAAGAGATGGCCCGTGTGATTTTGCTTAGCAACAATGTGCCTAGGAATCTATGGGCCGAAGTCGTCAACACGACTTGCTATATAGGAAATAGAGTTTTCCTAAGGCTCGGAACTAGGAATACCTCTTATGAGTTATAGAAAGGTAAAAGGCCAAATGTTAGCTACTTCCACACATTTGGAAGCAAATGCTACATTTTAAATGACCGAGATCAACTTGGCAAATTTGATGCCAAGAGTGATGAGGGTATCTTTATTGGCTATGCCTTAAATAGTAAAGCATATAGAGTTTTTAATTTGAAGACTCGAAGCGTTATGGAATCATCTAATGTTGTATTTGATGATGAAAGGCTCAAAACTATTGACCATGAGGAGAAGATTACTAGAGTTAATGACTCTCCTTTGGAGAAGGTTGTGGTGACTCCTAATGTTGAGACATCTAACCTAGATAAAGAGGTCACTCATCCTCTTGATAGAGTTCCTCTCTTAGACTCTAATGAACCAGCTCCATGGGTTAGAAGACTCCATAACAAAGATGATGTTATTGGAGATGTGAATGAGGGTGTTAGGACTATAAGGCAAATAGCTAATCTTATTAGCTTTACTTGCTACACCTCTCAAATAAAGCCCAAAAAGATTGATGAAGCTCTAAATGATGAATTTTGGGTTCTTGCCATGCAAGAAGAGCTAAACCAATTCAAAAAGAATGAGGTTTGGACTCTAGTTCCTAGGCCTAAGACCACTAATGTCATAGGCACAAAATGGATATATAGGAACAAATCCGATGAGGATGGCAACATAATGCATAACAAGGCAAGAATTGTTGCACAAGGGTACTCTCAAATTGAGGGTATCGACTTTGAGGAGACTTTTGCTCCCGTTGCCCGCTTAGAGTCCATTAGGCTTCTCTTGTCCATCTCTTGTGTGTACAAGTTCAAATTGCACCAAATGGATGTAAAAAGTTCCTTCCTCAATGGCTTCTTGCAAGAGGAAGTGTTTGTTGAGCAACCTAAGGGGTTTGTGGATGCACACTACCCCAACCATGTCTATCGCCTCACGAAGGCTCTTTATGGGTTGAAACAAGCACCAAGGGCTTGGTATGAGCGCCTCACTCAATTCCTTGTCAACAATGACTACACAAGAGGTAGTGTTGACAAGACACTATTCATCAAGAAAGACAATGATGAGCTTTTTATAGCTCAAATATATGTTGATGATATAGTGTTTGGCTCCACTAACAACACCAAGGTTCAACAATTTGTTGATGTTATGTCTCATAAATTTGAGATGAGTCTTGTTGGTGAGCTTAGTTAATTCCTAGGTTTGCAAATTAGGCAATTAAATGATGGGATCTTTATATCTCAAGCCAAATATGCCAAAAACCTTGTGAAGAAGTTTGGTCTTGAAAAAGCCAAACATTGTGATACACCCATGAGTACCACTTTGAAACTTAGCAAGGATGCTAGTGGTAAAAGTGTGGAACAAACATTATATAGGGGCATGATAGGAAGCTTGCTTAATTTGACCGCAAGTAGGCCCGATATATCCTTTAGTATGGGTGTGTGTGCTAGGTACCAATCCGATCCCAAGGAGTCCCATCTCTCTTCCGTTAAGAGAATCATTCGATATGTGAATGAGACTTCCAACTATGGGATTTGGTACTCGTTTGACACTAATGCTAGTCTTGTAGGCTTTAGTGATGCGGATTGGACGGGAAATTACGACTATTGAAAGAGCACATCAGGCGGTTTCTTCTTTCTAGGCAATAATTTGGTGTCTTGGTTTTGCAAGAAGCAAAACTTGATTTCCTTGTCCACGGTGGAGGCCGAGTACATAGCCGCGGGGAGTGGATGCACACAACTCCTATGGATGAAGCAAATGCTAGTAGACTACGAATTCAACCAAGGTACACTCACTCTCTTTTGTGATAACATGAGTGCTATTAATATTTCCAAGAATCTGGTACAACACTCTAGAACTAAGCATATTGACATCCACCATCATTTCATTAGAGAACTAGTTGAGGATAAATGCATTGTACTTGAGCATGTAGGTACTAATGATCAACTAGCGGACTTGTTTACAAAACCTTTAGATGCTACTCGATTTAAAACTCTTAGTAGATCTATTGGGATATGTCTTGTAGAGTGATGAGTTTTTGTTATTGACCCCATAAGGGGAACTCAAGCAAAGAGAGCTTTTAGTATACTTGATGCATGCAAAATATTTGAAATATCTTGTGCTTCTCTTTTAATTGCTTGAAGTAAGCTTGGTTGGACATATGTATATATATTCTTTTATCTCAATAAGTGTGAACCTTGCTTTGTTTTCAATCCATGTCATATTTATGTTCAAACATGCATTTTTAGACTAGGAAATTTACATAGGAAGTATGATTTGAATGACCTATAGTTATTTCCATGACATGATAATTCTTAATTGACATGCTAATGCATATGAAAAACATGAAATTCAAATGACATGCTATATTGAAAAAAAGGATGAATTGATGATTGCAAGTTCTTAAATGCAAAACAATGTGTGAAAAAGCTAGTGAGACTAAAAATGATAAAGGATCATGTATCCATTCAAAGGATGTTTCAATCCAAATGTCTCTCTTTCTTTATTTGTTGAACATGGTTACTATCATACGGGTTTCATACCCGGAAAAATCAAATAGGGTGCAAAGTCACTCATGCCATGTTTCGCTTATAAAGTTGGATATAGTTTCTATTAAAATTGAAATCAATGAAATCTCTATATCCTTGCTTCTCTCATGACAAATGGTAAAATTGGTTTGAATTCTATAGGAAACCTTTGTCATTTGCTTTGCCAAATACCATTGTATTTTGGACTTGAATGCAACATGTCTTGTTTGCAAAGCATTCTTATTTCACACATTTTCAATAAAATAAATCTCCTTGATTCTCTCCAATTAATTGAGTGCATAAAGTGGCTTATTTGATTATGCATTATCTCGTATGCTACTATTTCTATTTGCTATGAGTGACCCGGTTGGGGACTACTCCTTTGCCTATATCATGACAAAAAGGGAGAGTAGGATGTGGTAAGGGGAGTTGCTAATTGTAGTAGCAAATGTGCATATTGGGGTTTATGGTTTGAGGGGGAGTAACCTTTTGAGGGGGAGCATTGCATTTTCATACTTTGCATTGGGCTTAAATTACTTAAATGCAAATGCTTGGTTATTTTCACTTGATCATCTCACATACACTTGCTTTGGAAAGTGTAATTTTTTTTGTTTTGAAGGGTTGTAATTCTATAAGAGATTGAAGGCTTGAAGATGTTTATTTTTTTATATATCTCTTTGTAATGTAGATTATCATTGAAATCCCGTAGTTTATATTTTGTTGTGAGGATCAATGTGAAAGGTGGTTTTGTCACGAATTAGCCAAAGGGAGAGATTGTAAGGATTCTCATCTTGATTGGCTTATTTCATAGACAAACCACATGTTGGGGTTTGACTTGTAAGGGTAGTTTTAGGTGTTTAAGGATCAAGCTTAATGCCCTCAAGACCTCAAGGTGACAAGCACTCTAAAGGTATATCTCTTGTGCTTAGTTTTTCATTGAAGAGATTTAGTAGCACACACTCACTTAGCATATTTTAATATGTGTGCATTCTCTTCACTTGTCACTTTCACACATGCACTTTTATGAAATGTATCTTGTTGTGTGTTTGTGTCTTGTAATTCGTTTTCCATAGTTGTTTGGAAACGTCCGCGCTTGCACATAAGTGTGCTTGGTTTTGCTCGAAGACCGCTATTGGTGATTGCCTTGGCTTTCTCCTTGGATTCACCACTTTTGGTGAATCGGCGGTTAGATCGGCGGCCTTGGCCGTGGAATGAAACCGCCGTTTTGGACCAGAGGTCTCTGGTCTAATTCTGCGGTTAGATCGGCGGCCCCGACCGTCAATTTGAAACCGTCATTCATACCTGATTGATTTTAATCTCTCGGGTTTGATTCTGCAGTTAGATCGGCGGTTTCGAAACCACCGAATGAAACACCCGTTGCTCCCCTTTTTCTCTCGGGACCAATTCGGCGGTTGTGATCGGTGGCCTGGCCGCCGAATGAAACCGCCAATCGTGCGTTTTCAAGGGCAAACTTGTCTTTTCACATGCCCTGTTCTTGATGCCTATAAATATCATGCTTTCTCTTTTCTCTGAGTTAGTTCTTTGACTCCTTAGAACCTTAAAGCAAAAAGAGAAACACTTAAGAGAAAAATCATCAAGAACTCACCTTTAAACACTCAAAGCTTTTCATTTGATTCATCAAGTTCATCTAGGATCATTCATGCATAGCTTTGCATCATCACAACTTGCTTGGTAAGATTTTGACTAACTTCATCTAATTTTAGTTTCTTTCTTATCAAGAAATCTCTTTACTTACTTGTATGTTTTATGTTCACATGCTAAATACAAGATAGAGATTGTTTGTGATGAATATGATTGAGTGTTGTATTGTGATAGCTATCTAGGTTTTGTTTAATCTTGATTAGCTAAGCTTTATGATATGTCATTTAGCTTTTGATATCTAGGATTGATTTCATTGATACATCATCATCCTAGATAAGCATATAGGGTTGCCTTGCTCTTATTGCATTTTGAGTATTCATATATTCACATAGGCTTGTTATCTCTTCTTTGAGAAGTAAAACTTGTGTAGCTTCCGGGATTAGGTTGCGTAAACCGCAAGCAATTGGACTAGGTTCATTCATACCGAGATTAGGTAGGTGTGTGATTACTTCCGGGATTAGGTTTTAATCTTTCTCATATTTAGTGGATTCGAGGTTCGAGTGTGGCTCACTTAATAGCCCATGGTTTTTCTCGTGAGGGTTTCCACGTAAATATCAAGTGTCATTTAATATTTCCACACTATATTACACTTACTATATTTGTATTGACTATTAGGGGTATTTTCGTAATCTTGCCTATTAACGAAAATTGGGTAAAATCGGATAAAATCTATTCCCCTCCACCCCCCCCCCCCCCCCCCCCCCCCCCTCTAGATTAATATTGAACACACCTTAATTTGTTTCAAGATCTGTTAGGTCTTGTCATTCGTTGTAATGGAGCCATGGGTGTAGGCTAAGAAAGAATGGGAAAAGTGAAAACAAAAACCTAGGACCATACAAAAGGGATTTTGCTGACCATATACAATGCAATAATGTAATCCCGAAATGCATTTATCAAAGAACTTTGCTGACCATCTACAATGCAATTACATAGTCCAAAATACATTTCTTTGAGGTATACATCTAGGCTTCCCTTTTGCTTTTCTACTCTTTTTGAGTAGACATTGATACTTTTTTTTTTCTTTTACCATTCATTTGTTGATTGACTAATACAAATATTTTCTATTTTGATTCCTTACATCCAAGCCTGAGCAATTGCATTCTACAATTCAACCCAAGAAACTCATTGGTTTCTTCTTAACTAATGAGATAGTAATTACAAAACACCTTAATACTTCCTACCTTCTTCATCACCATATGGTCCCAAGCTAATTAGATACGATTTCATTATACAAGCTTTGGTTCTTTGGTAGTTTGGGTAATGAAAGAAGAGACTCATGTGTTTGGCTTCAAATGAGCTAATGGAGCACACACAAGGGTAGGAGTAAGTGTTTTTGATATATAGTACTTTAAGCACACATTGCCTAGCATCACTTCTCAAGGATCAACCAACACAAAAGCAAAGCACACACATGTGATATCTTAATATGATTGTTCTTAAATATCCAATAAAAAATCCTATAGAGATCAATCTATACATTTGAAGAACAATAAAAGTGTTTTAAGAGTAGAAATGACTTAAACCCTCTCAAATGAAACATTAATAGGCATAACAATCTCACAATGGTAGTCTCCATGATTATCCTAGGCTAAACAAACATAGAGGTCCCATCCACCTAAACATCAAAAGATCGACACTGTACATGCAAATTTATAGGATGCAGAAATTATAGATGGCATGAATGCTTGTCAAAACATAGAGCTAAAAGCATACAAGACATGTCTCTACCATCATGCAAGAGAAAACAACTCAATCAAAAATGGACTCTAATTCCAAAATTTTCAAATTTGACCCATTTTTACAGAGATTTGAAAAAATTCTAACAAAAACGCACAATAAACAAAAATGAACACAACATAAACAAAATTCTAACTAAAACACATAATAAACAAAAATGAACATAACATGAACAAAAAGTTGTCCACACCCCCAAACCTAAACTCAACATTGTCTTCAATATTGCTCCACTCATAAAATATGAACAATGCAAGCTAGAGTTTGGAAATAAGGACAACAACACAAATTACAAAAGCTAAGAAAAACAAAAATATAACATGTCCTAAGATATAAGCACAATACGCATCCACTATTAGATCTAAACAAAATAAGAAAACAAAAATAAAAATCACAAACACATATGCAAAGCATTTTATCACGAAGCACTAGGCGGTTTCCGCCATATTCAACAACTATCCATAAACACATTAAGTAAGATCAATAAATGCATTCCACGATCCTTAAAGCACAAAACTAAATCTCAATCACAATCATCTCAACTCCAAACATGGAGGAGTCGATTGGAGAAATTCATATTTGGGAATGCAATTGTAGAGGGTTTACCTTTTGTGGCTACACATTGGCTTCTTTTCTTAATGCTCCTTCATAGTCCATCCCGCGTCTTTGGTTTTCAAACCAACTAAGCTTTCACATCGGAGCTATTTGACACTAGGGTTATGAAATTTTGGATGACCAAAATGAATCAAATCTTTGAGAGAGGAAAAGAAGGAAGTGAAAATGGTAGTTATTTTTTATATGAACTATGGGATGTACAAGTCTGGCCTTACCACCAAAATGGAAAGGTTGCCCTTACAATCTAAGAGAGGTTTTTGAATAAACACATCTTTATGTACCCATCCAACTAGATTTTTGATTTTATCCCAAATAAAAAACAAAGTATTGCGGAAGATGTAAGGATTAGGATTCTCCACTATGCTGATCTTTTTCCTAATCTAAAGCACTTTAGAATAACATTTTATATTTAAAAATAATGAAAGTGAAATAGATAAAAGAAATAAATTACAACCATTGATTACACATATCAACGGATTCATATAGATTAGGGCAAAGATCAACTTAGCCTAGGATCCAAATAACAACTTCAACCCTTTTTATTGCCATAAAAACATGCCACATGTCCATATGCATTGGAGCTCTCCTCTCCACACTTTCTTTTTCCTTTTTAAATATCAATTATTATTATGGAAATACCCATCAATTATTATTATTATTTTGAAAGATGGAATCAATTATTATTAACTACATATTTGGTAAGTGGTAGTGTGATACACAAGTTTGGTACAACTATTTCAATTATTTTAAGTTTAAATTTGTCATTATAGTCTTTTTAAATATATATCTATATTAAAAAAACGCTTTTCAGTTAAAAGTTTATAGGGATATAATCATTTCCCCCCTGTAGTGTGCTATATTACACACTTTACCCCCTCTAGTTTTAGTAATGACCATTTTTCCCCATAAAAAACAAAATATTAGACATTTTGTCGGAATTCTGTTAGTCTAGTACTTTGACCATCAAAAAATCAATAAAAAGACCGTATTATCCTTGAACACATGAGTTATGCCCTCAAATGATACCATTAATTGTTTTTAAAGGAAAAAAATAGAATTAAAAAAAATAAAAACTAATAAAAGTATTAAAAAATAACGTAATTGAAAATAAAAAAATAAAAACAAGGGATCACCACCGTCCATGAAGGTAGAGATAATAAATAAAAAAGCAACAACAAAAAATTCATTAGTTCAAATTTTTTTTTTTTAATATTTCAAAATAAAAAACTTTTTTTTTTTAATATTGTTTTATTTTATTTTATTATTATTTTTTTTTTACAATTCTATTATTTTATTATTCTTTATTTTAATGTTTTTTTCAATAATTTTTTTTATATTTACATTTCAATCTTTATAATGTTTTTAAAATATATATATATTTTTTTACATTTAATTCTTTATATTAATGTTTTTTTTAAAATAAATTGTTTAATTTTTTATTTATTTTCAATTCTGTTTTTTTTTTTAAATACTTTCATTAATTTTTTTTTAATTTTGATTTTTTTTCTTTAAAAACAATTAGTGGTATCATTAGGGGGATAACTCATGTGTCTAAGGATAATTAAGTCATTTAATTGATTTTTTAATGGTCAAAGTACTAGACTAACGAAACTCCTAATAATAAGGGGCAAAATATCTAATATTTTTGTTTTTAGGGGGAGAATGGCCTTTACTGAAACTAGACGGTGCAAAGTGTCTAATATGGAAAACTACATGTAGGGAAATGATTATATCCCAAGTTTATGGGTCATACTACTTTGCTGGAACAATAAAGTTATTGGATTTAATAACTTAACATTAGATTGGATGAAAGCAAATCCAACGAATATTATTAAAATTTGAAATTTTTGTCATTTATTATAGTAAAAACTTGAAACCTTTTCAACAGGTTTTTATTTTTATTTTTTATTTTTTATTTTTTATTTTATATATATTTATATTTGATATAATCTGACAAAATAAATAAATGATTTTGTTAATACTTTAAGAAAAATAAATTGTTAAATACAAAAAAAAAAAAAAACACTTACATTATAAATTTATAATTTAATTTATAATTTAATTAGAAACTTAAATAATATTGTTTTACTTTTCATTTAAAAAAGAAATAATAGCATTGTTTTATACAACTCAAAATTATTGTTACCATAAATAATATGTTTACAGCTTTATATGCAAAACTTGTTACATAGTATGAATATTTGAAAAAAAAAAAAATGAGGTGTAACATTCTATCTCAAAGTTGTTACAATGTATATTTTAATTGTTACATTTCACGTAAAATTTGTTACAGTGTTAAATCGTTATCACATATATCTTAATTACAATTTTTTAATGTGAAATTTGTTATATAGTAGGAATATTTTGTTACCCATATATATAAATGAGTTGTTACATATTATGACAACATTTTTACAACTTTCAGCTTTATCGTTACTTAACATATCAATGTATATTAAAAAAAAAAAAAGAAAAAAAAAAGAGTTTTTACATTCTACCACAAAGTTGTTACAATGTATATTTTAATTGTTACATTTCACGTACAATTTGTAACAACGTTAAATCGTTACCACATACATCTTAATTACATTTTTTTTTTTAATGTAAAACTTGTTACATAGTACACATATTTTGTTACCCATTTAAATGAATTGTTATATGTTATAACAACGTTGTTACAACCTAAAGCTTTATCGTTACACAACATACCAATGTAAAATTGTTACCACAAAACGTTTTAATTATAACTTTCTATGTGAAACTTGTTACAAAACACGTATATTTTGTTACCCAAATAAATCGAGTTGTTACATGTTATGACAAAGTTGTTACGAACTATGACTTTATTGTTATACATAATGTTAAATTTATTACAACATTATATTAATTTAATACAAATAATATATATTATTTTTTTGAAAATAATAATAATTTTAAAATAAAAAATTAATTTTAAATATTTTAAATCTATTATATTATAAATATTTAACTAATTTAAATACAAATTAAAAAACATATAATATATTTATTTAAATCACATAAGATTATTTTAAAGATATGCATAATCCTTATTTAATAATCAGTTAATTTTTTTTTAAAACTAATTATTAATATTAAATTAAATTATTTTATTACATTTTAAAATAGATTTTTTTTTAAAAATATAATATAAAATAACTTGAAAGTAACTGGTTAACCAGTTATAACCAGTTAACCAGTTACTTCATCATTTTAAAAGTTTTTAGATGTCACATGTTAATTAAATATTAGAGGAATCTTGTAATAAAATTCCAATAACATTAAATCTCCCAACAAGGTAGCCATGTCCTATGAAAACTGGTTTCATAGAGCATATCCAATATGAAAACTGGTTTCATAGAGTGAAAAGATTTCAGATTCGTTTGATTTGTAATTTATTAAGGGATTTGGATTCTCTTCTCAATTTCCATTGTACTCACCTAAATCAATGGTATTGATTAATTTTATGGTGGAGATATTGCCACCCATAAATATGATTTAAACACTAAAATTTATAACTTCACCAATTAGTAAAATTTAAAATAGAATCATTACTATTAACACCCATTCAAATTCCAAATATAACCTTATTAGAATTTATTTATTTATTTATATATTTTGAATCTCTAACCCAAACAAATTATTAAAATACCCAATTTTAACACACCCAATTTTTTTGGCACGCCTATAGTGGGAGGATTCTTCTCTTTTGGAGAGAAATTATTATATATAACAACAGGAGAAGGGTAGAGTAGCATAGAGATACAGATTTGCAAAATAAATAAAATAAAATAAAATAAAATAAAATAAAATAAATTTCCTTTTCACTCAAGAACCCAAAAACAAGAAAACAAACCGAAGAACCCACATCATGCATCCTTAATAGAAGTTCTTGGATGCATGATGTGACCGTGTACTTTGTGTGGGTGAATCTAATTTCTTCAAGTTTCAACTAGGTTAAGATCGAAGAAATGAGAACAAAACGTCTTCCCATAATCTAATAAAATGAATATAAATTAAAGAAATAAATATATTTCAATTATTGGAATTATATGACATAACCGATTCACCTTTCTTTTTTCCTTTAGTTTGATTCTTGCAACAAAATTAGGGTTTACAATCAGTGGATGTCGTAGATATTATTTTGGTGCTATAGATATTATTTTGATTTATTTTTAATTGATTTAAATTGTCCTTATTGGTCTCTTTGTTTTGAGGATACTTCTGTAATAATATTTTTAAAAAAAATATATGGAGGTGTAAATCATAATTCTTGGTGGCAATATCGTCACCTTTAATTTTATCTTTTGGTAGAGTAAAGATAGAAAAATTAATTGAAATAATCCAAATCATTAGTTTACTATATTAAACACGTGACAATAGAATATAGAGGTGAATACATGATCCAAATCCTTTATTAAGATATGATTAATCTATTCTTTTTCAATAATGATTTCTCTAGAAACAAATAAAAAATCAAAATCAACAAAAATGTTAAGCAATGTTAAAAATTTTATAAAAAAGAGTGTGTTGTATGTATATATTCGATCGAAAGACACGTCAACAGAACATGCGGGAAAAACGGAGATAAGTATAACCACGTCATCTTTTGACCAGTCAATGAGGGAAAAACTGATCGTATGGCGTGCCAGCCAGCCATGTCACCTAGATTAGTCAAAGTCAGAAACACACTTGCCAGAACAAGCCAACCTAGAAGATAGAATTGTGTTCGTCGAATAAACTCACTTGACTAAAATTTGCGAGGCCAAAAAGCATCCTTAAATTAGTATACCTACTGCAGCTAGGATCCAGCAAAATACAAGGTGCAAAGACGTATCACACTTCAAACAGGAAACAAATCCTAATCAACTCACCACACTAGATTCCTTATGCAACTGAAATAAGGATTCTGCTACCCACACAGAATAGGCAAGGAGAAACCCTAGTTAGTCCAATATAAATAGAACCATGTATTCCACGAGAAAGGGGTTCAGAAACTGAGAGAAAGAGAGTAATTGTATGAGAGATCTGAGTGTGTAAAATTACGATAATCAATAGTGTTATTTCTCTAACCTCAGGGGTGCCATGGTTTTTTCCCATTCAAGGGTTTTCCACGTAAAATTGGTCTCATGTGCATTGATTTACATTCTTTCTTTACTTACTTAATTAAATATTATTGTTGAAACGTGGTAATCCAGAATTCGCCATCAACAATTGGCGCTAGAAGGAAGGGGGTTTTGAACAAGAAACTTCGAGGAGCCCTCACGAATAGATACAACAAGAGCAACGACAACAATAGAGATGGAATCCCCAGCGACGATCAAGTCCTCGAGGCAACCGTAATAGCGGGGGATGGAACGTTAGCAATCGGGGAACATTCAGCAGCAACGCCGAGAACTAGGATAGCCGATCCGGAGACTCTACAACACTTTCAAATCGCATTGATGAATTTGGTCAGCGAAGCTAATAGGATAGGGCTCTCACTCCCTATAGGCCTGGGAGTTTCATCTCCCTATGAGTTGACAACAAACACACCCGGAAATCATCCACCAGGAAGGCTATGATTGGAAGTCTATGTCGCAACCCATGGTACCTAGGCGAAACCAACCATGGAGGAAACCAGGGACCAACTAGAAATCCTAGAAGGAAGAAGGCAAAAGAAGGGAAATGGTTTGCTAGATGAGGAATTTTTGGAAAAGCGAAGTCATGGACGAATACATTGGGCGGCCACCGATAACACATATCAAAGAAACTGACGGAGACATCGGTCTATCTCGTCAGAAGACAAAAGTCCTCAGTTAAGGAAGGGATTGCGATAAAAAAGGGCGCATCAAAAGAGGTCCGAAAGTATAGATGACCTGAGGGCTGGTGGAAGTATAAACAGCAGAGAAGATGATTACCGAAAGATGACATTTAAGAGCAGGCTTGACTTGGAAGGAGAGCCAACCGGCCATCGAAACGTCACCCTCTAGCAACTGTCGAAAAAGGTCTCAGCAATGGCTCGGAGATATGGGCATAATATTTCTTCAGATGATGAGTAAGACAACCCATTCATCGACCATATCGCTCGCACCCAATTCCTGAAAAGGTTCAGGATGCCAACTATCGAGCAGTACAAAGAAAACAAGGACCCAAAAGAGCATGTTCGACGATTTCGTAATGTTATGGGCCAATATGCATCCAATGACAGTCTCTTGTGCCTGACGTTCCCACAAACTTTCGGTGACCTTGCTTCCAGGTGGTTTGGGCATCTCCCACCCAAAAGAATTAACAGTTTTTCCAGTCACAGCAAAGCATTCATAAGACAATTCATGGGAAGTGTGCAGCGAAAAAAATCACTAGCTCACCTGTCGAATTTAAAGCAAGAAAGTAATGAATCACTTAAGAAATACCTGGCCAGATTCGGGAAAGAAGTCACCTAAATTGAAGATGCTAGTGACGTATTGTCATAGCTGCTTTCACATGGGTTATAGAGTGGTCGCCTATTTTTTGACCTGTGGAGAGATCGATCAAAAACTTATGAAGAGATGATGGACATAGCCGGCGACTATGCATTGGAAGAAGAGGAAGAAGTAGCACATGGGGGTAGCTAAGTACATGGTCACAAACATGACACAAAACTCAAATCTAGGGACGACAGGACAAAAGGTCAGTCACGTGGTCGCCAAAGAGATGAGAAAATTCAGAAGAGTCAGCCCAGGGAGAGCAGGGGAAGCAACCGAACTAGTAGGTTCCAAGGGAAGTATAGCAACTACACTCCTTTAACAGGTGAACAAGAAGACATACTTTCTGTGGTAGAAGATAATAGGCTTGCCAAGTATCCGCGACAACAATTGGCCAATGCCCGGAGGGACACGATGAAATACTATCGATTCCACAAGGATCACGGGCACGACACTTCTAAATGTTTTCAGTTACGTGATCATATTGAAAGCTTAATCAGAGATGGACACCTTAAAGATTTCACCCTGAAAGGAGGCTACACAGTGTTTGCCAAGATAATCATCGAGAAAACGGACAAGAAAGGAAGAGTCCAAGAACAAGCAGTCCAAGTACCGTAATAAATACCATTTTTGGTAGGCCTCACACTGGCAAAAGTAATAGAGAAAGAATGTCGAAAGTCTGGGAAGTAATGTATGAAATCAGAGATATGAAGGTGAACTCCGTATAGAAAAACCACAAGAAAGTAAAAGAGGGACACGACTCGATAATTTTCACAGCTGAAGACTCAGAAGGAATTGATGGAAAGCCCAACGATGTAATTGTTGTAGGGGTCCAAATAGCCCATAAGGATGTCCTCCGGGTAATGATAGACAACGGAAGCTTAGTCGACATTTTGAGCGCTAGGGTGTACGATGAACTTCGACTGGATAGAAAGGATTTGGAACCATTCCATGTACCCATGAAGGGATTCGGAGGCGCAGAAGTAAGATCCTTGGGAACAGTAAAGCTACCTGTAAGGTTTGGAACAGCACCCTGTCGGAGAACGATCCTGTTAGATTTTGTTGTTGTCGACATCTACAATTGGCTGTACAACACCTTAATCGGTCAATCATTCCTGAACAAAGCCCGGGTGGTCATGTCCACCCATGCACTGAAAGTAAAATTTTCGACAGAGTTTGGAATTGGGGAGCTCAAGGGATCGTAGGAAATGGCGCACCGTGCCAACCTGTCAATTTTCAAAGACAAAACCGGGGTGAAAACTTTGGGCATATTCGAACTCAACCAAGGGGGCACAGGAAGAGAACCTAGAGACCTTTGAACTAGATCCAAGAGATAAGGCCGACAGAGAAAAAGAAGAAACCACCGAATCTATTGTTCTGGATGAAAAGGAACCTGACAAAACTGTCAAAATCGGAGCAAGACTGGCCGAGCAAGTTAAGATGGGCATAGCAAACTTACTAAAGGAGTACAAGGGGATCTTTACTTAGAGGCATGGAGATATGTCAGGAATTAACACAAATGTAATCTTACACTGTTAGGTTTTTAGTTTGTGTTGGCATATATTCCATATCAAAACATTGTTCATCTTGTATTGTTTAGTGGTTGTATTGATAATGATTCAAAGCTTCAAAAAGAAAGACTCAACTACAATGCATGCAAGATGGTGGCTTGATAAGGGGAATTAGCTTTATTGCTCATCAAAGGTATAATTGACCTCATTCCTCTTACAAGGCATAGGCACACACACACACACACACACACCATTCATAAGTTTCCCTGCATCATTGTGCACCATTTATATAACACATTCACATGTTTTTGTATGCTTATGCATTGAACTCAAATGCTCATACATTGTAGAGTTGCATGTTCTAAGACTATGTTTAGGAAATGACATTCATATGTGAATTTGTGTTTCTTACGTTTTGGACTTGTACATGATCTTAATTTATTTCTTATTGAGTCCCGATCATTTCGGTTACTCATTCATTTAGTTTCGAGTCCAAACGATGTAGCTAAGCTATTTTTCATTCTCATTCATTGAGTTGTGTTCGTCGTCATTTTCCAAGATGAATTCTCAACCATTTATCAAAGTTTCATATTTGTTGTTGTGCGTGAGGGAGTTACGATTCATAATTTGAAAATGGATTCGAAATCGGAGTTCGGAGGCCCAAATACGGTCGAAGAACGTGAGTGGTGCGTGAGAGGAGCGAGCGTGGCCAAAGGCCAAGCCTTGGCCACCCCGTGTGGAGGCCGTGTGCCACACGGGCCAACCAGCCCTCTGGTCCCATGTGGCCCACACACCCCACATGGCCCAGGGGGTGATGTGGCCTTCTTTGATTGGCCAAAATCCTTCTTCTCTCTCCTTCCTTTTAAATACATCCATCTCCCTCCATTTTGTTTTCAAGAAGAAAAGTTTGAAATCCCGTCAGATTTTTTCTCTCCAATTTTCTTAACTTCCAAACACCATAACTTTCTCATATGAAGTCGGAATTGAGTGATTCAAGTTGTAGATTGTTCATGATCGAGTCCTTTACCTTTTCCAAGTAATCTTGTAGCTGTTTGATTGATTTTTAGAGTGATCTACTCAGAAAACCAAATCAGCTCGTGAAATCAAGGTAGTGATCATATCTTGGTGATTTCATCTTTTTAAACCTTCAATTTGCTTGGGGTTTCTTCTTCGATATGTATGTGTATGTATGGTGAATGATATTGAGAAAGATAGCTTCACAATCAATCTAATTGAAAAGTCTAATTAGAGACACATGTGGACTAGATTCTTGAATTCTTTGTTTTTCACATGATTGAAAGTTGTATTGTGATTTGATTAACATCTAGGATTATTTGAGACTTGATTGATTCATTTTATGATTAATAATCCTTGAAATGTGTTTTTGATCCTTGATTGATGATATCTAGGATTAGATCCTTTGTATGTGTTTTTAGAGATATCTAGGATTGAATTGTTTTAACAACATATCCTATCTCTAAATCTTTGGCTAGAATACTTGTTGAGTACATTTTGTGATTCTAGCATTTTTATGTATGTTTATAACGTCTTGAACTTGTGCCTCATGTATATGAATTGTTCAAGAGTTATTTGAATGAATGAATCTAGGAGTTTTATGTGTTAGTTGATTTCACATGCTCTAGGTTTTCATTCATATTTTTGCATCTAGATTTCTAATGCTTGTGTTTTCACAACTATCGATCTAGTTGCTCCATGAAATGTATTGATCACATGTTCTATGATGTTTTGATTGTTTGCATCATCTGCATTCACATGATCACATTAGGAAGTCCTTGTAAAAGACATGAAGTCTTGGTTAGAGTTGGGATGACTCGGATAGCCAAGCAAGAAGTCTTGTCTAGAGTCTTTAGGACTTGGATAGACAAGCAAGGAGTCATGGCTAGAGTCGGGAGGACTTGGATAGTCATGCAAGGGAGGCTCTCTA
The DNA here is from genome assembly GCA_954870605.1 of Acer campestre. Lineage (NCBI taxonomy): Eukaryota > Viridiplantae > Streptophyta > Magnoliopsida > Sapindales > Sapindaceae > Acer > Acer campestre. The sequence continues at coordinate 21,806,675 of OX940800.1, read as the reverse complement.
GAGGCAAGTGTGCCTTGGATAGAGAGTTGACTTATATATTGGTAGGCCCGGATGATTGGTTAGATATAGAGTCCGATAGAGTGGGGTACATGGGATATGTATGCACTCTTGAGGAATTTCTAGTCTACCAACGATGTTGGCTAGGTATGATTTCCAATATATGGTGGTTTCGCATCATTGAGGGATTTTGTATCTTCCAATAGGGTTTGGGTAGACATAGACTCCAGATGGGTTGGTGATCTAGGATTGGTCACTTTGTGGAACTTCTAATTTAATTTCCAATATATATAGTACCCAATGGTTGTATTTCAACCCATAGACCGATACTTGCCATTTTTTAAAGTCCTCAAGAAAGGTAAGGGAGAATGGAATGAAGACTGCGAACGAGCTTTTCACGCCTTGAAAGAATACCTCGGCCGAGCACCGCTACTATCAAAGTCGATCATAGGAGAAACATTATACTTATATCTGTCTGTCACAGAAGCAGCCACTAGCTCTGTACTGGTAAGACAGGAAGAAGGAATCTAAAAGCCGGTGTATTATACAAGCAAAGCATTATTACCCGTTGAGACAAGGTACTCACCAGCCGAGAAGATGGCGCTCGCACTAATAATAGCAGTGAGGAAACTAAGGCCATACTTCCAAGCACACAAGATTAGAGTATACACAAACTGTCCACTTAAGTTGATCTTACAAAAATCAGAAGTGTCCGGCAGGCTCATGAAATGGGCAATTGAAATGAGTGAATTCGATATAGAATATATCCTAAGAATATCAATTAAAGGCCAAGTAGTAGCAAACTTTGTGGCAGAATATACCGAACCAAATACCGAAGTAGTAAAGATGATGATAGAGCAAGCAAAGAAGAATTTCCACTGGCAGTTTCGTATCGACGATTCATCAAATACGCACGACAGCGGGGCAGGAGTAGTAGTCTCAACCCAGAAGGGGATTCGGTAGAATGTGCCCTGCTTTTTGATTTTAAAGCTACCAATAACCAAGCTGAATACGAAGCACTAATAGCAGGGTTAAGGGTGTGTATAGCCTTAGGAGTCAACGAAGTAGAAATCTTTAGCGATTCCCAAGTCATTGTCAACCAGGTACTAGAAGAATACCAGGCAAAAGACGAAAGCATTATCGCTTACTTGAAGTTGGCAAAAGAATTGCTAGGACGATTCAAAGAATATAAAATCGTGTAGATCCCCAGAGAAGAAAATGAACAGGCTGATACTCTAGCCAAACTAGCCTCCGCCACGATCAACATCTGGCCCCGAACTGTTCCTATGGCACACCTACTTCGACCAAGCATAGACAGACAGATCACAATTGAAATAATCATAAGTGTGTCGAACAACTGGAGGACATCGATAAAAGAGTACATGATCAATGACACCCTCCCAAGAGACCCGCTAGAAGCTAAACGATTAAAATACAGAGCCACAAGATATTCAGTCCTCAATGGCGAGCTATACAAGAGAGGATATTCAAGGGTATTACAGAGGTATGTTGGACCTGAAGAAACGGAAGAAATCCTAAAAGACATACATAGCAGAAGTTGTGGGAACCATACTGGAAGCATCAGCTTAGCCCACAAGGCGCTAAGGCAAGGATTTTACTAGCTAACATTGTTCACTAATGCAAAGAGAATAGTAGCAAGGTGCAAAGCATGCCAGAAGATCGCGAACAACATTCACCAGCCACCTGAGCACCTATAGAGTATCACCTCCCCATGGCCATTCGCCATGTGGGGAATTGACTTGATTGGTCCAATGCTCACAGCGACCGAAGGAGCAAAGCACGCCATTGTGGCAGTGGATTATTTCACGAAGTGGTTAGAGGCTAAGCCACTGGTGCACATAACAAAAGCAAATACTACCAGTTTTGTGAAAAAGAACATCTTGTACAGGTTCGGGATATCAAACACTATCATCACCGATAATGGAACACAATTCAACAACAAAAAATTCAGAGAATTGTGTAAAAAATATGGGATCAACAATTACTATGCCTCTCTAGCTCACCGATAGACAAACGAACAAACTGAAATAGTAAACAAGATTATTAAGCATAACTTGAAAGCCAAACTCGCTGTCAATAAAGGAAGTTGTGCAGAAAAATTACCACAAGTGTTGTGAGCGTATCAGACAACGAAAATAAGTTCAACAGGTAAGGCACCCTACTCCATGGCCTTCGGAGCCGAAGTCGTTATCCTAGTAGAAACAATATTCTCCTCTCCAAGAGTGCAACTATTTCAACCTAAACTTAATATTGACATGCTAAAGTATGGTTTGGATGAGCTAGAAGAAAGAAGGGAACGAGCTCAGATAAGGAACGCTGCCTACCAGCAAAGGGCAGTCAGGTATTACAATTCATATGTGCGAGTCAGAAGATTCGCACTTGGGGACCTAGTACTAAAAAAAGTGGCCTTAGGAACCAAAGACAAGTCTACAAGGTCACTCGTAGACAAATGGGAAGGACCATACCACATCATAGGCATAGCTGGTCATGGGGCTTATCACATCGCTCGAAAAGGAGTTGGCAAGCTTCCCCGACCATGCAATGCACAATAACTTAAGATTTGCTACCTTTGATGCCTTGACCTTGAAAGTTTTTATTGCTTTTCCTTTTTTGTTTTCCCTTTTTAGTATTTTTTTTTTCATTTTAGATATCAAGATTGCATGAGATATTCAATAAAGAGTAATTTATTACTAAAGTTCATGTCCTCGCTGAATCATACCACAATCAGCCATAACAATTTGCTCGTTAATGCATAGCAATGAGTTTTAAACTCAACAACACCAAAGAAGGCACCCCCCATCATAACAGGTTGAAATCAAATATGTCGCAATAACCTGAGCTAGAAAAGATGCTATAAAATGGTACTCGCCATCATCAGTAAAGCATTACCCCTTAAAATGCAAATAAGACATTCAATAAACAGCGCTTAGAAACACATCCTGAAAAGAAATGCTGGGGGTCGAACAAACTAGCACAAAAAATAATAAGCAAAAGAGGGAGACGTCCCAAAAATATGCTTAAAAAACCTGGTGTATGGTCGGACATGTCCTGAGAAACACTGGGCGAACCAAAAACTAAGCAATAACAGCTGAGTGATAATAGGCTTTAAGCTTGAGCCAAAAACTCAGCAATGACAGCTGAACAAAGGAGAATGACATCTAAAACTTAGAAATATAATTCAGTGGGGGTATTGTTGTATGTATATATTCGATCGAAAGACACATTAGCGGAACATGCGGGAAAAATGGAGATAAGTATAACCACGTCATCTTTTGACTAGTCAACGAGGGAAAAACTGACCATATGGCGCGCCAGCCAGCCACGTCACCTAGATTAGTCAAAGTCAGAAACATGCTCGCTAGAACAAGCCGACCTAGAAGATAGAATTGTGTTCGCCGAATAAACTCACTCGACTAAAATCCGCGAGGCCAAAAAGCATCCTTAAATCAGTATACCTACTGCAGCTAGGATCTAGCAAAATACAAGGTGCAAAGACGTATCACACTTCAAACAAAAAACAAATCCTAATTAACTCACCACACCAGATTCCTTATGCAACTAAAATAGGGATTCCGCTACCAACACGGAATAGGCAAGGAGAAACCCTAGTTAGTCCAATATAAATAGAACCATGTATTCCATGAGAAAGGGGTTCATAAACTGTGAGAGAAAGAAAACAATTGTATGAGAGATCTAAGTGTGTAAAATTACGATAATCAATAGTGTTATTTCTCTACCCTGAGGGACGCTGTGGTTTTTTCCCATTCAAGGGTTTTCCATGTAAAATTGGTCTCACGTGCATTGATTTACATTCTTTCTTTACTTACTTAATTAAATATTATTGTTGAAACGTGGTAATCCAGAATTCGCCGTGAACAGATTGCAAATTGCACAAACATACCCCGATTTTAGGCGTAATATTAGCTATATGCAACATTTGCTCGAAATTGTACAAACTTCCTTAGCGTTAGTGGTCAAAAGTGATTTTTAATCTTTGATTGTGTTGTTGGTGTGAAAAGTCTAAAATGCCCCTAGTTATTATTTTTCATTTATTTTATATAAAAAAATTCCATTAAATGATATAAAAAATAATTAAAAATAATAAAGAATAAAACCACAAATATGAAATCATCACTTCGACTTTCAATGGAAATAGGGTTATCTTCAAATATATATATATATAGAAGGAAATTGAGATCAGTTAGAAGAGATTAAACGCAGATTTCCTCTGTTTGGAGAAAATTTGTACCGGTCTTCTTTAGTAGAAAAATATTGAAATTACTCGGATATTAATTGAAAGAAAAAACATGTAAATGGTTAATTTAGTTTGCTTTTTCCAACAATAAGATGATGTTAGCTTACTAGCTTAGCTGTTGGAAAACGGTAAGATAATGTTAGCTTACTAGCTTAGCGGTAAGCCCCTTACACCTGCATCCATGAAGTTACAGGTTAGAGTCATACCCTCACCCTAAAAATCCAAATTATTGTAATTTTCTTAAACAACTATCCCCATCTTATTTTGTTGAAATAGTGTAATAGTTAAAAAAAAGGAAGTTGTTATAATATATGTGGCTTTAACCACATGTATAATATCACTCAAATATCTCATACAAAATATCACACAATATCTCACCATAATATCACCAAATATCTTCCTCTACAATACTCCACCGCCTCTCTCCTCTCCCACCTGATACACTTGCCTTTTTCTCTCTTTAATTCTTTATTTGCCTATATATATGTTCTTCTATCTCACTTGTAATGACTACTGGAAAATTCAATAATATGTAATGCTCTCTCTCTCGTTTCTCTCTCTCTCTTGTTTAATTATTCTCTCATCTCTCTCTCAATTATTTATTAACCATTCTACTCTTTTATTTTACAACACGTTATCAGCACGATTGCATGTAAATAAAAAGGATCCCTGATGGGTGATTTACTTACATCCCAATATTCTGGATCTATATATATTTCGTATACAAAATGACTTTGCTGTTAACGGAATATATATATATAGTCCTGAATTTATTTTCTCTAAATCTCAATTTTCTCTAAATCTCAATATTCTGGATCTATATATATTTCGTATACAAAATGACTGTGCTGTTAAACAGAACATATATATATAGTCCTGAATTTATTTTCTCTAAATCTCAATTTTTTTTAAATCTCAATATTCTGGATCTATATATATTTCGTATACAAAATGGCTGTGCCGTTAAACGGAACATATGTATATAGTCCTGAATTTATTTTCTCTAAATCTCAATTTTCTCTAAATCTCAATATTCTTGATCTATATATATTTCGTATACAAAATGGCTATGCCGTTAAACGGAACATATGTATATAGTCCTGAATTTATTTTCTCTAAATCTCAATATTCTGGATCTATATATATTTCGTATACAAAATGGCTGTGCCGTTAAACGGAACATATATATATATATAGTCCTGAATTTATTTTCTCTAAATCTCAGTTTTCTCTAAATCTCAATATTCTGGATCTATATATATTTCGTATACAAAATGGTTGTGCCGTTAAACGGAACATATGTATATAGTCATGAATTTATTTTCTCTAAAACTCAATTTTCTCTAAATCTCAATATTCTGGATCTATATATATTTCGTATACAAAATGGCTGTGCCGTTAAACGGAACATATATATATAGTCCTGAATTTATTTTCTCTAAATCTCAATTTTCTTTAAATCTCAATATTCTGGATCTATATATATTTCGTATACAAAATGGCTGTGCCGTTAAACGGAACATATGTATATAGTCCTGAATTTATTTTCTCTAAATCTCAATTTTCTTTAAATCTCAATATTCTGAATCTATATATATTTCGTATACAAAATGGCTGTGCCGTTAAACGGAACATATATATATAGTCTTGAATTTATTTTATCTAAATCTCAATTTTCTCTAAATCTCAATATTCTGGATCTATATATATTTCGTATACAAAATGGTTGTGCCGTTAAACGGAACATATATATATATATAGTTTTGGATTTAATTTTTATGCACATAGCAGGTGAGCTCAGCCTCCTGGAATTGATTTTACAAGACATATATACCGTTCTGGAACTGTTATTTACAGGACATATATATCGTCATGGAACCGTTATTTACAAGACATATATACCGTCTTGGAACTGTTTATTTACAGAACATAATAGGTGAGCTCAGCCTCCTGGAATTGTTTATTTACAGGACATATATACCGTTCTGGAACTGTTCATTTTTCACAATATATGAGATTGGTTAGACCGACAAACCAGAACTTAAAGTTTCTGGAATTATGATATTTAAGTCGGCACGGTTTTGAAAACCGATGAAAAACTGGAATTCTTGATCCAGTGTTATATTCATGAATGCAATACGGCACGGTATTGAAAACCGATAAGAACCTGAAATTCTTGATCCAGTGCCATATTCATGAATGACGTAGTTCATTATTTGGAACCTGGGGTTTCAAATCCACTCATAATCTGAATTTTTCTTGATTATAATTATATATGAACTTACAGTTCATGGTCGAATCGGAAGTTCGAAAAACCATTATGATCCATGATTTTATTTTATCTCATATATATAAAGTGATATGTTTACATATCATTCATTTGAGAAAAATGATTTACACATCCAACAGGATGTTGTGAGTATCGTAAAAGGGATTTAAGATCCTAAACGAATAATGAAATTGGAATTAATATTTTATCCATTTCATACATATCCAACAGGATGATGTGAGTATCATAAAAATGATTTAAGATCCTAATGTTTAATGAAATTGGGAATAATATCTTATCCATTTCATACATGCTTGATACTCATGAAGAGCAATATTCAGAGAAGGATATACACATCCAACAGGATGTTGTGAATATCATAAAAATAATTTCAGATCCTAACGTATAAATAAATTGGCAATAATATTTTTATCCATTTCATACACATCCAACAGGATGATGTGAGTATCACATAAAAGGATTTAAGATCCTAATATCATGTATAATGAAACTGGAAATATTTTATCCATTTCGTACATACTAGAAAAGAGAGAAGAAAAAGAGGTGTGTGTGCAGAAATTGTGTGAAGAACACCACTGTGCAATCTTGATCAAACTATGATATCTCCCTCGTCTAATATCGGTTTGAGCTGAAATTTAGTCAGCACATTCTACTCTTGTAGTTCTTGAATCTGTATGGTGGGATTGTCAATCGGAATTCCCTGTTATGAGTTCTGCAGTTCCGAACATGGCTGGGCAGAAAACAGGGGAGAAAATTCCAGTATTGCGCAGGTTTCATCGAAGAGTGATATCTCTTTGATTTGTGGTCCGATCGGATTGAAATTTCGTCAAAACATTCTTAACTCATTTTTCTATAATAGGATCGGTTGGATTGTTGATCGGAACTTTCTGTAGAGAGATATACACCTCGAACAGAGCATCCAAGTTTGTAGTATTCTCTCTCTTGTTTCACTTTTTGATATTCCATATTTGTATTAATGGTGTTATGTATATATATTTATTGTAAAATTGAAAGCATGGATCTCGACCATAATTGCTATATGGATGGGATAATTAAATATATCCATGCAATGATGATAGTGCAACGACTCATGTAATTTTGCGGAGTCAGAAATATTTTATGAATTCGACTTTGCTGAGGGCAAATGTTATTAATATATTAGGTTCAACGGATCTGATAGAAAGCTCTGGAAGAGCCATGATATTGTTATCAAACAATACTAAATTATATATCAGGTCTAACGGATCTGATAGAAAGCTCTGGAAGAGCCACGATGTTGTTATCAAACAATTCTTAATTATGTATCAATGATACTTGATATTATTCAAAGAACAACATAAAGAAAAATGCTTAGTTTAAGGGCATTTAAAGTTAATACCAGATAAAATCTAGCGGATCTAATGGATCTGATTAAAGGCTCTAGAAGAGCCACAATCTTATTACCAGATAGTATTCAATTGTGTATCAATGATACTTTATATCATTCAAACAGAACATAAAGAAATCTGTTTAGATCAAAGACATATAATTTTATTAATGTCATATTGAGATCATTAATAATAAGAATGTTGAATATCTGTGCGTGATTTAAGCCAGAAGCTGATTATAGAAAAGCTGTTTTTTTATCATCTGGATTATATTGTTAATCAGAAAAGGGATGTATGTGGATATATTCATCCACCAAATAAAACCATATCATTCTAAAGTTGGTTTTGAATCCCTATCACTCAAAGGGATATATGTGGACATATTCATCCACCATAAGAACCCTTTCATTATTTTATGGTTCTAGTTGATGGATCTATGAGATGATCACATGTTTGTGTATTATCAAACCATCTCCAGTTGAGATCGATGTTCAAGATCCAGTTTTCACATATACACATAATCAGAATGGATGAGCGGAATCAATTATCAAAATGTCTCCAGGTAATTACGAAAATTTTATTATTCATTTACCAATTTTTATATTCGACATTCTATGTTACATGTTGATGCAGTCATCTATGTCTCACTATTTATAATCATTATTTACCATTACAACTTGTAATTGGTCATTGACTTGCTTACATTTTTAAGATATTTGATTGTGTAGTATATCTCCTTATTTCATCTCTGGCATGATCTAAGATAAGAATTCTATATCATTATGAGATTAATATTGATTTTGATTAATCTCTATTAGATTATTTAAACTTCTGAGAGTTTATATTTTTATGTACAATCTGTATATTATCATATTGATTAAATTCCAAATGGGAAGTTTCTCCAGAAAGAGTAAATGAAAAGTTACTCTTATATAAAATAGAGATACTAGTTCGGTTCTCTATATATAAATGTGTCTCATTTCAATCTTTGTATCACTCAAATACGAAAGATAATTGATCATCAGATAATTATTAATTTGTTACTTGATATATTAAAGGTAACAAGATTTATAAGTTGTCATCTCATAAACCTCAGCCGGGTGATTGTTCCTAAAGAATGATCTGAGTAAAAAGCAACAAATAAATCATCTGATACATATTATAATTCATAAGCTTATGAACCTTTTGAAAGGTATTATTATCAGGATCCTAATGTAAGCAAAACTCGAGTTATAAATAAATCCACTTTCTCTAAATCAACTTTGTAAGAGTCTGATATATCTAATGAGACACAAGTCTATGAAAAGACTAAATTCATTGAAATGGAAGAAATCTCAACAGAGATACAAGTATATTGAAATTGAGAAAATTTCTATAAATCATATAAGAGAAATGTGGAATCATAAAGAAACAATCATTGATGATGTATTTTTATACACAGTAGCGCTACTAAAATTATAAATGATAATTATGATATTCATAATATCAATGATTGTATACAAAAGACATGATTAGCCTAAGTGAAAAGAAGCAATTCAAGAAGAATTGACTTCACATGCCAAATATAAAGTATTTAGACAAATAGTACTCCAGACACCTGGAGATGTCAAACTAGTTGGATACTGATGGGTCTTTATACGGAAAACATAATGAGAAAAACGAGATCGTGAGATATGAGGCACGACTCGTAGTACAAGGTTTCTCATAGAAAATTGGTATTCAATAGTGACGAATACAATTACGTTTCGAATTTTTGATAAATTGGCTGCCTTTACAAGACTTGAAATACGTCCTCTAGACGTAGTAATCATTTATCTATATGATTCACTCAATACAGATATTTATAATCCTGGAAGGATTTAAAATGCTAGAAGCATGTAAATCGAGATCTCGTAATCTGTATTTGATGAACATATAAAAATCCTTATATGGATTAAGAACAATCTCGATGGATGTGGTATAATCGTCTAAGTGAATATCTGATAAAATAAGGGTATAATAATTATATTATATACCCAAGTGTCTTCGCAAAGAAATCAGAATTCGAATTTATTATATTCACAACATATGTTGATGATATGAATTTAATTGTAGCTCCTGGAGAGCTCTTGAAAACTCTTGAATTTTTGGTAGATGAGTTTAAAAATGAAAGACATGGGAAAGAAAATATTATCACGACCTGAAGGTCGATCATAGATCAAATGGAATGTTTGTCCATCAATCAGAATATGTTGAAAAGATTCTGAAAAGATTCCATATGGATATTACTCTATAAAGCAAGTCTTTGCTTATACTCCCTTCAATTATTTATGATGTTATTTCATTTCATGAAATAAATATCTGTATACCCCAGTTTAGCAATCTAGAAGATTGTTTTAAAGAACTTTTATCAGGGGGAGCATATCAAATGAATTATATTAATCATATTGAGGAATATGTGCATTGTACTCTTTTTCCTTACAAACAGGTTTTTGTCCCATTGGATTTTCCTGATAAGGTTTTTTAATGAGGCAATTCTCTAAGCACACCCAAAAATCATTTGATCCACAAAATCATTATAAATATTACATTGGTTTAATATATCATCGTATATATGTTATCTTGATAAAAAATATCATTGTAAATATTACTTTGATCTTGCTAATCATTGTATATATATTACCTTGATCCAAAAGATCATCATAAATATTACTTTAATCCGACAGATCAATGGATATCTTTGCTCAGATTTTTATCCCACTGGGTTTTTCCTAGCAAAGTATAAATGTGAGAAATGTTTTGAAGAAAACATTAATTATTAACATATTTGCATTGTACTCTTTTTCCCTTTGATCAGGTTTTGTCCCACTGGGTTTTCCTGACGAGGTTTTTAACGAGACAATCAAGAGGAGCAAAGTTCTGAGCGGACATATGTGCACTATACTCTTTTTCTCTTCGATCATGTGTTTGTCCCACTGGGTTTTCCTGACAAGGTTTTTAACGAGATAGTTTTGAGAGCATCCAGCATCACAAGATCCAGGAGATCATCGTATATATTTTACTTATGTTTTATCCTATTAAGTTTTTTCATAAAAGATTAATATATGTGGTATAAATCCAAGGGGGAGTGTTATAATATATGTGACTTTAACCACATGTATAATATCACTCAAATATCTCCTACAAAATATCACACAATATCTCACCATAATATCACCAAATATCTTCCTCTACAATACTCCACCGCCTCTCTCCTCTCCCACCTGATACACTTGCCTTTTTATCTCTTTAATTCTTTATTTGCCTATATATATGTTCTTCTATCTCACTTGTAATGACTACTGGAAAATTCAATAATATGTAATGCTCTCTCTCTCTCTCTCGTTTCTCTCTTTCTCTTTTTTAATTATTCTCTCATCTCTCTCTCAATTATTTATTAACCATTCTACTCTTTTATTTTACAGCAGAAGTTTGCTTTTTCCAACCAATCAATGTTAGATCAAATACATTAAAAGGGAAGACAAGTATTTAAACCCGCCCTAGTAATAATTAAAAATATTTATTTAGTTAAAAAGTGATAATGATTGATAATGATGCTATAACAATAACTTCTTCAATCACATTAAATATCATACGGATAGATAAGGATGCCCGATGCTATATATAATATAGATAGTTTTTTTATTAATGAATTGAAAGATTATGGTTAGCTACAAATAAAATGATAAATGAATAAAAATCACTTACAAAAAGGCTTTTTCTATTCCACCATGGCCTACTTTGTACTTCTTGTCCCAACACTCAACAAATGCCACATGTCCAAATTTGTATGATGTAAAAAAGGAAGGAGAGATATAGTTAGGTAGACAATCCATGATGACAAGATCTATATGTGGCTCTCAAGTGCACAAGTGTCTTTTTTTTTTGTACAAGAAATAATTGCTATTTATAACGTGGCATGAATTTTGTTCAAGATCCATAATCCTATTTCTTCTTTGTCAATGAACTTCCGTCTATCTGAATCTATCTTATCAAATAAATCTCCAAAACTTCATTATTTCAGAGACTAATATTAACCTTCTTACTATACCATTAAGGAGCGAACATGAAAGAGAAAGTACACACTACATAGTTAATGGGAGGCTTGTAATAATGCATTAACTTATATTCATATGTCACGTGATGAAGGCAAAGGAGACAAGTAATATGATGACATCAATATGACCTCACCACCTTGGTCTTGTCTACTGCTCACGTTCTTGTAAGTGTTATCAATAATTTATGAGATAAACTCAGGAAATATTTATCGTCTAGACTAAATTGTATATATAATTAGTTTTTATTTTTATTTTCTTGGTATACACTAATATTATAAAGTCAGCTCACATTAATAAATTTATTAAATCAGGTGTGCACTGTGAAGAAACTTTTGTAATTTTCTTCCGCAATGCACACTGGTATAATAAAATCAACATAAAACATACGAGCCATTGATATATAATAAAAAACCTTTTATATTAATTTTTTTATGAAAATATTTGTTTATTTTTTTAATAATAAGATAACATTAATTCAATAATGTACTAATCAATAATATAAAATCAATAATGCATAAACGGTTATCTATACATGTAGTTCAAATATATATATATATATATATATTTAAACTTGCACATGATGTAATTCTATAATGTTAGAAGTCATAATATTATGTATATTTTTACAATTTACTTTAAACAGTAAAATATTTATATTTTATTAAATTTAGATAAAAATATCATATTCTTGTGATATTATCAAACCTTAAAGGCCATTTATGTAATTAACCCTTTATATTGATTTTTTTATGAGAGATTCTCCTTACAATCCACAAATTATCTATTCACACTCCATTTTAATTTTTTTTATTAATGACAATTTTAACCTAAATTAAAATTACTAAACAAGACAAAAAAAATATATATAAAATTAAAGACACTCCAAACTAATTAAATTATTAAAAAAAAAAATCTCTCTCCTAAATCATTAGATTAAATATTATGTATTAAAATCTCTTTCCTAAATATGTTATTACCATATTAAATACTCTCTCCTAATTAATCTCACTCCATTAAAAAAAAAAATATATTTCCATATTTTCTAATCAATCTCAAAAAAAAAAAAAAAAAAAAACTTATAAATATTTTAGTTTTTTACTAACAATAATATATATATATATATATATACACACACACACATTAAAAAGACAATTTTTTTTTTAAAAAAAAAAGATATATGAAAGCTTGAATTGTTTCAACTAGATTCAATTAAACTTAGAATTTCTAAGATTAATGAAAAAATTAAAGTTTTCTAGGCAATCACATACCTACAAGAGTAACAAAAAACATTTTCATATTTCAATTTTTTTTTTAAACAAAACAATGTACTTGTTTTTTGAGTTTTTTTTTAGTATATACATACATATGGTTCCTACAAATCAAACTTATTAACAAGTTTTTTTTTTTCTTAACTGTTAGTTTTATTTGAGAAAGAATGGTAGAGATATGTATTGAAGGAGAAAAACTTTAATATGGTAATTAAAAATTTAGAAGAGAGTATTTAATATGTAATAATTAATCTATTGATTTAGGAGAGATAATTTTTTTTTAATTATTTTATTCAAAAAAAGATAAAAAGGATAATTTTGTAACAAAATGAAGTGTCTTTAGAATTTTTTAAAATTTAAATTTTGAGAATGAAGTGTTTTTAGAAAAGAAGTGTAAAAAGAAAAAATTGGATTGTCAAAAGAAACTCTATTTTTTTATTTATTCTAGAGGGCAGCCCGTGCCCCGTGGCAGTCCTCTCATACATCCACCCTTGATAATTTGCCATTTTCAAGTCTAGGGGAGCTTCACTTCCAGGAAGCCAGGGAGGTTCCAAATTCCTTGAGACAACCACTCTTACTATTCACCAATTTTGAATATCAACAAAAATTATTTATTTATTTTTTTTTTGAGAATACTTATTTAACAAAAATCATTAATGTTGGATTAAAAAATAATAATTAAAAAACAGTAAAAAAATAGTGTTAATTTTTGTCACATATAAAAATTTAATTTATTAATAAATACATTTTAGTGAAATTACCCATACACCCTCATATACAAACACTCCTCAAACTCGTTCTCCTCACTCTCATCTCTCTCTTCACCCACCTTCGGCAGCACAGTAGCAACGCATGGACGAAAATAAAATAAAATAAAAATTCAAAAATTGTGGCATTTTACCAAGCACCTTTCTAGAGGAAATTTCAGTAATTATCTCATGTATATATATATATATAAAGTTAAAAACAAGATTTTGTAATTATCTCATGTATATATATATATATATATAAAGTTAAAAACAAGATTTTGAACGGTGTTTCAATCATTTTTAGTTTGTAAAAAAATGTTTTGATATAACATTTTTTACATTATTTTTCCAAGATGTCACATATTATTTTCCAAGATTTCATGTTTATTGCAAGAGATTTTCATAACTTGTGGTTAAGGACTAAATTACTTTTACGATGTAATTATTGACGTTTAAAACTTCATTTGTAGTTAAAAAAATAAATTTTATATAATATATGTGGTACTTTTGAAAATTTTCACAAAATAAAATATTAGAGGGAAGTTTATTGTTCAAAACATATCCCATAGTTAAAATTTTCCCTAAAATCCCCTTTCGTTAATTTTTGATAATATTTTAAAGCAAAATACTATTTCACCCTACAAAATAACTTTGAAATTATGGTTCTACCCTCGAGATATTTATAAATAATAATATAAAATTTAAATATAAAAACTAAAAATAAAATAAAATAAAAATGATATGGATCTCCACTGTATAAGATGGATATGATGGAGATCCATGTATTTTTTTAAATTTCTTTTTTATAAAAACATAAATTAAAAAGAAATTAAAAAAAAAAGATTGATCTTTACCGTCCATCTCCATCTCCTTGAGATGAATTATGGAGATAAAAAAAAAAAATATTAAAATATAATTTATAATAAAAAAAACCCAAAAAATTGAAGGAAAATAAAAATGATACAGCCTAGATCTATCTCTGGAATTTGGATCAATGGAAATATTGTCACTCTTTTTACGGATTCAAAAACTTGGGCAAGGTAGCTAGGGATCCACTTGCATGATGGTAAATTGGTAATATGACATCCCTTACATTCTATATGTACAGCCGTGATGTCATAAAAGTTTTGTTATCTACAAATTTATCCGTACGAATTTAAATAAATAGCTCATACAATTGTAGTTGACGAGATGAGGTTGATTTGATGGTGATTCCCTCACATTTGTATTTGACCATTGAATTACAGATTTGAATCCTCTTTTTCTCCAAAAAAAACCCTAAATTTATATAACAGTGTAATATTTCTTAAAAAAAAAAAAACAAAAAAGAAAAAAAAAAAAAAACTATTATAGTTTCATTCGTTCGTATACTTTTTTTTTTTGATTGATAAAACACAACAGAAACAGAAACATTACACAGCATAAGAAACAGAAGCAAGACTGGGATCCAGCCATAAACTCTCCCTAACAGAGGAGAAGGCAATCGACGCTAGGTTATGTGCCAAGGAGTTCCCCTTTTTAGAGGAGGCTTGCCACTTACAAGTACCAGCATCCGATAACAGAGCCTGAATGTCATTGACAATGAAATGGGCGTCCCCAAAATGAACCGCGGGACTGTCCGGAACCAAATAAGAACTGGGAAACGAGCTCTCGGCAATAAACCATGGATCTTGGCCAGCTGCAGGCCTTCTTTGATCGCCAGAAGGTGACCAACCTCTTTAGTAAACGAGCCCACCATCCTGCTGGAGCGAGCAACAAAAACTTTACCCTTCGTGTCCCTGATCACAGCACCAATACCGATACTCCTAGAGTTACTCCGGAATGCAGCACAAGTATTGAGCTTCAGCAATCCCGGAGGGGGGGCAAGCCAATCAGTCAGGGATCTGAAATTCGGAACAGGAGGGGGGGAAGAAAGCACTTGTGATGAATTTTTAAACTCAGCCAGCAGACCAACAACTTTTGACACCACCCTAACCTGATCATGGACCTTACCAGAATTGACAACCGAATTGCGATTCTCCCAAATCGACCACGCCAACAAGCACGCCAAACACAAGTCATCCCGATTAGGCAAAGCAGCAAGAGAGTGAAAAAACTCCTGGATCGAGCTGAACCTCTGATTGGAGACAAAATTGAAAAGACTAGAGGCATACCATGCTTTTTTAGCAAACTTACACCCTAAAAGAGCATGCATCACAGATTCCACCCCTGAACCACATAGAGGACAGCTAGGATCATAGGCAATCTTCTTCGTCCACAAGTTTTCCAACGAGGGAATAGCGTTCGAACAGACACGCCAAATGAAAATCTTAACTTTAGGAGGGATGTTAAGATTCCAAAGAATTGACCACCACTTGCCCACCGTGGAAGAAGGGGAAGCTGCAGCTCGAACATTTTCTTGAAAAACACACTTGTAACCACTGCTAACTGTATAAACCCTTTTTTTTTTTTTTTTATCAAAATGCCACCTTTGAAAATCTTGGCCACCTTTCCAGCTGATAGGGATCGACAAAACAGCTTCAACATCAATCGGGAGAAGGGTTTGATTTAGAGTATTCAGGTTCCACCTATGATTAACTCTGTCAATTAGTTCCGAAACACGAACTCTTGTCCCTGGGTCGAAAGTGACAAGCTTGAAGGAACTCGGCCGGGGGATCCATTTGTCTTTAAAAACATCAATCTTCTCCCCATCCCCAACTGTCCAGCAGAGCCCTTTCTCTAGCAGCTCTCTACCCCACAACAAACTCCTCCAGATATGAGAGCTTCCCACTTTGAGCGAGGCATCCATAAAATAAGAATTGACAAAATATTTGGCTTTGAGGACTCGGGCAGCCAACGAGTTCGGGAAAGAGAGAGTCCGCCAGGCTTGTTTAGCTAACAAGGCTTGATTGAAAAGACCCAAGTCCTTGAAACCCAAACCCCCTTCCCTCTTCGGCATGCACATCTTCCGCCAGCTAACCCAGCTCACCTTCAGTTTACCATCCCTGGAACCCCACCAGAATTTCGATGTCATGGCACTGAGATCGTCACATAAACCCGAAGGAATCCTGAACATGCTCATGGAGTAGGTAGGAACTGCTTGAGAAACCGCCTTTATCAGAACCTCTTTGCCCCCAAAGGAGAAGGAGTTTCCGTTCCAGCTTCGGAATTTTTTCCCCACCCTTTCTTTGATCTCATTGAACAACTTCTTCTTGTTTCTGCCCACCATTGTAGGGAGACCCAGATATCTGTCATGAGAGTTACAAGCTTCAATACCAAACAAGTCTTGAATTTCCTTCTTCACCATGCCCGGAACCAGAGGACTGAACGTAACCAATGATTTGCTTAAGTTAATCTTCTGCCCTGACCCCCTCTCGTAAACGTCCAGAATTTTCCAGATGCAAACACTGCTAGACTTAGAGGCTTTGTTGAAAATCATGCTGTCGTCCGCAAAGAAAAGATGATTGATGAGTGGGCTGCCCTTGCAACTCCTAATTCCAAGATCACGACCATTTCTCTCGGCATTGACAATCAGGCTCGAGAAGGCTTCCGAGCACAAGAGGAAAAGGTAGGGAGAGAGGGGACATCCCTGTCTAAGCCCTCTCGAAGGAGAAATAGAACAAGTGACAGCCCCATTGAGCAAAAAGGAGAGCGTAGATGTGGAAAGACAGTCCATTACCAGGTTTATCCACTGTTGCGGGAATTTCATTTTCCTCATAACTGCAACCAGAAAACTCCACTCAACCCGGTCGTATGCTTTACTCATGTCAACCTTCAATGCCATATGGCCATTCTTCTTGGCTTTCTTGCGGTTCAACGAATGCAGAATTTCAAAAGCGACCAACACGTTATCATAAATTTGACGTCCTGAGACGAAAGTGGACTGGAAAGGAGAAATAATATGAGCAAGGCAAACCTTTAGTCTCGCTACCATAGCCTTTGTAACCGTCTTGTACACCACGCTGCAGAGAGAAATGGGACGAAAATCTTGAATTAACTGAGGGTTCATGATCTTTGGAATGAGGACAACATTTGTGTCATTGAACCCGCGAATAGAGGCTCTGCCATTAAGGATGTTGAGGCAAACCCTGATGACATCATCGCCAATACACCCCCACTCTTTCTGAAAAAATAACGCATGATAGCCATCCGGACCAGGAGCTTTCGTCGGGCTCAACCCGAACACTGCATTTTTAACCTCTTCAGCAGAGTAAGGAGAAATGAGAGCTGCAATCATATTCTCGGTAAGCTTGGACTTGATTGATTTCGAAGCCTGGTAGATGTCAGCTTCCGATGGGTTGGAAGAGCTGAAAATGGTGGAGAAGAAATCACTAATCACCTTCGATATCCCTTCCTCTGTATCCTGTTGAACACCTCCCGAATCCAACAGACTAAGTATAGAGTTCTTTTTTTTCCTAACTATGGCTTTGGCATGGAACCACTTTGAGTTCCTGTCCCCCGCTCTCAACCAATCAATTCTTGACCTTTGCTTCCAAAACAATTCCTTGCTATCACGAAGACCCTCAACCGAATCCTCTAACTGCTTGATCGAGTCCATTACTCCTGGTTTCCCACACAACTTGTACAAACGGTCAATTTCAGAATCCTTCTCCCTAATCTGCCTCCCAATGTTTCTGAACCTGCCACCACTCCAATCCTTCAGCACGGAGGCACAGCCTTTAAGCTTCACAATTAGGTTATCACACGGGTCATTGTTGCCCACAGCTTTCCAAGCCTTCTCAACAATGCTGTCAAAGTCCTTCTCTTTTAACCAATAGGGTTCAAACCAGAATTGCCACTCTCTGACTCTAGTAAGAGGGGCGACCGAGTCAGACTTGAGGAGAATGGGACGGTGGTCAGAGGAATGGAATCCTAAATGAGTCACATTCGCGTAGCAAAACTTATCCCTCCACAGATCATTAGCAAAAAATCTATCCAGTCTTTCCTGGATGTTCCTGGAGCCCTCTCTTTTATTATTCCAGGTGAACTTAGGGCCAGAGAAGCCAAGATCAACCAAATTACAGTCGTCAACAGCTTGATTGAAGTTAAACATATCAGAGAACACCTTGACAGAGCCACCCTCTTTCTCGTTCATACAAAGGATCTCGTTGAAATCGCCCCTGCATACCCAAGGCAAATTATCAACATCTTTTAGTCTCCTTAACAGGTCCCAAGAGGACTGCCTTCTACTAGCAATCGGGTTTCCATACACCCCAGTAAAACGCCAACGGTACCCTTCTTCCGAGCACACCCGGGCGTCAATATGCCCTATAGAGAATGATAGCACATAAACTACACTGCTATCCTTCCAGAGGAGAAGAAGACCCCCACTATTACCAATACTGTCCACTCTAAAACACTGAGAATAACCCACTAACCTACTACAACCGTCTGTCTTGTAACCATCAAGTTTAGTTTCTGAAGTAAATACAATATCAGGGGAATGCTTTTTGAGCAGCCTTGACAAGGCCGCGAACGCACGTGGGTTCCCCAACCCTCGTGCGTTCCAAATAAGGCCTATCATTGTTCCAGGCGAGCCTGGATTTCAGGCTCCGCTGATATGGGGGATTCCAAATTGAGAACCACCTTTTTTCCTTTCTTAACATCTCTGATCTTTTCCTCCGGGAGATCAAACACTACCTTCCTTTTACAAGCTTGACCTTCCACCACTGCCCTGTAAGTCGAAACATCACATTGCTTATTTGGAAAGCTGTGGATAGAAGGTATGGTCTTCTGAGGACTTTTCCCTTTCCTTTGAGAGCCACTAATCTTGAGAGGAGAGGAAGATCCTTTACTGCCTTTAGGGGATTTTCTGAGTTGCTTGTTCACCTCTAACATTCTTTGAAGTGGGTTTGAAATTAGTCTTGCCGGAGATTGCTTTTTCACTTCCCTCGCCGCTCTCTTCCATCGTTTTATCAATTTCTTCTCAGGAGTTCTGGAAGCCTTTTGAGTCTCTGTTTCCATCAGTTGCACATAAATAGAGCCTTCTTGGGGAGGTATTGTATCAGTAACTTCTTTTGTTAACGGAGAGGTAGCATGGGCTTGATTTTCCAAACTAATCAGAGCTCTGGTCTGTTTAAGAGTGGGCCTTATGCCCTCAAGGCCCAACTCGGTCGATGAACCATCAACTGCTATTTCTGGCCCATCTATACACATGATACTGGACTGCGTGGGCCCTGTCCTGATCTCCACATTTAGGTTTTGCTGCTCATTTTCTTTCATCGCTTCAACTGACGCCGTCGCCGATGGCTCCGGCAAAACTTTCTGCATTGTCATTGAACCTGATCGCAGACTTACTGATCCATCTCCTTCAGTTTCTTGAGACATTTCTGTTGATCTGGATCTGTCCGATGAGCTTCCCATTCCCTGCATATTACCTTTCGATTTTGATCTATCAGGAATAGATGCCTTCAACCATGACCCAAACTTATTTGGTGAACCCTCTAAAGCCACTCTACGAGCTTCTTCATCCTCACAAACCTTGATCCCATGGCCAATTTTTCCACAGGCAAAGCAAAACTCAGGAAGCCTCTCATACTTCAGGCTAACTATGGTTATTTCATCCGTTTTCCCCAATTTCAACCTCAGCCACCGTTTTAGTGGCTTCGAGATATCCATTTTCACCTTAACCCTCATGAACTTCCCCCAGCATTCCCTGGATTCCACGGGGATTTCCACCACTTCACCTATTTGTTCCGCTAACCACTTGGCCGTCCTTCTATTCATACACATGATTGGCACTTCATGTATTTGGACCCAGAAATCTGCCAGCTTGAACTCCAGTTTTGAAATGTTTCCTGTTCCTACTGGTTTCTCCAGCACAATAAGGCTATTACCGAAATGCCATGGCCCTCTAAGCCACACCCTGTTGCGATCTTCAATTTTCTTAAAATAGAACATGAAAATATTGTCATCCACAAGCTCAATCTCCACCTGGCCGAAGGGACTCCAGATCTGCTCTATTAACCCTTTGAAAGCCTCTCTGTTCACTTTCTTTCCAGCCAAAACTTTCCCCACTAAGCACTTCTCAACATCCTCCACCCCATCCTTCTTTACTTCCTCCGCCATTTCGAGAACCACTCCTTCTTCATCTGCTAGATTTAGATTTTCATATAGTTTGGATATCTCTGCCTCATCCATAATTGAAACCCTAGAAAAACCACCACAACTGGGACCCTAACTCAAGATAAAACCCCGAAAAAAGAGAGAAGAGGAACACCCACAGCACCACTCGACTACCACACCACCCTTCTTCTAAGCCGGAGAAGACAGCGACCGAATCGGACCAAACTACTTTCACACTTTCCTCTACCAAAGAGAGAGAAAAGAGGAGAGACAACTTCGTTCGTATACTTAACATTGCAGTGTTTCTAATGAAATGAAGTAAAAAATAAAATAATTGTGTTTTAATTCATATTATTCTTATTTTATAATCTACTGCATTTTCACTTATTTTAATAATCAAAACATTGTTATAACACGTGGCTTTTGCCACTGGTGTATACACACACTATATTCCCTCCGCCATATCCACCTGACAGCTCCACTTGATCGCCAACTGCCTCTCTCCACTTACACCATCTACTTGATCAACTTGCCTATCTTCATCATCACTATCTTTATGCAAGTGCCACCTTATGAACCCTATAAATAGAGATCTCATGTTTTTGTAAATCGTTGATCAGCTGAAGCATACTTGGTATCAATACAATATTAGGTGCGTTTGTTGCACGGGATTGGATTGGATATGATTGGATTAAATAAATTTAATATTTTAAATATAAATAATATAATTTTGATATTATATTATTTATATTCAACAAAAAAACTTGGAAATCTGCTACCAATCCAAAATATTCAACACACATCTCTGCTTTTATATAAATAAATAAAAAATCTTAAATCAATCCAACAATTTTCCCAAAAGAAAAACTGGAAATCTGCAATTTCCTTCCCAAAATGGAGATCTGCAAATCTCTTCTTGAACATATTTTTTCCCAAAATGAAGATTTGTAATTTTCTACAATAATTTTTTTTATTAAAAATGAAAAACTGTTGGAGTTCGACACAAAATATTCTAGATCACACCCAACAAAAAAATAAAAAAAAAAATCTCAAATCAATCCAAAGTATTCACCAACAATATCTTCTTTTATCAAAGAAAAAAACACACAAAAAAGTGTTCTTTTTAGAAAATTGAAGAGATTGAGCCAGATTTCTTGGTTGGGTCTCCTCCATAGACCACAAAAAGAATTTATGAAAGGTGAAAGGAGATAGGTCTTCTCGCCATGGAGGGAAAAGGACAACGACGGCGACGTGTGGGAACCGAAGTGGAAAGAAGCATGAACTAGAGTGGAGAGAAAAGAGAGAGATGTTGATGAAAGATGAGATGAGATGGGATTATTTCAATCCCATCATTTTGCTCAGCATTATTTTATCCCATGTTGATGGGATAATTTTTTTTTTTTTTTTTTTTATGGGATTAATTTATCCCATCCCATAGCAAAGCCAAACACAAGAAAGGGACTAAAAACAACCCAATCCCATCCCATCCTGTCTAACAAACGCAACCTTAAAAGTCTCTCATCTCTGTCGTGTCTCTCTCTTCCCTCTCTCATCTAATCTTTTATTTTATTTATTTTTTATCTCAATTATTTACAACACGTTATCAGTACGATTGCATGTAAGAAAAAAGGATCCCCTGATGGGAGATTTACTTACATCCCAATATTTTGGATATATATATATTTCTGTATAAAAGATGGTTTATGCTATCAATGGAACATATATATATATATATATATGTATAGTTCTGGATTTATTTATTTATTCTCTTTAAATATTTGCATCCATTTTTATGCACACAACAGGTGAGCTCAGCCTCATGGAATTGTTTAAATATCCACATTTAATTATATGCAATTGTTAGGCTTTTGAGTCTTGTTGACATAAATTCCATATCAAAACAATGTTTCACCTGTATTGATTAGTTGTCTTAGATTGATGATTATTCAAGCTTCAAGGAAGATTTGGGAACTTATGATGCAAGATGGAGTCTTTAAGAGGAATATGCTTTATTGCTCAACAAAGGTATATTTAGACCTCATTTCTCTTACAAGATTTAGGCACACACACACATTGTATCCATATGTGTCCCTGCATCGTTGTGCTCAATTGGTTTAACACATTCACTCACTTGATATTGTATGCTCATGCATTAGACTTAAATTTACAAAATTATGTAAATTGCATGTTCTAGGACTATATCTAGGAAACAACATTCTTGTGTATTATTGTGTTTTTTTTGTTTGTGTTTTTGTGATATCGGACTTGAATTTGATCTTATATTATTCCTTATTGAGTTTCGGTCGTTTTGGTTATTCATTCATTAGTTTTCAAGTTCTGAGTAAGAAGTTACAAATCTTTTCGTTCACTTACCATGCATTGTCTTTGTCTTCATGTATTGAGTTGAATTCATAACTTTTGGCCAAAGTTTCGTAGTCATCCTTGAGCGTGAGGGAGTCCCGGTTCGTAATCTAAATATGGATTCGAATAAGGAGTTTAGAGGCCGAAATACGTCGAAGAACGTGAGATAAGTGTGAGGGAGGTGAAGAATGGCCAAGGGCCATTTGTACCCCTTCCCGTGAGAGGCGCATGAGGCTCTCAGGAAGGGATGCCCTCTGCCCCCGTGAGGCTCACGTGCCTCCATGGGATGGCAGAGGTGGCACCCCTTGATTGGCCATCCAATTCTCTCATTCTCTTTCTTTTAAATATCTCATTTCTCTCCTATTTCATTCTAAGATGAAAATTTGAAAAAGAGAAGTGCATAAATTTTCTCTCCAACTTTATTAACTTCCAAACACCATAACTTTCTCATCTTTTATCTGATTTGAGTGATTCAAGTTGGAGAATCTTCATATTGAAGTCCCTTACCTTCTTCAAATGAGTTTAAAGCCAGTTGATCAAGTTTTGTGGTGGTTCTACACTCAAAACTGAAATTGCACAGGATTCCATAGGTATTGATCTAAGCTTTGTGTTTTGATCTTTTAAGTCTTCAATTACCTTGGGTTTTCTTCTTCTATATGTATGTGTTACTTGGACAAATGCTATTAAGAAATTAGAGCTTCAATCATAGACTAATCTTGTCTAATTAGAGACTTGTATGTGAACTAGTTTTCTATAAATCTAGGTTTTCACATGTTTGTGAGTTGTATTGTATTTAGCTTATTATCTAGGGCTATTTGTACTTTGACTGACTTATTTATTTATTTATTTTTCATGATTGATAGCCTTATCATGTGCTAGGATCCATTAGTTGAATAAATCTAGGATTATCACATTTGATTTTGTATTTAGAACTAACTAGGATTTAATTGATTATTATATAAATACTTGGGGAGAACTTTAAAACTATCCAAAAAATTAGTGGATTTATTTTTTTTATCCAAGATTATCATTTTTATTGTTTTGTCAAAATATCCACTTTTTGGACAAGATTGCCCTTCTTTATATTTTTTTCCTCTTTTTTTCTTTTTCTTTTTATTTTTCTTCTTCTTTTTCCCAAAAAAAAAACAACTTTTTTTCTCTATTTTTTTTCTTTTTCTTCTTCTTTTTCCCAGACCTCCATCTTCTTTTTATTTTTCTTCCCAGATGTGTTTAATTGTATTTTTTTGGTGTGTTTAATTTGGTCTTGCCCTGGTGTGTTTAATTGATTTTCCATGGTGTGTTTAATTGAGTTGCCCCGGTGTGTTTAATTGGTCTGCCATGGTGTGTTTAATTGGGTTGTCATGGTGTGTTTAATTGAGTTGCCTTAGTGTGTTTAATTGATTTACACTTGGTGTGTTTAATTGTGTGTTTAATTGGTGGCTTGGTGTGTTTAATTGGGTTGTTGTGGTGTGTTTAATTGATTTACACCTGGTGTGTTTAATTGATTTACAGCCCAGTGTGTTTAATTGGGTTGCTGTGATGTGTTTAATTGGTGGCTTGGTGTGTTTAAACAAAATGAAATCTGAAAATTTTGTTTGGAAAAAATGAAATCTGAAATTTTTTGTTTAAAAAAAATCTATTTTTTTTTTAACAAAACCCAAAACCAAACACAACTCCCACCATTCATAAAAACAACCACAACCTGGAAAAAAACAAGATCTGAAAAAAAATAAAAATAAAAAATCTGAAAATTAAACACAACCACAACCACAACCCAAACTTAAACATAACCACAAATTAAACACAACCACAACTACAACCCAAACTTAGAAATCTGAAAAATCAAACAACAAAAATCTGATTTTTTTTTTAAAAATAAAAATCTGATTTAAAAAAAATAAAAATCTAATTTTTTTTTTTTTTTAACAAAACCCAAACCCAAAAATAACTCCCACCATTCATAAACACAACAACCACCCTCAAATCTAGAAATTGTCTTTGAGAAAAAAAATGAAATCTGAAATTTTTTGTTAAAAAAAAAAATATATTTTTTTAAATCTGGAAAAAATGAGAAAGAGAAAGAGAAGAGAGGAGAGAAAGAGAAGAAGAAGGAGAGAAGGCATGAGAGAGAAAAGGAGAAGAGTGGAAGGCATGAGAGAGAAAGAGAAGAGAAGAGAAAGAAGAAGAAGAAGAAGAAGAAGGCATGAGAGACTGAGAGAGAGAGAGAAAGAACAAAAAAAAAATGATTTTGTAGAAAATGAGAGAGAAGAGGTAAAGAAAAAAAAGGGGCTAATTATGTCTTCATAGCCATTTTGATGACAAAAATAATAAAAATGATAATGTTGGACAAAAACAATAATGCCTCTTAATTTGACTAAAAAGGCTTATTTCCTCTAAATACTTGCTCTAAATATTTGCTAGGATATTCATTGATCATATCTTGTGAATATAGCATGTTTGTGTATGTTACTATATCTTGAATATATGCTTCATGTATATGATTGATTCAAGTTTTAGTTGTAAGTCACACAGCGGAAAATCAAGAGTTAAGATCGATAGGTTTTAAAATTTTATCATCTTTGGACCTTTTTGTATACACGAATATGAGGAAGAGATTTATTTTTATACCTTTGAGGAACACTCATTCGTTTTCTTTTCAATCCTTCACCACTAAGCCTTCCGAGAATATGTCTCACAATCTAGCAACTGTGTGTGTGGGCACGTCACAGATTCCGGGAGCAGTTGATTAGAGGATTGAGAGATCCGGAAGACAACCCTTTGTCCTCTCTTGTGAATTCGGCCAAGGTAGGGGGAAGATAAAATTCTTTTCCTCTCCTTACTCTATGTGGCCGCACCCCCCTCTCTCAATTAGGTTTAGGTTAGTTTATTTTACTTGATAAGTAAATCTTATGTATAAGGATCCTAGGGTTTAGTAAACCAAGTTAAAATAGGATTCTAAATCCTTTTTAATTCGGTCACCACTAGGGTTTGAACCTTTTACCTCTATAAAGCAAATAAAAATAATATCTTATTATTTTATTCTTTTACTCTTGTCAAGGTTCGAAACTGAAACCTCAAAATAACAATTAACAATTCTTAATTATTAATATGCCAATTAAATAATCATATTATTTAATAATATTTAATTAATCAACTAAATAATATATTAATTAAATAATCATATCATTTAATTAATTCCCAGAATATATTTAAGTTACTTTCGTAACATAATTTATTGGACCATCCAATTCTCCGTGAGCCTTGTTACTATCAATCGTAAAGGGCTAGTAAAGGGATCTAATGGACCCATAGTTTTGAGCTCCAATAATACTTAGAAAAATTAATTAAACTCTTTAATTAATATTTCACAATTATTAACCTCGGAGTTATTCCACTAAAAATCCAAGGTTGTACTCTTGTAACTGTAGATGTTATACACAACCAGATTATCAATGTCCATCGATATAGTTATTACATATAGTATGATCCTCCACAAGTAGTTCATAATTATAGCTAGGTCATAAAGTATGTTATACCTCTCTAATTATATCTTTTCCTTTAAGTACAATTGATTATGTAATGAATGATTATATCCTTCATTCCTTTAGGGCCCGTTTGGCACATGGGATGGGATGTGAATCGGCTTATTTTTAGTCCCACTCCTATGTTTGGCGCACCGACGGGATGGGATAAATTAGTCCCAACTGAATTTTTTTATCCCAATAACGTGGGATAAATTACTCCCAACCAAAACGATGGGATTCAAATGAATCCCATCTCTTCTTTTTTCATCTAACATCATCATCTTCTTTTTCTTGGTTGAAATTCAGTGACCTCTTCTTCTCTCGTTTTCTTTGTTGGGAATCAATTATCCAAATCAATTAATTACACCAACACCTAAATCAATTAATTAAACCAACACCCAAATCAATAAATTACATCGACACACAAAATTTGGCTGCCCATATATTTTTTTTGTTTGGATACAAAGAAATTTCTTTTGCTTGTTTGGCTACCAAGAAAATTTGGTTGCTTGTTTGGCTAACTAGAAAATTTGGCTGCCCATATTTTTTTTTGTTTGGCTATCGAAGAATTTTTATTTTTTTTCTTTTTTATCTACCTAGATTTTTTTTTTTTGCCCAGAATATTTGGTTGCCTAGATCCGAGACTATCATCACCATCAGGGACATAAGTGGAGCTGATATTGCTTGTGAATCATCTACCTGTGGGCGGGCTTAAAAAACCCATAAGCAATAGCTAAGAACATGGTTCCCTGTAGAGCATATAAATTCTGGCGTTAATATTGCTGTTGTGCAGAAGAAGAAAGATAGAGGAAGATAAGAGAAGAGAAGATGAGGAAAAAGAACTGATGAAATGTGATCGGTCCATTTCTTACATGTTTTAGGCCCCTATTTCCTATTATTTATGCTTTCTTCTCGAGTAAATTAGGTTGTTTAATGTGTTTGTTGAGCATGTGTAGGTCCATTCCATTTAAGTGGTGTTAAATCATATTTTGGAAGAAAAGAAGTCAAAAGATGGAGAAAAGGAGCAAATTGGAAAAAAACCATGGAAAGATGATTTTGGCCAGTGCAGAACATCAAGGTTTTAGGGGTCATATCTCTCAGCTCCAACTGAATTGTGTGACCTACCACTTATGGATTGAAATCCTTGGAAGTCTAGTTTCTGATGCACTTTTTGGATCATAATTCTGATATTCCTAGAAGAAGTTATGACCGATTTAGTAATTGAAGGTCATAGCTGGAAAGTCCATCGCGGCCCAAACCGCCACACATGCACAAGTGTCTATGGAGTGACCTGGGTAGCGGTAAAGAGCAGAAGAACTCTACCACCTAGACCACCACGCATGTACAGACCTCTACATTGGTCTCCATAGCATTAAAGTCTAGAGGCACACTGTTTGCTATATAGCTACTGAGGCAACTTGTCTACGTAGCGGTCGTGCGTAAACCTTGTTTGCTCGGGACAGCAAGTGACCTATTTTAAGAGAAATATATAAAGAAGCTGGAGTCTTAATTTGAAAGGGGAGCCACACAAGGGGGATTAGACCTAGAACACCGTTCTTTCACATTCATTCATTCCATTGATTCTTTCATTCAATTCCATCCATCCTTGGAAGATTCTTGGAAGCAAGAAGTAGGAGATTTCCAGACAAAGAAGCTTTCAAGATCAATATGGGTTTTCTCTATAACTCTTCTATGTTTTTATCTTTTCCATTGATGTGTAACTAAACCTTTAACTAGGGGATTGATGTAACCGATTTTGGACAACTCTATGTAATCAATTAGTTTATCTTTTGTTAATCACTTGGGTTTTAGTCTTGTTTATTGAATTAATTGCTCTATTCTATCTACTCTTATTATTTTGAGACCACAATTGGTACTAGTTTTTTGGTTTAGTTTATCCATGAGATTAGGGTTTAGATGTGGATGACCTTTTCCATTTAAATCTTAATCACAAGCTTAGTAAATAGGAAAATTGATATATGTATGACCGTGCTGTGTTAATTTGGCTTAGAGTTTTGTGTAAAACAAGGGTTTTGACAATTGCTTATTACATGACCGTGTGTGAGTAATAGGAAGAACCCTAGATCATTATTCTATTGTTTATTACATGACCATGTGTGAATATTGGAAAGGACCTTTGAACTTAATTGATTTATCTTGAAAACAAGCCCGTAAACTGGATTGAAGTGATTAACGAGATTGATTGTGAGCATTGAGTGTCTAAGAAAGGTGCATCGAATCCCTAGTATTTCTCCCCATATATTCATCCCTTGTGTGATTTGATTTGATTTGATTTGATTTTGGTCTTTAGTTCAAGTTCTCATAATTTATGTTAATATTAGAGTTCAACAAATTTCCAAACAAAGCATTATACAAATTAGTTTTTTGCATTAAGAGTAAATCCTTGCTAGATTAATTGGCCTTCGACCGATAGAATCACCGATCCCGGTGAATAAAATTTCTTAGTAAATTAAAAACAGATTTTACTACATCAATTTTGGCGCTGCTTATAGGGATTGGTATAGATTCTAGATTCCATTAGTTGAATCTAGTTAATTTAGTTAAGTAGTGTATGTCATTAGTTTTTTAGTTTTTAGTTTAGTTTAGTTTAGTTTAGTTTAGTTTAGTTTTTTTTTTTTTTTTTTTTTTTTGTCATCTTACTTCGTGATAGTTGAGTTTTTGGTGTTTCAGGTTTTCCAGGTACATGAACGGATGTCGTTCACTAGGAGATAATCTAACCCCTGCTAATGACGAGATTGACTTGGTAGGCCGGGTCGCTAGACAGTTCGACGAGTTAGATCCTTTTGTTGAGGAAATGGAAGAACGAGGTGTTTAATGCGAACAAAGCATTCAAGATGAACAAGCTGTTCAAGATAGATAGGGTGTTCGAGAGAGCCCACTAGGTTCTCTAAGACGTGCACTAGAGGATGATATAAGGGTAATGAGAGAGTCCGGGCAACCTATACTGGGAAACCAACCATCGCCAATTGTGTTAGATGTCGTGGCAAGAAGTTATGAGCTGAGGAGTATGCACTTGAATATGCTGCCATCTTTTCACGGCAAGGCAATGGAAGACTACCTACAGTTTATGAGAGACTATCAATCTATCGTGGAGACATTCCTAATAGGTTGATTGACAGAAGAACAGTTAAGGATGAGGTGTTTTCGGTATTGCATGAAGGAAAAAGGTAAACAGTGGTTTAGTTCATTAAAGGTAGGATCTTTGACATCGTGGGATGATGTGTGCCAAGCATTCTTTCAACAGATTCTTCCCGACCTCGAAGACAAAGGGGAGCCGGATAAAAATTGCTAGTTTTAGTGAGGAAGGTGGCGAGTCTTTCCATGAGGCATGGGAAAGGTACAAAGAGCTTTTAGAGCAATGTCCCCTTCACATGGTGACCGAAGAGTACAAAGTCCATACCTTTTACGATGGGTTGACACCCTTTATCCAAGCCATTGTTGATAATGCTTATGGAGGTGTCGTTACAAATAAATCCGCATTAGAGATCATTGAGATTTATGAGACATTGGCTCTAAACTCCCAATATAGAAGTTCAACTGTCAGAAAAGGGAGGAAAGTATGAGGTTAATCGGATGGCCGGAATGGAAATTCAGATGGCAATCTCGCTAAGCAAGTATAAGCTATTGTGGCCCAGAATATGAATAGACAATAATAAGGGGTGCACTTGGTTCAAGAGGGGGATCAGTACAGCGGAGATGGGATACCGTTTGAAATAGAGGAGGTTCAAGCTCTTAATTACCAAAGAGGGAGAAATGACCCTTACTCAAATACTTATAATCCTGGATGGCGTAACCACCCAAATTTCTCCTATTCCGACCCGAACACTCAACAAAACACTTAGGGAACCAATCAAAGAGGGTACAATAAAGAAAATTACCAAGGCCAAGGGTCCAGCAGTCTGCCTCAACAATGGAACAATGCTAGAAATAGAGAAAACACTTCATATTAGCCTAAGAAACCATCCTTAGAAGAAATTGTGATGTCCCTTGCTGAAAGTACACAGCGTACAGAATAGAATTTGACCAACTTTATGCAGGACCGACAAATGCAAGACAGACTTAACAGACAGACAATAAACAACGTGGAGGCATCAATAAAAAAATTGGAGACACAGATGGGGCAGATAGCTGACAAAGTTCATAAGAATGAGCCATGAAGGCTACCTAGCTAATTTGAACAAGCCAGTGCTGTGACAATCTTGAGAAGTGGGGAGTGCTGAATAAGGAAGAAGTTAATGAGCCGAAGCACCTAATTAGTTGATAGAAGTATGTGGGGAAGACATTAGAGTAGAGGAAGATGGGATAGTGGTTGATTTGACACCTTTGAAGACCCCTCTTTTACACAAGGCACCAAACCCATACATTCCAACGATTCCATTCCTAGGAAGGGTGAAAAGAGACAAGCTTAACAAGTCGTTTAAGGATATTTTTGACATCCTCAAGAAGGTTCCCCTACTAGATATAATAGAGAAGATGCCTGTTTATGCTAAGTTTTTCAAGATTCTCCACTCCAACAGGTGATCAAGCAAAAATTGGTATGATTTTGGCCCTCATTTCCGATTCTTTTTGCTTGATTCTCAGGCATTTCCCCGTGTTTAATGTTGTTAAATTGAGTGTTTCAGGTTTTATTAGGTTTCAGAAGCAATTGAGATGAAGGTGGAGGACTTGTGCGAAAATATCTCACAAATGGGAAGGAACAGGGCATTTTCACCACTTGGACATCAAAGGTCACTACATGAGCGCCATGGCGACAGAGGATTCTCCAAAGACATCAGAAGGTCGCCACTTGGGCGCCACTTGAGCGCCATGGCGACAGAAAGTCCACAAATCAACCAGGTGAGGTCGCCATTTGGGGTCGCCATGGCGACCTCCCTTGCAAATGGCGACCTAGTGCACTCAAGGCATGGTCGCCACTTAGGGTCGCCATGGCGACCTTGATGTTGCAAGTGGACCCCTCCTCACTTTTGCAGGGTCGCCACTTATGGTCGCCATGGCGACCTAGAGGTGCAAGTGGCGACCTCTACACAAATTGCTCATGGTCACCATTTGCCAAATAGCGAGAAAGATGGTTTTCATGGCGACCTTCTCTTCTAACCGTTTTACGCACCTGGGTCGCCATAGCGACCAAATAGCGACCAAGACTCCACCTCAGCGAATCAAGCAGTTATCAGTACATGTCAAAGAGTGCATATAAATAGATCGTCTCTCCATTGTCAAAGGGATCGAGAAATCAGAGAAGAATATACAAAGAACAAATCTGAGATCTAGCTCAAGCATCCATGGCACACTATACCTCATCCTCCATTTCTCTCCTTGAACTCATCTAATCCATCCAACCCTCAACACAAAACCTTGATTACTTCACTATATCATTCCTCATCCCACCATTTCTCCACCAAAATCCTTAGTAACTTTCCACCAAAACACCCACATTCCAAGACATTTCCTCAACCTCCATTCCTTGCATCTAGGAGCATAGAGGAGAAGAAGGATCAAGCTTAAAGAAGGTGACCCAAGGGTTATTTCCTTATCATTTACTTCTTTTCATTTATTGCAAATATGTGTAACTAAACCCCTAATCTAGGGGATAGATTTGAGGATCAATTGGTTGTGGGTTTAGCTTAGCTTGTAATGAATCTCTTATGTGTTCTATTCATTCAAATTAATTAGATTCCATTCATTATAATTGACTTGTATGTCACTTGTTGATTGCTATCTTGAGTGGAGTAATTTGTTATATATTCACATGTGGATTGACAATCCTTGTGTGATTAAGAACCCATTGGATAGGATAGATTAGTGGTGGGTATACCAACCCCACTAATCTAAGCCTCTAAGTGGTTAACATAATGAGATTGGTACATTAATGATGCTAGTTAGCTTACCCACATTCAATTGTTAATCGATCTATTCCCTAGCTATCTCATTAATTGATTTCTATCACAATTCTTATCAAGGTGTTGAGTATTCTATTTTTCATAACATATTTTGTGTATTTTCATTTGAGTAGTTAGCATTTGTGGTTTTAGAAACCACACATCTATCAAACAATATGATTTACTTTATTGCTCTAAGATTAGTCAATTTATCTAATTAACACTCCATTCCCTGTGGAACGAACTTGCTCACTATTTTGCTATCAAATCACATTTTAAAAGGATTAAGTGGCCTTAAAAGAGTTTTCAAGAATCAACCATAATCTATATTATTACTATTTTGTTGAGTACACAAACGACCTCATCAAAAAATGGCGCCGCTGCCGGGGAATGGTAGCGTTGATTACATAGATTGACTTTTCTTCACAATTTTATTGGTATTTTGTAGATTGTTAGTTTAGTATTTTTTTTTGTGGTTATTGACTTGTTCATAGTGCTGTTTTTACTTTTTTCTTTTCTTGTATCTCTTTATTTATTCCTCTTTCAGGTGCTCAGTTTTATGCACGGTAGGAGATCTCTAGGTAGAGGTGTTCATCCCCCACTAGAAGGCACTAGCCGTGTGAGAGAGTTCGAACCAATTCCAAGTCAAGCTATGAGTACCGAAGGACAACAACATGGTAGGGAAGACGAAGCTCCTTTTAGAGAGGAGATGACGGAAGAGACTCAAACCAACCGTGGTCAAAGGATGACCATGGGTGAGTATGCCTTGTCGGATATCGGGAACCAACCATCGCCGATCGTGCTAGACCCGGTTGCTAGGGGTTATGAGTTGAAGATAATGCACGTCAACCTCTTGCCGTCATTTCATGGAAAGTTGAATGAAGACTGCCTCTAGTTCATGAAGGAGTACAGTGTTATTATTGAGACCTTCCCCATCATGCGACTCACGCGCGAACAGTTGCAAATGCATTGCTTCCAGTATTGTATGAAGGATGCGGCTATGACATGGCTCATGGGGCTTAGGCCGGGATCATTGACAAGTTGGGGCCAAATTTGCAAGGTGTTTTTCAACAGATTCTTTCCGGCTAGGAAAGCAAAGGAGTTAAAGGTGAAGATAGCCGATTTTTATGAGAGTGAGGGGGAGCTATTTCATGAGTCATGGGAGAGGTATCAACGCCTTGTGGCCCAATGCCCTCCTCACATGTTCACTAAGGAATACAAGGTGTCTTGTTTCCAAGGAGGCTTAACTCAGTTCTCCCAAGTGTTGGTGGATAACGCTTGTGGAGGTTCATATGACACCAAGACCGCTTCGGAGATATATGACATCTATGAGATGTTGGCACAATACTCTCAGCAAAGGAATGCCAACAGTATTTGTGGTGGGAAGTTTGATGTGAATGCTAGTACGGAAGCCGCCATCGAAATCTCAAGGATCAACAAGAAGGTGGAGACCTTGACTTCTCATATAGAGAGTATGGGATTTCCGAAAGCGGGAGTGAAGTTGTTAGGAAGGCAAGACGGATGCTCTAGCGGGCAATTCAACGAGAATGAAGGGTTTGAGGACACTTTTCAAGGACAAAAGCAAGAGGAGGTTCAAGCTATGGGATTCCAAGGACAATGAAACAACTCATATTTCAACAACCATGCTCAACTATGGAGGAATCACCCAAACCTCTCTTGGTCAAACAACAACAACATTTTAAACCCACCACCAAGGAATCAACAACAAGGAAGTCAACAACAAGGGGTGTACAACCAAGGAGATAGCTCACAAGGGGGTTACCGTCAAAACCAAACACAAGGAGGATTACCACAAGGAGGATTTCCCCAAGGAGGAAACCAATGGGGAGGAAATCAATGGAACAACAACAACAATGCTCAATCTAGCTCGTATCAACCTCGCCGAAACATTGATGAAGAGATGAGAGGTATGATGCAAGGTTTCCAAAGAGCCGAGAATACCTTGACAAGTTTCATGCAAGCTAGTGGCCAAAGGTTTGGCAACCTCGAAGCGTCTTTCGGGAAATTGGAGACCCAAATGGGGCAAATCGCCGAAGCCCTACAAAAGCAAGAAAAAGGGAAATTTCCAAGCCACACCGAGCAAGCTAAGGAGGGAAACTTTGTCAAGAAGGATGGAGTTAGAGATGAAGCTATGTTGTTTGAAGAAACATATGTGCGGAAAGTGGAAGATCCGGGTAGTTTCGTGATTCCTATATCAATAGGAGAGAGTGGAGTGCTTAAATGAGTACTAGATTTAGGAGCAAGTGTGAGTATGATGCCCCTATCTACTTATGTGAAGTTGGGTTTGGTAGGATTGAAGCCAACTGGGAAGAAGCTTATGCTAGCGGATCAAACCTCACTTTCATCGAGTGGTGAAATAAAGGATGTCCCAATTGTCATTGAAGGAGTAGTGGTGTTAACAGATTTTGTAGTTCTAGACATTGGTGACAAGTCAAAAGATGTTAGGGAATGGCAAGTTCTCCTTGGTAGACCATTCATGGCTACCGCTCAAATGAAGATCGATGTTTGCAAGAGGAAAGTTTGTATGCATGCATTTGAGAAAGAACTTGAGATTGACATAACCATATGCAATGATGACCTAAAAAGCATTGAGAGTTGCTATGTGGTTGAGTTGCAACCACCAAGGTCAACGGGTGGAAAAGTATGTGATTTGGTGCAATTGTTTGAAAAGAATAGCCAAGAGGACGAAGTTGAGAGCATTGGTGACTCTGAGATTGAAGGGCTCAAAAATTCTAACCAAGAGCTAATGCTTGAAGTGGAGGTTCTTAAGGCGGAGAAATATGCCTTAGAGAAGAAGCTTGATGATTTAGCAAGACAGAACCATAAACTCAAAAAGATAAATGTGGCTCTCACCATGGAGAATGAGGTGACGGTAAAAGAGCTTGGGGATTTGGCTAAACTCACCGAAGAATTTGAGGAAGAGTCCTCAAGGAAGATGAGAAAGACCCTAATGAGTGTAGATGCCAAGAACAAGGTAATTGAGGAGTTGAATGAGGAATTGAACAAGAGGGAGATGTCTTTGAAGGTTGCTAAGGTGAAGGAGTGCAATTATTTGGTGGAGATAGATCGGATGGATCAAGCCATCAAAGAACTCACCAAGAATGGTCCCTCAAGGTCTAAACCTCCTATGCAAAAGGGAAGATTTCCTTCATATCCTTTAACTTGTTATTTTTGTCATAAAAGGGGTCATGTAAAGTCTAGGTGCTTTGAATTTTTGAGGCACATTAACCATGAGAAAAATAGACCAAGAATGAGATCTAACCATGTAAAGAAAATTTGGGTTAGGAAGGATTTGATAGATAAAAGCCGGGATGAGTCTATGGGTCCAATTTGGGTAGTCAAAAAGAAAAAGAGTTATAATGTGGTTGATTTGGGTAGCGAGCATCATGATTCCATTTCGCATGATAGGATGCAGTAGTTGGAGTTACATTTGGTTTTTACATTTCATGCCAAGAATAAAAATCTTTGTGTTTTAATTTTTGCATTTTGTGTGTATTTCTTTTGGTTTGTTTTGTTTTTCTGAATAAGTGTTCTATTCTTGATGATGGTTTGAAATATGAGCTTATTTGTGGATTTTGTTTCATTGCAGGTGATGAAATTACATTCAGAAAAGGACCTCAAGTAAGGGTCGCCATTTGGTCGCTATTTGCACGCAAGTGGCGACCTCACTTACAAGAAGAAAACAGAGGTCGCCACTTACATGGTCGCCATGGCGACCACATGTTGCCATGGCGACCTTTACATATCAGGTATGGTCGCCATTTGGTCGCCATAGCGACCTTACTTGTGCAAATGGCGACAACATGCAAACTTGAAAATTCCTTCTTGGTCGCCATGGCGACCGAGAGTCACAAATGGCGACATAGGGCGTTCACTTATAAAGTTGCTGCTCAAAACATAACGCCGCACAAACAAAAGCTCTCTCTTCTCAATTTCTCTCAATTCCAAAGCCGTGGCACGCACGTAATCTCCAAATCCGGTAAGCAATCACTCTAGTTCTTCAATTCTTTTGATCAAATCCTTCCTACATTGCATCTAGAATCACTAAGGGTGGTTTTGAGTTTGATTTGAAGTGATTAGTGCTTAGGATTGGATTTTTGTGCGGTTTGATTCATATAAAAGTGATTGTGATAGTATTGAAGTGGTTTTGGTTGATTTTGGTGCACATTGGTGAGTGCCGGAGTGCTATTGAAGTGCCGTTGTGCTGCCGGATTTCTGTCAGAGAGCTTAGTTCGAATTTGGGTGTGGAAAATGGCTCCGAAGATGAAATTGCCGAACAAGGGGGGCAAGGGTAGCAAGACCCCCACTTCTAAGAGGAGAGTAGTTCCCGAATGCAAACTGAATAGGAATTTCGATGAAAGATTGGAGACATTTGCTGAGAAGAAAATATGGCCTGAGAGGGGCATTGATTTGGAGAATTTGAGGGATACCCCTGTCCCAACAACAGTGAATGACATGGGATGGGGAGGATTAGCAGCTACTCCGCCACATTACAGTGAGGGTTTGGTGAAAGAATTCTATGCGGGGATGAATCCGGGGGAGTATATGAGGGGTTGTCCTATTCTAGTGAGAGGGGTTCCCGTGTACTTGAATGCACCAGACATTAACATCTATTTTGGGACGACATTGTTGGAAATTGAGGGGTTACGTGAGAGGATGGTGGAAGGAATCACCACAAATCCTTTGTATGTGAAGAATTTGGTGGAATTTGCTAACACTATGACCATCACTCCTATGACCATATGGATGGCGAAGAGGTTCCCTCTCAGGCAGTCAAACTTGAAGATTGAGCACGCCTTTTGGCACATTTTCCTCACCTCTTCCCTTAGACCGGTTTCCCATAGGTCCACTGTTCCATTTGAGGCAGCCAGGATTCTACACAGTATTAGTGAGAGGCAGCCTATTGATGTGAGAATTATTGTGAAGATGGAGATTCAGCGGATTGGGAGGAATGAATCAGAGACAGATATCCTCCCTTTCCCTTGTTTGATCACATAGGCCTGCAATTTGGCGGGTGTAGATATCTCCGGGGACATACTTAAGCCCCCCATGTCAGATATGGACTTGACCACCTGGAGACGTTTGATGATTAAGCGTGGGGAGATACCTACTGGGGGGAAACGTAGGAGAGTGCGGAGTTCAGAGGCTGGCACTAGTGTTAGGGAAGAATTTGAGAGAGTGGTCCCTGAGGAGGACGATGATGATGATGAGGAGGAGGAGATTCCTATTTGTGATGATCATGGGCAGCCGTTAGGTCTTCGGATTCTAGATGGTGTACATCGCATTAGGAAGACTCAGACCGGTGATTTTGATATCCTTCATGCTGATAAACTTGATATTGAAGGAAGGCAGAAGGCCTTGGAGGACAGCATCTGAGGTTGGAAAACCTTATTCAGGATTTGAGTGAGACAGTGATCACAGGTTTTACAGACCTTCGCCATGATCTAAAGCTCACCCCTTATGTCAGGAGGCCGAAGAAGCCTGCCACAGTGATTCCACCGACCCCCACTGCACCTTTAGGACATAGCACAGAGGAGCCTGACTTCGTATTTCAGACTGCACAGTCTGCTGTTGAGTAGGCAGCACAGTTGGAGGAGACCATGGCCCGTTCCTTGACTGATCAGGGGCCCCGTTATGTGGGAGGTCCTCCTATTGATGAGGCAGCCGCACAGAGGAAATGGAGATATGAGCAGTCTAGGAGAGCAGCATTAGCTAGGGAGCAGAGAAGGAAGGACCCGAAAGGGAAGGGTAGAGTAGTGCAGGATGAGGAGGATGATTCAGAGTAGTTGGCCTACTAGCATTCCTAGGATTTGTTTTATCTTTTCATCATTTGCATTTTCTATCATTTTATTGGGACATTGCTAGTTTTATGTTTTTACTTTTGGATTATTTTGTTGGATATTTTTGTTGATTTATGTTTATTCGCATTTCTTTTTCCTTTTA
The DNA here is from genome assembly GCA_954870605.1 of Acer campestre. NCBI lineage: Eukaryota > Viridiplantae > Streptophyta > Magnoliopsida > Sapindales > Sapindaceae > Acer > Acer campestre. The sequence continues at coordinate 21,767,862 of OX940800.1, read as the reverse complement.
ATCATTATTTCTCATTGTTGCCTTTATTTTGTTTCCGCATAGAATAAGGGTGTGAATTGGATTTTGGTAGTGGATTTAGGACATTTGTGCTTCATTGTTATATGTGTTGTTGGGATTTTGTGTATAATTATTTGGAGGGCAATATGCCGGATGATTGGATATTTTGTTTTTGCTCTTGCTTGTTGGATTATTGCTTGAAACTTAGTGGGTTGCGCTTGTTGTCTTTATTTTTTCCACCTTTGAACATTGAGGACAATGTCAAATTTAGGTTTGGGGGTGCTTTTGCGCAACGCCATGATGCTTGGTTTTCAAAAGAATTGTGTGCCAAAATTTTCAAAAATTTTTGCGATATTGCCATATTTGAGCATGCTTTGCTTGTGGAGATTGTTCTTTACATGATGTAGTGAGGAATTGTGCATGTTTGAGAGTGTTTGGTTTAGATTAACACCATGCCACTTAGGGTGTCATTGAACAAAATGCGTTAATCTTTTTCTCTTAATGTTGGGTGAATGATCAAATTTGCTTGAAGGCTAAGAATTAATAGTGGAGATTCTCGTGAGGATCACAAACACAGCCTTTAAAAAGCATACGTTGAGTTGTAAACATTCACTCTTTAAACACTCATTCTCAAACACTCATACAAGCATGTTTTGGTCTCATTTGCACTAAATGTTGTTTGCCATAGAATATTATGGTCTGCTTGTGGATGCCTTGTTTTGCTTAATGGACGAATCTTTAGAAATGATTTTAGGCGATGCATGTGAAAACCTCTTTGGCCTAAACACTTCCAACCAATTTGATTATGTGTGCTCCCAAGCCCCTTTGAAACCAAACACATTTGAAGCTTTTCTTTCATGAACCACATCTACATGAACCTTATAGCCTTATAATAATTGACCTACCTTGACCAAATGATTCACTAAGGCTTAGGAAATCAATGTAAAATTTTGAATTTATAAATATAAGGTGTGTACCTAGGCATGTGAATGTGTGTAAGAGTCTTGCAAAGCAAGAGATGTTTGAAAATGGAAAAGAAAACAAAAGCTTGTAAAGAATGAGAAAAAAAAAAAAAAAAAATATAGAATGATGAAAAGCATGAAAAGAAAAGAATTGGCAAGCAAAGAAAAGCAAAGAAAAAGAGAATCAAGAAATTAGGCACAAAGGGCCTAGAAAAGAAAGAGAAGTAGTTGAACTACTCAAGTTGAAAATAGGAGTAGCATACACATGTGTAATTGTGAGCCTAGACACCTTGAAGTGTGAACAATGTGTGTGAATCTTGTGGAACTTAAAGAATTAGAATGTATGCCTTAATGTAATCATTAGGTCCCTTGATATCCATTTCTTCCATTCTTTGTTTCACCATAACCTTAGGCCCCATTACAACCAAAGAAAAGACCTTCATGATCTTTAGGATTGTCCATTTTGCACAATTTGGTTGATGCATGTTCTTTCTAATTCATGGCTTGCAATTCCATTCATGAGATCACTTTTCAGGAAATTGCGTTTTAATGATTAGCATGTGCAATCAATTTGTTGCCATAACATGAACTCATATTGCACATGTACAAATTTGAGTGAACCTAGGAGTCTTGGAGAAAAGAAGAGAGAATCCAGTGAGGTTTAGTATCAAAGCGAATTACATTCTAAACTAATAGCACCTTTGCTTTGAAGCTTTGGCATTTTGAATGTAAGATCGCATTGCGTACAATTATGTCTAAGGTGGCACGTTTTTAATCCTAACTATACATGCTCTTGCATGTTTAAATCCTCACGATGGCATAACTGTTTTAATCTCTTCATTTTGGCTTCGCACATTGATCATTTGAAGTGATAACCTTTGAAATATCTCTATGCATGTTTTTGGGGGTGTGCTTGTTATTGTTTTTGCTTGAGGACTAGCAAAAGATTGGTTTGGGGGTATTTGATCAAGCCAAAATTAGTATGATTTTGGCCCTCATTTCCGATTCTTTTTGCTTGATTCTCGGGCATTTCCCCGTGTTTAATGTTGTTAAATTGAGTGTTTCAGGTTTTATTAGGTTTCAGAAGCAAATGAGATGAAGGTGGAGGACTTGTGCGAAAATATCTCACAAATGGGAAGGAACAGGGCATTTTCGCCACTTGGACATCAAAGGTCGCTACATGAGCGCCATGGCGACAGAGGATTCTCCAAAGACATCAGAAGGTCACCACTTAGGCGCCACTTGAGCGCCATGGCGACAGAAAGTCCACAAATCAACCAGGTGAGGTCGCCATTTGGGGTCGCCATGGCGACCTCCTTTGCAAATGACGACCTAGTGCACTCAAGGCATGGTCGCCACTTAGGGTCGCCATGGCGACCTTGATGTTGCAAGTGGACCCCTCCTCACTTTTGCAGGGTCGCCACTTATGGTCGCCATGGCGACCTAGAGGTGCAAGTGGCGACCTCTACACAAATTGCTCATGGTCGCCATTTGCCAAATAGCGAGAAAGATGGTTTTCATGGCGACCCTCTCTTCTAACCGTTTTACGCACCAGGGTCGCCATAGCGACCAAATAGCGACCAAGACTCCACCTCAGCGAATCAAGCAGTTATCAGTACATGTCAAAGAGTGCATATAAATAGATCGTCTCTCCATTGTCAAAGGGATCGAGAAATCAGAGAAGAATATACAAAGAACAAATCTGAGATCTAGCTCAAGCATCCATGGCACACTATACCTCATCCTCCATTTCTCTCCTTGAACTCATCTAATCCATCCAACCCTCAACACAAAACCTTGATTACTTCACTACATCATTCCTCATCCCACCATTTCTCCACCAAAATCCTTTGTAACTTTCCACCAAAACACCCACATTCCAAGACATTTCCTCAACCTCCATTCCTTGCATCTAGGAGCATAGAGGAGAAGAAGGATCAAGCTTAAAGAAGGTGACCCAAGGGTTATTTCCTTATCATTTACTTCTTTTCATTTATTACAAATATGTGTAACTAAACCCCTAATCTAGGGGATAGATTTGAGGATCAATTGGTTGTGGGTTTAGCTTAGCTTGTAATGAATCTCTTATGTGTTCTATTCATTCAAATTAATTAGATTCCATTCATTATAATTGACTTGTATATCACTTGTTGATTGCTATCTTGAGTGGAGTAATTTGTTATATATTCACATATGGATTGACAATCCTTGTGTGATTAAGAACCCATTGGATAGGATAGATTAGTGGTGGGTATACCAACCCCACTAATCTAAGCCTCTAAGTGGTTAACATAATGAGATTGGTACATTAATGATGCTAGTTAGCTTACCCACATTCAATTGTCAATCGATCTATTCCCTAGCTATCTCATTAATTGATTTCTATCACAATTCTTATCAAGGTGTTGAGTATTCTATTTTTCATAACATATTTTGTGTATTTTCATTTGAGTAGTTAGCATTTGTGGTTTTAGAAACCACACATCTATCAAACAATATGATTTACTTTATTGCTCTAAGATTAGTCAATTTATCTAATTAACACTCCATTCCCTGTGGAACGAACTTGCTCACTATTTTGCTATCAAATCACATTTTAAAAGGATTAAGTGGCCTTAAAAGAGTTTTCAAGAATCAACCATAATCTATATTATTACTATTTTGTTGAGTACACAAACGACCTCATCAACAGGCAGAAGTTTGGTCCTAACCATCAATAATACATAACGGGAAATGTGAGTGCAGTTATATAGAAAGAGCTTCCACCCAAGCTTAAGGATCTGGACAGTTTTTGCATCAACATCACAGTTGAGGGTACCGAGCTCAAGAAGACAATGTTAGACTTAGGGGCTAGCATTAACTTGATACCCTTATCTGTTTACAAGTAACTTGGGTTGAATGAGCTTAAACCGACAACAATGTCACTTTTGTTAGGTATCCGAGAGGAATTATGGAATATGTGTTGGTTCACGTGGATAAGCTCGTCATTCTAGCAGATTTCATAGTTCTAGAATGATACGAGTAGGGAGACAAACATGAGACCTATCCTTTTTGGTATACCATTCATAAAGACAGCAAGAACAATCATTGATGTATATGAAGGGAAGCTTTCCATGACCATTTTGGATGAAACGGTAGATTTTAAGGTCTTCAAATTAGATTTACAGGACATTAGCTCAGTTGATTGTTTTACCATGAATACATTGTAGTTAGAAGACTACCCAAGGAATGCGAGCGAGTTCTTTCTGTCACTACTTATGGACAAAGGTGAGAAAGATGTTCGTACATGAGAGACTTGTGAAACACGAACGTCATCAGAAATCAATAAGCTGAAGAGTGAAAATGCCAACTTGATGATAGAAGTGGAGGCCCTGAGGAAGGAAAAAGATGAGGCAATTAAGAAGCCGAAAGAGCTTGCAAGGCTAGTAGAAGAGCAAGAGGAAGATTTTGCCCATAGACAAGGAAAATCCAATGGCAAGTGGAGTTGAAAGACAAGACAATAAATGCCATGAAGGAGGAATCATGCAAAGATGAGAATGCTTTGAGAATAGCAAAGGTCAAGGAATGCGATTACTTAGTGGAGCTTGAAAAAGGCTGAGAGCACTATCAAGATCTTGACCAAGGAACATCATCAAAGGAGATTCAAGTCATCCCAATGCAAAGGTTAATAATATCACATGTGGTCCTTCATTTTTTCCTTACAATTGTTATTTTTGCCACATTAGGGGTCATAAAAGGGTCCAATGTCCAGAGTTTATTGAAAATTGCAATAAGAAACAAAGCAAGCCTAGAGGAAAGCCAAGGAGAATTCGGCAAGTTTGGTTTTGCAAGGACAAATTGGACCAAGTGAGAGAAACTATCATTGATGGGAAGAAAGACCTTGATATGAAAGAGTGTCCTAAACTCCTTTACATAAATGGTGGTAGTATGATGGATAAAATCGTGTTATAAAAACCTAACTCGTAAGTGCACGAATTGTGAGATAAGTACAGCGAAAAGTAGGGATCGTTCCTATGAGGAAAAGTGATTTATCGACTAAAACTAATTCTAATTAAAGCTAAGCAAGTAACAGTAACCAAGAAATTTGAGATTGATTGATTGATTGATTTGATTAAAACTAGATTAAACTAAGAAAGCAGTTAACAAGAAAATGTGAATGTGATTAAGAGGTGAGAGAACTAGGTCATCAATGTTCCCCAACTACGTTTACTCAATGCTTCGAATTGACTTTTATAAAGGATGTTAATCAAGTTAATGATTCGTTCTTAAATTATGTATGATTGTAACCGTATGGTCCTAGAATGAATCAAGAATTCTTAACTATAGTTTACCTCAATCTTGCGTATAAACTATAACCAAAAACCCATTAATCACAAACCAAGTATTTCTCAATTACAGTTTACCTCAAACTTGCATATAAACTATAACCGAAAACCCATTAAGCACAAGAACAAGTGAAACAAAACTTACGTGCAATATCCTGCTATGATAAATTTTATCCATTCAATTGAATATTGGCTGAGAATGGTGAAACCCACTCACATCTCAATCTTTAAATTATCAAAAACCCTAAATTCAAGCCTAGCATAACCCATGCATCAACAAGAATAAATAATCATGATATAGAATGAATTGAATGAATCAAAACTTGAATTAAGAAAATATAGTCAATTCTAACAAAGAGCATTCATAAAGTTTCATATTGATTCCCTAGTATGGAGTTAGTTATACATAGTGGAAATAAAAAGACAAGAGATAGAAAAGATAAAACCCATTGAGGCCTTCAATGAATTCTTCAAATCTTCAATGATGAGTCTTCTTCGTCTTGCAAACCCCTGATGTGTAAAGATGGATGATGGATGATGGTGATGGGGGACGGCCCCTTTGGTGGCTTGGGACCTCCCTTGGATGGCTCTCCCTGAAATTAGGGTTCAAAGGGGCTTAAATAGGTGTAGATGCTAAGCCAAGTCCTTAAACAACAAGGAAATCACTTCCCTTTTAGAACTCTACCTTTTTAGGATTCTATTTCTCTCCTAATCCATCAAAATTGATTACTTATTGAAGGAGGATAAGGATTAGATGTCTACTTGCTTTCCAAGACTCTCACATATGTCCAAGAAGGTAAAATTTCCCGTTCCGACAACTTACGAAACAAATCCCGAAAGTATTCGCGGATTTAATAACTGACTGATCTGACCTTCGAGCACTAAAACAAGGATAACCTCTTCTAGAAATTTCAGATTTACAAGCCGTAAATTGGGTTGGAAACTAGACTTCTGGGGCTTCAAATCCATAGGTGGCAAGACACACAGTTCAATCAGACTTGAGAGATATACCTCTCATAACATGAATCATCTGCACTGTCACGGGCTACCGCTGCGAAAGCCACAGCGGTTATTGCAATGGTCTTCATTGTTCTTGAGAGCACTTTGGGTGCCCGTTGCGGAAATTCAAAGTGGTTTTCATGGTGGCTGATGGAAAATTGCATAAAAGTCCCTTGAATCATCTAAAATTGCTCTTTTCCTCATAAATACTTCAAATACTTCAAATACATCACTTGGATCCAACAACCTGAAAATGCTCAAATACACAAATTAAAACCCTAAAAGACTCGAGAAACAAGTAATTGATTGGAGGAATGGGGATAAAAAACATATACAATAAATGACCGATCATAGTACGAGTGGAGAGGTTGCTCAGTCGGAACTCATCCCTTTTAAAGAGCCATAGTGCTCTCATATGTCTTGCCTAGAAGCTAAATAAAGCATTTGGTGGGAGGCAAACCACCTAGATACGTATTTTCTTTTACCTTATTTATTTGAGTCGGTAATTAGTGTGAGTCTTGAGCACATTTGGACGCAATTGAATATCGTTTTATGTTGTAGTTGAGCTTTAGTGAACGACGATATTGAATTAAGGTTTGGGGGTGTGCGAAAATTTTAGTACTTTAGGTTGAGAGCAGATGTGTTTTATGAGTGTTTGTTTGAATTTAGCAGAAACAAGTTAGGGGCTGCAGAAAAGAGCATTTATAAGGTCGAGACCGCTCCCTAGACACATGTCTAGCTAGCGGTAATTGAATACCAGCACCTCTGGAGTTTACCGCCGTCGAGACCGCTCCCTAGACACATGTTTGGGCAGCGGTAAGTGGAGACCTGACACCGCTGAAGTTTTCCGCATCCCAGACCGCCCCTTAGGCATATTCTTCCACCGTGGTTCGAGCAGCATCAGACCTCTGGAATGTATCGCTCCTGAGACCACTCCCTAAGCACTAATGTCCACACAACGGTACAATTTAGAGCATCCTCTGGAATGTAACGCGGTACGTGCCGCCCTTGAGAAAAATGCATGAACAGCGGTATACACTGTGATACCTTTAGTGAAATGGAACATGAAGAGTTTGGTTGATTCGTCCTTGCACCCGTCTTTCCAAGACGCTAAATTAAGCGCTTGGTGGGAGGCAACCCACCTAGGTAATTTGTTTTTGTTTTTGTTTTTAGTTTTCTAGTTTTTGTGTTTTGTGTTTTGAGTTCTTGCCTTCCATGCTTATTCTTCATTCATTGTCCATGCCTTTAATATAATACAAACATTGAGGAAAATGTTTAGATTAGGTTTGGGAGTGTGAATTCTTGTTTGTTTGATTTGTTCCATTCTTTGTCAAATCTACGAAAAAGTGACCCCTGCTTTGAAAATTTTGAGGCAAACGTTTTGTTAAAACTGTATTGATTGGTGAGGAAATAAATTTTTCCATCCGCTAAGTCTTCTTCATTTTTTTTTTGATACAAATCCAACAGTATAAAGAATATAAAATTCTGGGTGGTGGTTTAAAAGTTATAAATGTTTCTTCGACCAAAGGTCATGGGCAATGCCCTGTTGTTGCGAAACGGTACATGCACTATTTTTGCCATCCATTTTTTCACTTTTCCAATGTGAATTTTGAAATATTTTTCAAATGAAAAGTGTGCGTTTTCATGTCTATTATATTTTGTTAATATTTGGTTAACTTTTGTTGAGTCATTTGAGAGATATGCATTAAAGAATAGACGTAGGTCAATTTCGAATGTCACCAGTTTTTGAATTTTTGTCCTCTATGTTGAGATGTTTCTTTTGTGTGCTTTAAGAGTAGTAATATATGCTTTATTCACTGAGTTTAAACTAACTTCTTACAACTTAGAGTAGTGCATTGCATTTTCCAAAATTTATGACATGCTCTTGATGTGATAATGGATAGGATGCTTAGTTTGATTGCCATGATTAATAGTGGAGACTACCCTTGTGAGTTCACTTAGCCAAAAAGCATACATAAATGACATGATATGAGAGATTATTTGTTTCAACTCTTTAAACACTCAGTAGGTTCTTAGCATTAGATTCGATCTCTATAGGTTGTACATTGAACATTAAAGAACAATTCTCATAAAAAAAGATATCACATGTGGACTTTGTTCTTGATCTGGTTGAACCATTAGAAGTGATATAGGCAATGTATGCTTGAACCCACTTAAAAAGGCCTTAAATATTTGTGTGCTCCATAGCCCTGTTTGTAGCCAAACACAATGAGCCTTTCTCTTTCATCACCCATATTAACTTAACCCCAATAAACCATAATTTAGCCATACCTTATAGCTTGGGATCATATAGAGGAAGTGATGAAGATGATTGAAGGGAGTTCAAAATGGGTGACTCGTGATGTGCATGTACCAAGGAAAAAGCAAGAAGACAAACACCAAACAGGTGTCAAGAAGAAATATATTGAAAAGTTGTTATATTAAAAAAAAAATGAATGAGATGATAAATCAAGTAAAAGAGAAAAGGAATAGAGTGTTACAATGAAGTGATGAGACATCAAAGTTAGCTCAAGAAGGAGGATGAACGAAATTTGTTCAAGAAGCCTAGATGCAAGTGGAATGAAGAATTCGAAGAAATTCGGCCGAGTATGAAGTTTGCTGAAGAATTTCTCGATATGATCCTAGGTTTGCTTGTTATCTTTTTCCTGTTCTTTCTCAACTTACACCCAATGGCCCTATTACAACCAAAGAAAAGACCTAATTGATCTTTTGGGGATGCTAGCTCAAGAGTGAGGTAAACGTGTGCTCTATCTTGTTCTTAATGTTTGATTCTTTTCATGAGATCTTTTGCATACAAATCAAGCAGTCTTTCAATCATATATTCATATGTGATTATAATTTGAAATTTCTTGTGCATAACTTCTTTCGCATATGCTTGACGAGTGTATTTGCCTAGGTTCTGTGTGAAATATGAGCGATATCTTGTGAGAATTAGAGTTGAGGCAAATTATATCTATGGCGTTTGGCGAATGTGTTTTTGAAGCTAGAATGTCTTGAGCTTGGGCTTTTCATTAAAATTGAGCAATGCATTCAAATTTGTGAATTAACTTTAGTTTTTACTTGTTGGCTTTAGCATGCATTGGCTTTGAATGATACATTTGAGTTGCATTTTTTTTTTTTTTTTTTTTTTGTTGTTGCAGAAATATGTTTATTGGTAGTATAGCTGTAAACTCTCAGGAGACAAAACTGCTCCTACTAGGGACACCTAGAAGTTTAAAGGCGTGTAGCATATGCTCAATGCTATCGTGTTCCCTACGAAAGTGGTTTAGCTTAGGTTTTAATTTTAGATTTTTGTTTTTATTTTAGTTTTGCGACTAGCAAAAGATAGATTTGAGGATATTTGATAGGTCAATTTCTATACATGTTTTAGGCCCTATTTCCTATTATTTATGCTTTGTTCTCGAGTAAATTAGGTTGTTTAATGTGTTTGTTGAGCATGTGCAGATCCATTCCATTCAAGTGGTGTTAAATCTTATTTTGGAAGAAAAGAAGTCTAAAGATGGAGAAAAGGAGCAAATTAAAAGAAACCATGGAAAGATGATTTTGGCCAGTGCAGAACAGCAAAGTTTCGGGGGCTATATCTCTCAACTCTGATTGAATTATGTGACCTATCACTTATGGATTGAAAGCCCCAGAAGTCTAGTTTCCGGTACACTTTTTGGATTGCAATTCCAATATTCCTAGAAGAAGTTATGACCAATTTAGTAACTGAAGGTCAAAGTTGGAAAGTCCACCGCGGCCCAAACTGCCACGCATGCACAAGTGTCTACGGAGTGACTAGGGTAGTGATAAAGAGCAGAAGAACTCCACCACCTAGATCACCACGCATGCACAGACCTCCACAACAGTCTCCATAGCATTAATGATTCCCAAACTCTTCAACTTGTTAGCTTTAGTAACTTTGGAAGAAGATGTAGGCTTAGACTTGTCAACGGAAATAGAAGAAATGCTACCAACAACTTTTTTAGCTTTTCCCATGACCTTGTATCACACAAACACTAAAAAAAAATATGAGTGGAAACATCAAAGCAAGTTAGTGACCAATAAACATATACAGAGGCAAAAACATTATTTTTGAACAAATCAATATGCATATCAATAATAAGCATAGCATCTTAAGATTTATCAAAAAAAAAAAAAAAAAAAAAAGAATAATGCCAACAAACAACAATCTTGAAGAATCATGTGAACAAATCATAAAAGAGAACAAAAACATAGCATATTATGCATCACCTTGATAAATGCCCTATCTAAAATCTAGATAGATAATTGTTCATAAGAATCGCCACACATTCATATCTCAAGCAATTTTCATAGTTTTTCAAATAAGCTCCATATAGCAAAGAGAGTGACATATAGATTTTCAATCTCTCATATATCTTCAAAAATTGCTAAAGTATCAAAATACCAAATAAGCAAATGTTAGTGTGTGAAGATTTTGCTTCAAGAATATGAAATGAAGTAGTTTAGTAATCAAACATGTAAACATTTTCAACAACTATCCATCCTTAAACTTTCCATAAAAAGGTCAAACCAGTTTTCATCCGAATTTTGCTTTTAAAGAGAATAACTTTCAACATGTGAGCATTGTGTGTGCATGTGGCTCATTTACCCGATTCTATTTGTCAACCCGAGCTCATTTGATTATTCAACTATACTCCATATAGCCTTTTTGTTTTGTTTTGTTTTAGGCTTGAATCAAAGAATTTTTTTTTTATTGATTCATTTTAACACTACTTTGATTTTTCTAATGTAAACATATACACCTCTTGGCAGCTTTCACTCATCACAAAGGCATAGCCCTTTCCAACATTGGGCGGCTTCACAACCAATGTGTGTATCCCTTTCCGAGAGGGTGCTCGTTAAGTACTATATTGCCGAAGCAAATGGATACAAACCAAAGGTCATTTTTAAATGTACTAATTATAGAACATCAAAAGTATCCAAAACTCACATCTATCAAACTCAACGACATAACAAAACATATAAGAGAAGCAAAGTGCATTTTTGAAACCAAATTTTAAGGCTTAAAAGCACATGATCAAAAAGCAAGTAAAGTGACTTACTTAAGATCTCTACTTCTCAAGAGAGTAGCTTTCAAAGAATATGAAGCATACTTTTCAAAACTTGCCATTTAATAATCATACATACAATAACACACATCATGATTAAGATCAATGTAAACAATTATCATCAAAAGATCTTAGACTAGCAAATGTCAACGAGGACCATATAAGCACTATATTAGTTCTCAAGTATGACATGCTTCATGAAGTGATAAAAACAATGAGTTGAGAGATGAAATATAGATAAGCAAGCAATGTGATATTAAAGATACCTTCGCAAGCTATTTTCATCAAATGCAAGGCCTTCACCCTTTTTATGAGTCCTCTTGGCTTGTATGTCCTCATGACTACAAGTTATAGGTGTGTCGATCCCAAGAGACTAAAGGCTAAGTATTTTAACTTAAACAAACAAAAATGACTTTCTCTAAAAGTCTTAACAAAATTGTCACCATATAGATATCATAAAAACAACTTATCAAAAAGTTAATCAATAGATTTCGACTATCATAACAATGAATGTGAGATAACTAAGTTCCTGTCAAGTTGTATAGATACAAAGCAAACAAGCTAAGCTTCTAAACAACAAGACACTAATCTTAATGCTAACTCAACATGTGCAACTTACACTGTTAGTAAGAGCACTCAGCGTTGACATATTTTGTCTTGGGTGAACTTACACAAACATCATCAAGATCCTTATTGACAACAATGTTGAATCTAGAGTAAAGTTCTTCCACAACTTGATTCACAAGAATATCATTGATACTCTTCTTTTCAACATTGCTAGCAACACATGTATTGTCAATTTTAGCAAGGTTTCTATTCTTCACATTCTTCACATTCTTAACATGCTTTGTGATATTAACATGATTTCCATATTCAAAAGCTTTAGCATGCTTAAAATGAAGTTCAATCTCTCTATCCCTAGATGCATTTTCCATGTTGCAATATTCAATGAATTTATAGCACTTGGGCTTAATATAGCCTATGATATTGCAAAAATGACATATGGGAACAAAAGAAGAGAGTTTACCTTCCAGAATGGGAGAAGCATAAATGGGAGTTTCAAGGGGTACCTTGTTCTTCAATTTGTTCTTGGTCTTGGAACGTCTCTTCTTAGAAGCTTTCTTATCAACTATAACCTTGCTTGTAGGAAGTGATGCTTCTATGAGCTTTTCCTTAACTACCGCGTCACTTGAGCCTCATAGAGTCAAACTAGAGATGATCCTATCCCTTTCAAGAACAAACCCTTCAACTTCTCTAAGCTTCTTAGCAAGAGCATTTTTTTCATCCACGAGCCTCCAAGTTGTTGAAACAAACTCATCCACTTCTATCTTGATCAAATCATTCTTCTCATCTACCTCACTTAAGGCTATCTTCAAACTATCTTCAAAACACTTCACCTTAGCCAAAAGTTCAACATAGGTAGGATTCTCACTTAAGCACATTTGATGATTTGTATCAACCTCCTTGTCTAAAGAATCTTGACTTACATCCTCTAGAGTAAAGTAAGAGGCCATGAAGCCAACAAAGTTGCTCACTAGCTCTTCTTCACTAGAAGACTTATCACTTGAGCTCTCCTCATCACTAGAGTCATCATCTTAACTCCATGTGGCCACTATAGCTTTTCCCTTCTTGTCCTTCTTAGAATCACCATTTGGACAATCTGAAGCATAATGTCCTAACTTCTTGCACTTGAAGCATTGGACCTTTCTATTGCTCTTAACTTGACCACTCCTCTCATGAGGTGGAGTAAATGATTTCTTAACTTCCTTGTCTCTTGAGTACTTGCCACTTGGCTTGGCTCCTTTCCTTAAAAACTTCCTAAACCTTCTAACCAATAATGCTATCTCCTCATCATCATCACTATTACTAGCTTCTTTGACAATCTTGAGAGCTAAATCCTTGTTCTTAGCCTTCGGTTTCATGCACGCCTCGAAGGTTTGAAGAGATCCTAATAGTTCATCTAAGATCATGACGTCAACGTCTTTGCTCTCTTCAATGGCGGTAACCTTGGCTTTGAGCCTTTTTGGCAAAGATCTCAGAATCTTCCAATTTAGCCTCTCACTGAAGATAGGAGTACCAAGAGCTTGGCACTTGTTGGCGATGTCTAGTAGCTTATCTTGGAAGTCAACAAATTTGTCTTCCTTACCCATTTGCAAAACCTTAAATTGGGAAGTGAGCAATTGAAAACGAGACTTCTTCATCGCTTTTGTCCCCTCATTGGTGACCCGGAGAGCATCCCATGCCTCCTTTGTGGTTACTAGGTTTTGGATGTAGCTAAATTGTCTACTATCCACACCTTCAAAAATAGCATTCACCGCCCGATGATGCCATTTTGCTAACTCAAACTCATTGGTAGTCCATTCACTCCTAGGCTTGGAAACGGTCACTCCATTCTTAATCTTATTAGGAGCAAGGCAACCTTTGAAAGTGCAAATAAACTCAGGTGTGTTTACAATATATTAATCTAGAGGGGGGGGGGGGGGGGTGAATAGATTTTAACAATATTACCCAATTTTCGCGTTTAGTCAATTTACGAAAATACCCCAATCTAGTCAATACAATAACAAGTGTAATATGGTGCGGAATTATAAATGACACTTGATATTTACGTGGAAACCCTCACGGGAAAAACCTCGGGCTGTATAGTGCGCCACACTCGAACCTCGAAATCCACTAATTGAAATGGAGTTTACAACCTATGTAGACCTCGTCTAACACTCTGGTTTATAACCCCCCACTTCTACCACGCAGGCCTTTAAAAGTGGCTCTAGTCCATTTTGCTTGTGTGACCACCTAATCCCGGTATCCGACCTAATCCCGGTATATCACACAAGACTTCAATTGCTTGTGATCTAAGCAACCTAATCCCGGAAGCTACATGCAAGACTTACTTCTCAATGAAGAGATTACAACCTATGTGAATATATATAATACTCAACAAATGTAATGAGAGCTAGGCAACTCTATATGCTTATCTAGGATGATTAGATGGCAATAAATGCAACCTTAGATATCAATGGCTAAATGACATGTCATAAAACTTAGCAAATCATAGATAAAATAACCTAGATGTTGCTATCAAAATACAACACTCAATCATGTCAACACAACAATCTCTATTTTGTATCTAGAATATATTCTAAGAGCATACAAATAATATAAGAGATTTATTTGATAAATAAAACACTAAACTTAGATGAGATTAGTGAAGAACATACCAAAGGATGTGTGTTGAGCAAAACCCATTCAAATAAGCAAACTAACTATGCTAGAAAATGCTTAGATGATCTTTGATGCACATGTATATAGTTTTAAGTGTATAAAAATGAGTTATTGATTGATTTTCTCTCAAGTATCTCTCTTTGAAGCTTAGGGTTCTTTAAAGTCAGAGAACTACACTTTAGAGAATGAGAAAGTTGTATATTTATAGGCATCAAGAACAGGGCATGTGAAAAGACAAGTTTGCCCCTGAAAATGCACGATCAGTGGTTTCATTCGGCGGCCAGGCCGTTGATCATAACCGTAGAATTTGTCCCGAGAGAAACAGGGGAGCATTGACGGTTTCATTCGACGGTTTTGTAGGGAAAAATACCGTAGTACACGCAGCGGAAGCGAGACTAAAAAAAATAGATTTAGTAGCTTTTAAAATTTTTCCAATTTTATGAACCTTAAACCCTTTTGATTAATCAAACATATATAATAAAGTAATAAAAGATTAATACCTCTTGTCGCGTGATCCGATTGACTTGCGTCGATGGTAATCCGCAAGATCTTCAATCCTAGCACGAACGTGGATCACCTAGGAGCGTGGTCTCCCTTCTCTTTGAATTGCAAACCTGTGATTGGATTTAAACAAACTTTTCTTGATTCGTTAGTCCCAAAAACAATCTAAAGGAACCTAAGATTATTCCGGTCACTTTTGAGTTCTCAATCGTATGATCGAAACTCGCGTGAACCTAGATCGATATAGTATTCACAAGCTTATTAATGAACAAGCAACTAGAACACAATCAAAGAATAATCAATGTTCCTTTTGTTTTTAGTAGAATAATAGATTTCTAACTATGAGTTGAGAAGAAGAAGAAGAAGAAAAATTCTGCACCAAAAACCCTAGTTCTTAGAGTGGTGGCCGAAATCTATATGTGTACATATATATGTGGCCGAAATTTCTCTTCTTCCTTCTTTAGGGTTGGCCGAATTCTCTTCCTAAAATAATTAGGGTTGCCGCAATTTCCAAACAAAATTAATTAGTTTGAATTGCACCCTAATTCCTATTTAGAAAAGATTTCCTAAACCTAATCAAACTCATAAATCTTTTATTCCTTATTTGACTAAAATAAAAAGACTTCCTATTTGATTAAATAAATAAAATTAATTATTTATTTTCCTTGTCAAACAAGTCTTTCTATTTAATTATACTACTACCAATAGTATACAAATAGGAATCATATTTCCTATTTAGAAAAGATTTGTTACTTTAATTAAACAATTAATTAATAAATTAATTAATTCTTATTTAATTAAATAATGAAACAAAATAATATTAAATGCTATTATAGCATGTTGCCGCCCCACATATATACATTGGGCCAAATATTATTTTTCTTATTTCATTAAATCCATAGGACTTTAAATAAAAAGCCCACATGTGAACCAGACCCATTCTTACTAAAAGAAACAAACCCACATGTCATCCATTAATATATAAATATAATTGTGCAGCCCATTATATAAATAATGTGCATATTATATTCTTAATACATTAAATTGCAATTCTAGATGGACCCTAAATTGGTCCGGTAGAATATAACAAGTGATCCATGCAAGTCTGTGTGGATTGGGGATCTTGGCGGGCTATCTAAATTTAAGCTCCAATAGACATAACCTAATCACAATCAACAAATGATTCACTTAGGTCCGATCCATTAATTTTAGCTCATTCCACTAAAGGGCTAAAATTGAACTCTTAAATAAAGACAGAAAAGGAAGATGCTTCCTCATTCATACCCTAGACAATCATGGTGGAGATAGTGTATCCTCGTGATTAATATCAGTAATCGCCAAGAGTTCATAGACCGCCTATAACTCTCCAAGTTACCATATTTACTCATATGACCACGTTTTGAACTTGGATATTTCGACTTGTCCAGAAGTCATGTTTTCAATAGACACTATTGAAAACTCAACGTTGAGATTTAATATCCAATTACCTCAAAACATCCATATGATGATATTATACTCTCATTTAATAAATGGAGCCACGATGTCCATATCTATAAATGAAGTCCTCTATCGATTAACAAATGAATATCACCAAACTATCGAGGATAGACTATGCGATATAATCGTACTCATTGATAGCTCAAATGATATCACCTGCAACCATAAGTCCATCATTTATCTCAGGATTGAGACAGACTCTCCGATTGTCCTGATAATGAAATTACTTTTATCTACTGACGGTTATAGATAAAGTATTTCATTGTGATCCTGTTCAATGCACCCAGTGCACTAGATTCTTTTGCTCGAAGACACTCCGATGATTTTAGACTCATCATATCTCATTTGATCCCACTCAAATGCTAGCAAAAGAATTCTACAACTTTAACAAGATAAAGGTGCCCAACCTTTAACTTAAGTTGTGAACGATATTCAAGACTAACTAAAGAATTGTGTCTACCACATACATATCCAGATGTATGAACAATTCTTCTTTTCTCATAGTCTTTAGACCTTATGATTATTTACTTTAACAATTATTAAACTATAAATGCTATAAGATTTGTTTAAAACAGAAATCACTTTATTAATATGAAAAAGATTGTTAATTACACTATTACACTCTTGCTATTGAGCATAATCCTAACAGGTTTCGTAACCGCCGATCTAACTGCAGAATCAGACCCGAGAATTAAATGCATTAGGTCTGATCGACAGTTTCGATTCAACGGCCAGGCCACCGATCGTAACCGTCGATTCACCAAAAGAGGTGAAACCAAGGAGAAGCCAAGAGCATTCTCCGTGAGCGGTCTTTGTGCAAAACCAAGCACATTATCGTGCACGCGCGGACATTTTCGAACACATTCGGGAAACGAATTGCAAGAGATATAAACACACAACAAGATATACAATCAAAGTGCTAGTGTGAAATGTGACAAGTGAAGAGAATGCACACATATGCAAGTATGCTAAGTGTGTGTGTGCTTCTAAATCTCTTCAAAGAAAACTAAGCACTAGAGAATATATCTTTGGAGTGCTTGTCACCTTGAGGTCTTGAAAAGGGCCTTTGAGCTTGATCTTCAAACACCTATTCTACCCTTACAATTCAAACCCCAATATGTGGTTTGTCCACGAAATAAGCCAATCAATAATGGGAATCCTTACAACCTTCTTCAATGGTCATCCAAGCTCTCTCATCAATAGAGCGAATGTAAGCCTTCATCCTCAATTTCCAAAACCCATAGTTGTGACCCTTAAGAAGAGGAGGCCTAGAATTTGAAGCCCCTTCGGTCATCACATCATATTGGAAAACCATACTTCAAAAACCTAAGCAATTCACTAGTAACTATAACCCAAATCTTGTTAAGTGCCATCCGATGACCCACTCTGATACCAATTGAAAGTATACAAACAAGGTTGAATTGCTTAAAACGTACCTAGAGGGGGGGGGGGGGGGGGGTGAATAGGTTTTTCGCTTATTTTCAATCCCTTGAACAAACTTACGTTTGTCCCTTAAGGTAGCTTTACATACAACATATAAACGGAACATTCATACATAGACAAGATAAGCATTTTATCATTTAAACATTGTCTACATATATCAATTTGTTGTATGAGGTATAATAGCACTAAAACACAATATCAAAGAATACTTTGTATATCAATATTGTTCAATGTATTACAAGAGTGAACAAATATAGCTATGCACAAAGATAACAATATATGAAAAATTACAAATATAAAAAAGATTTAAAGTGGATTGTTCTACAAATCACACTTTACAAATACTTGATCAAATATACAACACAAGTGAATGATATCCAACAAAATAAAACTTATACATATACAACGTAAAAGAGATAGAGAAAGAGACAATGAACACAAAGATTTTTACATGGTAAACCTCCGAAGAGGAAACACCCACGGGTTCAATCCACTATATGAAAAAGGACTTACACACTCAAGGCTATCAACACGATGATATCCACCTCAAGCTATCACATCCTAATCTACCCTTGGGCTAGTGAACCACTAAGCCTACTCCCTATCTAAGGTGTGCATACACCTCTAGGAATCAACTTCCTATCAAAGGCTTTCAAGCCTCTAGGAAGATTCCCTTGCTTAGCAATCTAGATCACAAGGATCCTAGTCAAGCTCCCCTAGCTCAACTATCTGGAGTACCAAACTCTTTGCTAAGACTTTCGCTTGGCTATCTGGAACTCATTCCTAGCCAAGTTTTCTTGCTCAGGTTAGCTTCACCCACTTTAACAAAAGACTTCGATATTTTCTCAAGGCAAATGATCTAGGTGATGCAAATAATGCAAATCACAATCAACACAACATAGAACATGTGATCAAGACATTTTATGGAACAACTAGACTTAAACATGTGAGAACACAAGTAATAAAAGTCTAGATGCAAAAACATGAATTAAACCTAGAGCATGTGAAAACACCTAACACAAAAGCTCATAGTTCCATTCACACAAATAACACTTGAATAGATCATAGTCATGAAGCACATATTCAAGATGCTATAAACATACATATAAATGCTAGAAACATAAAATGTATTCAATGGATATTTTAGCCAAAGATTTAGAGCAAGAATATAATGATAAATCAATTAAATCCTAGATATCTCTAAAAACACATACAAGAGCATTAGGCCTAGATTTCATCAATCAAAGGATTAAAGAACATTTCAAGGATTATTAATCATAAGATGATTCAATCAAGTCTCAAATAATCCTAGATATCAATCTAATCATAATACAACTCTTAATCATGTGAAAATCATCCAAGAATCTAGTTCACATATGTCTCTAATTAGACTTTTGATTAGAATTGATTATGAAGATATCTTTCTCAATAGCATTCACCATACATATACATACATATAGAAGAAGAAACCCTAAGCAAATTGAAGGTTATAAAAGAAGAAATCACAAAGATATGAACACTACCTTGCAATCACGAGCTGGTTCGGTTTTCTATGTAGAACTACTACAAAAATCAATCAAACAGCTACAAGACCACTCGGAAAAAAATAGAGAACTTGATTACGAACAATCTCCAACTTGAATCAACCAAATCCAACTTTATATGAGAAAGTTATGGTGTTTTGAAGGTGAGAAAAGTTGAGAGAAAAATTATGGTCTAAGGATTTCCAATTTTTCTTCTTAGAATGAATGTGAGGGAATGGAGGAAATTTAAAAGGAAGAGAGAGAGGGAAAAAGAGGGCCAACTAGCTGATGAAACATCAGTAGCACGTGTTGACTGCAAGTGGCACAAGTGGGTAGAGAGGTATCCTAGCCGTGTGGCACACGTGGACTCCTAAGGTTAGCCTTTGGCCAATCTTGCTCTTCTCGCACTCCGCTCGCGTTCTTCGACTGTATCTAGGCCTTCGAACTCCGATTTTGAATTCGTTTTTAGATTACGAATCATAACTCTCTCATCCACAATGATGACTATGAAATTTTGACAAAAAGGTTGAGAATTTATCTTGGAAAACGACAATGAACACAACTCAACGAATGAGAACGAAAAGTAGCGTAGCTACATCGTTTGGACTCGAAACCAAATGAATGAGTAACCAAAAAGACCAAGACTCAATAAGACATCATAAGAGATCATGTTCAAGTCCAAAAATAATAAAATATAAACAAATAAACATAATGTCACACATGTATGCCATTTCCTAGACATAGTCTTAGAACATGCAATTCTACAATGTATGAGAATTTGAGTTCAATGCATGAGCATATAAAAACATGTGAACGTGTTATATAAATGTTGCACAATGATGCAAGAACATATATGAATGATTTGTATGTGTGTGCCTATGCCTTGAAGATGAATGAGGTCTATATTACCTTAGTTGTGCAATGTAGTCCATTCCTCTTCGAAGACACCTTCTTGCATGATCTTGTGGCCATGTCTTTCTTTGAAGCTTCGAATCATCAACCTAAGACCACTAATAAAATACAAGAAAAACATTTTTTTGATATGGAATATATGCCAATACAAACCAAAAACCTAACATAAGGCCATCAATGAAGAAAGTGAAGATGATGATGATGAGATGGTGTTTTTGGTTAGGAAGTTTAGGAAGTTTATGAGAATAGGTGCCAAGCCAAGTGACAAATTCTCAAAGATCAAAGAAGTCAAGAAATCATTCACTCCAACTTATGAGAGGAATGGTCAAGATAAGAGCAATCACAAGATTCAATGCTTCAAGTGTAAAAAGATTGGTCACTATGCCTCGGATTGTCCTAATGATAAAACTAGGAAGGACAAGAAAGGCAAAGCTATGGTGGCCACATGGAGTGATGATGACTCTGGTGATGAGGAGAGCTCAAGTGATGAGTCCTCAAGTGAGGAAGAGTTGGTTAGCAACTTTGTTTCTTTACGGCCTCTCACTCTAAGCTAGAGGAAGAATGTCAAGTATCTTTGGATAAAGAGATTGATCCAAATCATCAAGAGAGCTCTAGTTATAATTCAACCAATCTTGATCTTTTGGATAAAATAAAAAGTCTTGAAAAGCAATTGGAAGTAGCTTTAAGAGAGGTTGAGGAGAAAGGTGATTTGATCAAGATAAAAGTTGATGAATTTCTAGCAACTATTCGAAGGCTCTTGGTTGAAAAGAATTGACTTGTCAAGTTGCTTAGAGAAGTTGAAGGTATTGTTCTGGAGAAGGAAAGGATCATTTCAAATTAGACTGAAAGAGTTTCTAGTGGCTTAGTAGTTGAAGAGGAGCTCATAGAAGCATTACTTCCTGCAAGCGAGGCAAAATTCATTATTGACAAGAAAGCTCCTAAGAAGAGACGTTCCAAGACCAAGAACAAATTGAAGAACAAAGTACCTTTACAAGCTCCCTTTTGTGCTTCTTCAAGCCTGAAAGGTAAAATCTCTTCTTTCATTCCTATATGTCATTTTTGCAATACCGTAGGCCATATCAAGCCTAAGTGCTTTAAATACATTGAATATTGCAAATCAGGAAATGCATCTAGGGATAAAGAGAATGTACTTCATTTTAAGCATGCTAGGGCTTTAGAGGATGGTGTAAGTGCCTCAGTTTGTGATTGGCTTATTTCATGACAAACCACATTGGGATTGGTGTGTAACGGGTAGCTTAGGTTATTGTGATTGGCAAGCTTCCAGACTTCCCAACGTGACTTCAAGAGCAAGAGCGAAAGGTAATCACTTGACTTGCCTCTTGAAGAGATCTAGTTGCACACACTCACAACTCATGCATATTTCTAATACTTGTATGTTGTGTGTTTTTATATTGTGTGCATTCATGTTCTTGAATATCACTTCATGCATGTTTTATTGATCGTATCTTGTTCATTGAAATGCGATGACATGTTAGGCATTAGGATGCATTCAAATGTTTCACTTTCATTATACACAAAGTGGATAACATGACATTGTCGCCATTTGTGTGGGTCGCCATTTGTTGGGTCGCCATGGCGACAGAATGATTTTTTACTTGAAAAAGCATCAGGTGTGAGGTCGCCATGAGACAAATGGCGACATAGAAGGTTTTTTTGTGTGTTGCATCAGAGGTCGCCATTTGCAAATGGCGACCGCAAACAGTGACCTAGAAGAAAATTTGAGGTCGCCATTTGCAAATAACGACTGCAAACAGCGACCTAGAAGAAAAACTGAGGTCGCCACTTGGTCGCCATTTGACAAATGGTGACCTCTGATATTTGTCCATAAAACGATATCATTTTGATTGCATCTCTATATATATGTTGCCTTGTCTTCTTAGACATTGGTGAGAGCAAAAAATTACATCTTTGGAAGAGCTAAAAATCAAAACTTAGAGAGAGAATCTCAAACCCTAGAGAGAGAAGCTCCCAATAACTCACCTTTTCTCAACCAAACATATTCCCATGAGCATCTAACATCATCCTAGCATCATCCAAGCATGGGTCATGTTGTTTTCCTTGACTAGGTAATCTCTACATGTTCTAGAATCTCTTGTTTCATCTTTCTAACATGTTTGCCTAGATTTAGCATTTATTTTGTGATTAAATGCTTGACTCCTTAATTAATGTTGCTTATAACATGCTTGAGTCTTAGTTTATTGGTTGAGATGTGTTGTTTGTGATAGCTAGCATTTAAGACCATTTTGCCCTCTAGCTAAGTCTATGTGATTTGCATTTAGACATTGTTGATTAGGATTCTATTGATTGCATTTGTTTATTGCATTTATAGTCCTAGCCATGTTCATTGACAACATGTGTTGATTGGCATTTTGATTGACAATTCCTTGATTGCACTTGTTAATTGCATTTATTGTCATTGCCATGTTTATTGACAACTTGTTTTGAGTTGGCCTTGTTTGTTGACAATTAGATTGCTAGAATCACTTTGCATCTAATTGAGTCCTCATGCATGAGCATGTAGGCATTGTTGATAACGAGAGTGTTGATTTGCATTATAACATCTAGCTAAGCATTTAGTGTAGCCTAGCATTATTTGCATCTTGAATATCAACACATATTCACATAGGTTGTTGATTCTCTTCATGAGTCAAAGTCTTGTGGCTTCTAGGTGAAGTTGCACAATCAAGGAAAGTCTTGTGGCTACCGGTGTGTAGTGCTCAAGCAATTGGTCGAGTGCCATTTTAAAAGGTCTGCCGGGTAGATTAGGAGTTGCTCACGCCAAGAGTAGTGTATCAGGGGATATCACTAGGGATTGAACCAAGAGTGGCGAGTGGTAGTGTCCATAGCCTGAGGTTATCTAGGGTGAGAGTCTGAGAATCACTTGAGGGTGTAAATTCCTTTTCATATAGTGGATTTCGTTGACTGTGTGTGGCTCACATAACAGCCCGTGGTTTTTTCCTCATGTGGGTTTCCACGTAAAAATCAAGTGTTCTTTAATTTCTGCAATTTATACTTGATTTTATTGTTTGTTAAATTGGGTTTATATTTGTAATATTGACTAATCCGAAAATTTGATAATAACTGATTAACAACCCGTTCACCCCCCTCTAGGTTGTTTAGACATACGCGAGCAATATATATATATATTTTCAGATGGATAGCATGATATTGTCACAAAGCATGTTAAGAATGTCTGGAATAAGAAGAATGCAAATCTTGTTAATTTTGGCAAAACGTGTGTTGCTAATAATGTTGAAAAGAAGAGTATCAATGATATTCTTGTTGATCAAGTGGTAGAAGGTCTTTGCTTTAGATTCAACATTGTTGTCAAGAAAGATCTTTAGAATGTTTGTGTTAGTTCACCCAAGACCAAGTGGGTCAAGGGTGAGTGCTCTTACCATTAGTGTAAGTTGCACATGTGAGTTAGCTTTAAGATCAGTGTCAAGTTGTTAAGAAACTTAGCTAGCTAGCTTTTTCTCTCTATAACTTGACATGAACTTAGCTATCTCACATTCTTGTTATGATAGTCAAAATCCATTGATTTAACTTTTGAGAAGTTGCTTTATTGAAATCTATATATTGATAATTGTGTTAAGGTTTTTAGAGAAAGTTTTTTTTTTTTTTTTTTAATTTTTTTTTTGTGTGTTTGAGTTGAAATGCTAAGTCTTTAGTCTCTTGGATCAACACACCAACAACTTGTTGTCATAAGGACAAACAGGCCAAAAGGGCTTATAAAAGGGCGAAGGCTTTAAATTTGATGGAAATACATGCAAAGGTATCTCTATATCCTATTGCTTGCTTTCTTGGATTTTCATCTCTCAACTCATTATTTGCACCACTTCATGAAGCATGTCATACTAGAGAACTAGTATAGTGTTCTTATGGTTATCATTGACATTTTGCTCTTTTAAGATCTTTTGGTGATATTGTTGACACATGATCTTGATCATGATGTATGAATTGATAGTTTGAATGATGAGTGGCATGTTTTGAAAAATATGAGCTTCATATTCTTTGAAAGCTACTCTCTTGAGAAGTAATGATCTTAAATAAGTCACTTTGTATTGCTTTTAGATCATGTACTTGTAAGCCATAAAATTTGGTTTTCAAAAATTGCACCTTGCTTCTCATGTATGTTTAGTTCAGTAAGTTGAGTTTGAATATATGTAAGTTTTGGATACACCATGAAGTCCTTTGACTAGTACATTTAAGATGATTTATGGTTAGTATCTATTTTGCTTTGGCAACTACATGATGGATAAAATCGTGTTATAAAAACCTAACTCGCAAGTGCAAGAATCGTGAGATAAGTACAGTGACAAGTAGGGATCGTTCCCATGAGGAAAAGTGATTTATCGACCAAAACTAATTCTAATTAAAGCTAAGCAATTAAAAGTAACCAAGAGATTTGAGATTGTTGATTGATTTGAGATTAAAACTAGATTAAACTAAGAAAGCAGTTAACAAGAATATGTGAATGTGATCAAGAGGTGAGAGAACTAGGTCATCAATGCTCCCCAACTATGTTTACTCAATGCTTCAAATTGACTTTTATAAAGAATGTTAATCAAGTTAAGGGTTCTCATCGACTGCGCAACGGATAGCATGTATGGCTTTGTTGTTCCACATGGAATCAACAAATTCTTACGCGTCCCACTGTGCCTTAGGCTTAAGCAATTCTTCTCCTCCTCCGGTGGGAGTCATCTTTGGTGGAGCATATCCATCTTCAACTGCCATCCATGCCCTATCATGGATCTGGCACAAGTATGCTTCCATCTTCCCCTTCCATGAGGAGTAATTATCGCCGGTGAGCAATTTAGAATCTTAAATTGATTCTACGGTTAGATCGGCGGTTACGAAACCGCCGAATGAAACCGCCGATGCTCCCCTGTTTCTCTCGAGACCAATTCTACAGTAGTGATCGGCGGCTTGGCCGCCGAATGAAACCGCCGATCGTGCGTTTTCAAGGGCAATCTTGTCTTTTCACATGCCCTGTTCTTGATGCCTATAAATATCATACTTTCTCTATTCTCTAATGTAGTTCTCTGACTCTAAAGAACCCTAAGCTTTAAAGAGAGATACTTGAGAGAAAATCAATCAATAACTCATTTTTATACACACAAAACCACATACATGTGCATCAAAGATCATCTAAGCATTTTCTAGCATAGTTAGTTTGCTTATTTGAATGGGTTTTGCTCAACACACATCCTTTGGTATGTTCTTCACTAATCTCATCTAAGCTTAGTGTTTTATTTATCAAAGAAATCTCTTATATTATTTGTATGCTCTTAGAATATATTCTAGATACAAAATAGAGATTGTTGTGTTGACATGATTGAGTATTGTATTTTGATAGCAACATCTAGGTTATTTTATCTATGATTTGCTAAGCTTTATGACATGTCATTTAGCCATTGATATCTAGGGTTGCATTTATTGCCATCTAATCATCCTAGATAAGCATATAGAGTTGCCTAGCTCTCATTGCATTTGTTGAGTATTATATATATTCACATAGGTTGTAATCTTTTCATTGAGAAGTAAGTCTTGCGTGTAGCTTCCAGGATTAGGTTGCTTAGATCGCAAGCAATTGAAGTCTTGTGTGATAGATCGGGATTAGGTCGGACACCGGGATTAGGTGGTCACACAAGCAAAATGGACTAAACCGGAGTGTTAGACGAGGTCTACATAGGTTGTAAACTCCATTTCAATTAGTGGATTTCGAGGTTCGAGTGTGGCGCACTATACAGCCCGTGGTTTTTCCCATGAGGGTTTCCACGTAAATATCAAGTGTCATTTATAATTCCGCACCATATTACACTTGTTATTGTATTGACTAGATTGGGGTATTTTCATAAATTGACTTAACGCGAAAATTGGGTAATATTGTTAAAATCTATTCACCCCCCTTCTAGATTAATATATTGTAAACACACCCGAGTTTATTTGCACTTTCAATTGGTATCAGAGCGGGTTCCTAGATATACTTAGGTGATCCTCGCTCACTTTTGGTGTGTTTTGCATTGTGTGTGATTGTTTGATTTCTTCATACATTTTGCATTCATCTCATTTGCATTCATCCAAACACTATGAGTGGTTTCGGGATGAGCAAAGAGGGAGCATCGAGTGTGAGGTCACCATTGCTCATCGACGATAATTACTCCTTATGGAAGGGGAAGATGGAAGCATACTTGTGCCAAATCCATGATAGGGCATGGATGGCGGTTGAAGATGGATATGCTCCACCAAAGATGACTCCCACCGGAGGAGGAGAAGAAGTGCTTAACCCTAAGGCACAGTGGGACATGCAAGAATTTGTTGATTCCATGTGGAACAACAAAGCCATACATGCTATCCGTTACGCAGTCGATGGGAATCAATATAAGTTGATTCAAATTACTAGGATTGCCAAAGAGGCATGGGATATCCTAGAAGTTGCTCATGAAGGAATCGAAGTGGTCAAGGACTCCAAGCTACAAGTCCTACAAACTCTTTTTGAGACCATTCGGATGGAAGAGCATGAGCACTTTAATGACTTCCAAGTTAAGCTTATGGACATTGTAAATGAAAGCCATCAACTTGGAGACCCGTATTCGGATAAGAGAATCAAGCAGAAGATTATGAGATCTCTCGCTGAAAGGTTTGAACCTAAAGTGACAGCTTTAGAAGAAAATGACTCTTACAAGGATATGAAGCCGAGTGAAGTCATTGGAAGTCTAGCCTATGAATCTAGAAAGGCTATCACTTCACCTCCTAAGAAGAAAAAGAATCTAGCCTTGAAAACTTCCAAGGTGGAAAAGGAGGAGGATGACTCAAATGAATATATGGCACTCACTGTCAAGGGATTCAAGAAGTTGTTGAATCTACAAAAGAGAGGTTATGGCTCAAAGGGGGATAACTTCAAGAAGAAGAAGGCCACTATCATGAATGTCAAGCCAAACCATGAGATATCTTCAAGAGAGAAGATTCAATGCTACGAATGTGGAGGATTCGGGCATATCTCCATTGAATGTGCTAACATGAGGGATGGAAGAGAAGGAAAGGAAATGGACGTCACTTCAAATGACTCTTCAAGTGATGAAGAGGTTGTGGCTAAATTTTTGGCACTTGCTAGCTCTCACAAGCGGGACAACAAAGTGAAAATTGTTGAAGAAAGTCCCACGAGCTTGAATGATTGTGAGAATAATTATTCCTTGTCAGCCGGAAAGAAACGAACCCATTCAAAGCTATTGGAATAAGACGATAGAACTAACCGGGTTTCACCGAGCGAGGGATTGGAATTCAGATATTGATAATAATCTCGATAAACAAGACGACCAGGCAGGACCAGATCGCACCGGCACATCATGGACTATCTGTCCTCTTCACTACCTCTCTCAACTTTAATAGCTTTCCCCAAGCCCAAGACCACCCTCCTGCTTAGGAAGACAAATACTCACCCTTTGCCTTTCCGATCTCCTACATTGAAGAAGAGAGTGAGAGTCAAGAATCAAATGACTCTAGTGAAGATGACTCTTCATATAACTCCACATATGGATATGTGGAGAAAAAGGTTCTAGATGAATTTCTCATTGAGTTTAAGAACATAGAAAAGAAGACCAAGGAAAAGACTCAAAGATTGAGAGAAGAGAATTTAGACCTTTTAGCTCATAATGACCACTTAAGTGAACAAGCGGAAAGATCAAAGAAGATTGAAGACAAGCTAAGAGATAAGCTAGCTTTGTCTAAGAGGAATGAAGAGGGGTTGAAGAGGGAGCTTGATGAAGCAAAAAAGTCATTGACTAGGATGGCCACAAGCATTAAGAAGCTTGACAACATGCTTGGTGTTGGAAAAAGCCCTTGTGACAAAAGACGTCTTGGATTTGAAGATAGTAAGGAGTCCTCCACTCCCAACAAGACCGTATTTGTCAAGAGTTTAGGTAACAAAGTGACTTCACCTGTGCAAACTCCTAGGAAGAAGATTGATCTAGGACAATGCTCTCATAGTGCACAAGTGAAGGTAGCTTCAAGAAGACAACCTCAAGCTCAAAATGTTCCTCTTGCTAACTTCCCTCAAGCTCAAATTCATCAAGGGAAGAGACCAATCATGCAAAATCAACTGTGGAAGCAACCAAGTCTTGGTCAACAACAAAGAAGGAGAGATCTTATCCAACTACCAAGACAACCACAAAGACATGGGAAGGCTTCTATGCATGCACAAGGACATGGTATGATTCCTATCTTCATCCCTACATGTCATCATTGTGGTATTGATGGTCATATTAGACCAAATTGCTTTCATTACATTAGAATGTGTAGGATTAAAAGCATGATTGAAAAAAAGAAGGCAAGAGCTAGATTGCATGATCCTATGATATCTAGAACTCTTGAACCTTTGACCCCTTGGAAGAAAAATGTATCACCTAGGTGGATAAGAAAAGATGAACCCGCTTGCTACGAGACAAACATGTCTCACATAGGTTCTACCAAGTCCGGTCCATAGGACCTCATGACCTTTCTTGATGAAGGGTGGTTATTGACCCCATATGGGGAACTCAAGCAAAGAGAGTTTTTGCATACTTGATGCATGCAAAATATTTTAAAGATCTTATGCTTCTTTGTTGATTGTTTGAGTAAGCTTGGTTGCACATATGTATATATTTTTTCTATTCAATATGTGTGAACCATGCTTGTATTACAATCCATGTCATATTTATGTTCAAACATGCATTTTTGGACTGGGAAATCTACATAGGAAGTATGATTTGAATGACCTATAGTTATTTCCATGACATGATGATTCTTTTATAACATGCTAAATACCATATGAAAAGCATGAAATTCAAATGACATGCTCAATTGAAAAAGCATGAATTGATGATTGCATAATTCTTAAATGCAAAACTTGTGTGAAAAAGCTTATGAGACTCAAATGATTAAAGGATCTTGTATCCGATCAAAGGATTTTACAATCCAAATGTCTCTCTTTCTTTATTTGTTGAACATGGCTACTATCACACGGGGTTTCATATCCGGAAAAATCAAATAGGGTGCAAAGTCGCTCATGCCATGTTTCGCTTATAAAGTTGAATATAGTGTTTATTAAATTGAAAATTAATAAATTCTCTATATCTTTGCTTCTCTCATGACATTGGTGAAATTGGTTTGAATTCTTATTAGAAACCTTTGTCATTTGCTTTGCCAAATACCATTGTATTTTGGACTTGAATGCTACATGTCTTGTATGCAAAGCAATTTTTGATTCACACATTTTAATCAAAATAAATCTCCTTGTTTCTCTCCAATTAATCGAGTAGCATAAGTGACTTATATTAATATGCAAATATCTTATATGCTACTATCTCTCTTTGCCTTAAGTGACCTTGTTGGGGACTACTCCTTTGCCTATATCATGACAAAAAGGGGGAGTAGAATGTGGTGAGGGGAGATGCTAAATTGTAGTAGCAATTGTGCATATTGGGGAGAGTACATATTGAGGGGGAGTAACCCATTGAGGGGGAGCATTGCATACACATACATTGCATGATGTTATGTTTAAAAGTTTAATATGCAAATGCTTGTTTTATTTTCACTTGATCAACTCACATACACTTGCTTTGGAAGTGTAATCTAATTGTTTTGAAGGTTTGGTAATTCTACAAGAGATTGAAGACTTGAAGTTTTATTTTCTTATCTCTTTGTAATGTAGAATATCCCGTAGCTTCACTTATGTTGTGAGGATTAATGTGAGTGGTGGTTTTGTCAAGAAATAGCCAAAGGGGGAGATTGTAAGGATTCCCATTATTGATTGGCTTATTTCATGGACAAACCACATATTGGGGTTTGAATTGTAAAGGTAGTTTAGGTGTTTGAAGATCAAGCTCAAAGGCCCTTTTCAAGACCTCAAGGTGACAAGCACTCCAAAGGTATATTCTCTAGTGCTTAGTTTTCCTTGAAGAGATTTAGAAGCACACATACACTTAGCATCCTTGCATATGTGTGCATTCTCTTCACTTGTCACATTTCACACTAGCACTTTGATTGTATATCTTGTTGTGTGTTTATGTGTCTAGCAATTCGTTTCCCGAATGTGTTCGAAAACGTCCACGCGTGAACGATAATGTGCTTGGTTTTACGCGAAGACCGCTCATGGAGAATGCCCTTGGCTTCTCCTTGGTTTCACCTCTTTTGGTGAATCGGCGGTTACGATCGGCGGCTTGGCCGCCGAATCAAAACTGCCGATCATACTTGATACATTTAATTCTCGGGTTTGATTCTGCGGTTAGATTGACGATTATGAAACCGCCGAATGAAACCGCCGATGCTCCCATGTTTCTCTCGGGACCAATTCTACGGTAGTGATCAGCGGCTTGACCACCGAATGAAACCATCGATCGTCCGTTTTCAAGGGCAATCTTGTCTTTTCACATGCCTGTTCTTGATGCCTATAAATATCATACTTTCTCTATTCTCTAAAGTGTAGTTCTCTGACTCTAAAGAACCCTAAGCTTCAAAGAGAGATACTTGAGAGAAAATCAATCAATAACTCATTTTTATACACTCAAAACCACATACATGTGCATCAAAGATCATCTAAGCATTTTCTAGCATAGTTAGTTTGCTTATTTGAATGGGTTTTGCTCAACACACATCCTTTGGTATGTTTTTCACTAATCTCATCTAAGTTTAGTGTTTTATTTATCAAAGAAATCTCTTATATTATTTGTATGCTCTTAGAATATATTCTAGATACAAAATAGAGATTGTTGTGTTGACATGATTGAATGTTGTATTTTGATAGCAACATCTTGGTTATTTTGTCTATGATTTGCTAAGCTTTATGACATGTCATTTAGCCATTGATATCTAGGGTTGCATTTATTGCCATCTAATCATCCTAGATAAGCATATAGAGTTGCCTAGCTCTTATTGCATTTGTTGAGTATTATATATATTCATATAGGTTGTAATCTCTTCATTGAGAAGTAAGTCTTGCGTGTAGCTTCCGGGATTAGGTTGCTTAGATCACAAGCAATTGAAGTCTTGTGTGATAGATTGGGATTAGGTCGGACACCGGGATTAGGTGGTCACACAAGCAAAATGGACTAGAGCCACTTTTAAAGGCCCACGTGGTAGAAGTGGGGGTTTATAGACCGGAGTGTTAGACGAGGTCTACATAGGTTGTAAACTCCATTTCAATTAGTGGATTTCGAGGTTCGAGTGTGGCGCACTATGCAGCCCGTGGTTTTTCCCGTGAGGGTTTCCACGTAAATATCAAGTGTCATTTATAATTCCATACCATATTACACTTGTTATTGTATTGACTAGATTGGGGTATTTTCTTAAATTGACTTAACGCGAAAATTGGGTAATATTGTTAAAATCTATCACCCCCCTCTAGATTAATATATTGTAAACACACCCGAGTTTATTTGCACTTTCACTTGCAACAAAAGGATCCACCAGAGTAATCTCAGCTTCGCTTGCTTCTTTGTTAGTAAATATTTCAGAGTAGCATGATCAGAATAAACAATTACTTTAGACCTAATCAAATATTGACGAAATTTTTCCAGGGCATTAACAACAGCAAGTAATTCTTTTTCTATAGTGGAGTAATTCAATTATCCATCATTCAAAGTGCGAATAGTGTAGTAAATAACATGTGGTAATTTATCTACTCGCTGTCCTAAAACAGCACCTACAGCATAGTCTGATGCATCACACATTAATTCAAATTGAAGAGACCAGACATGAGGCATGGTTATAGGAGTAGATGTCAGTTTATCTTTCAGAGTTTTAAAAGCAAGCATACATTCATCATTGAAATCAAATGTAAATTCCTTGGTCAACAGGTTACACAGGGGGTGACTAATTTTTGAAAAATCTTTTATAAAGCACCTGTAAAAACCTACATGACCAAGAAAACTCCTCACACCCTTCACCGAAGTGGGGGGTGGAAGTTTAGCAATTACTTCAATTTTTGCCCTATCCACTTCTATGCCTTTATCAGATATCACATGTCCTAGCACTAATATGGATTTCACCATAAAGTGACTTTTTTCCCAACTAAGAGTTAAATTGGTCTCAGTACATCTTTTCAAAACACTAGTTAAATTATCAAGGCAGTGGTCAAAAGAATTACCAAAAATAGAAAAATCTTCCATAAATACCTCAATATACTTCTCTAGCATGTCGGAAAAGATTGACATCATGCATCTTTGGAAAGTGGTAGGGGCATTGCACAGCCCAAAAGGCATTCTTCTGTAAGCAAAGGTTCCAAATGGACATGTAAATGTTGTCTTCTCTTGATCTTCTGGAGCAATGGCAATCTGATTATACTCTGAAAAACCATCCAGAAAACAGTAATAGGCATGACCCGCTAAACGTTCGAGCATCTGAACAATAAACGACAAAGGAAAGTGATCTTTTTTTGTTGCCGTGTTGAGTTTGCGGTAATCTATGCACACTCTCCATCCTGTTGTCTTCCTAGTAGGAATCAACTCATTGTTTTCATTGGCTACCACTGTGATCCCAGATTTCTTTGGTACAACATGGACCGGACTTACCCACTTGCTGTCAGATATAGGGTATGATACCCACTTTAAGTAGCTTTAGGACCTCTTCCTTGACGACCTCTTTCAAGTTCGGGTTAAATCTTCGATGAGCTTCTCTTGATGGCTTCATATCCTCCCCTAAAAGAATGTGATGCATGCAAACGGCAGGGCTTATTCCCTTAATATCCGCTATGGTCCATCCAATGGCGGCTTTGTGCTATTATAGTACCGCCAAAAGTCTCTCTTCTTTTTCTGGCTCTAAGTCTGAAGCTATAATCACTGGAAGAGTATCATTCACTCCTAAAAAGGCATACTTGAGGATAGAGGGAAGTTGTTTAAGTTCTAATGCAGGGGGAGAACTTATAGATGGGATTAATGACTTGTTGATCTCATCTTCTACTTCAGCACATACTTCCTCAATATCAGACTCCTCTTCTGAAACTCCAACCTGTTGAAGTTCTTCATCATCTTCAAATACATCACAAACCCAATCTAGCAATTTATCAAATAATTGCTCTAACAACTCATCTTGCACTGCCGACTTCACCACTTCAATTGTACTACACTCAATTGAGTAACAATCATCGGCTGCTTCAGGGAACTTGAGAGATTCAAAGACTTTAAACTCTACAGTTTCATCTAACACAGTCATCGTTAGCTTTCCATTCTGGACATCTATAAAAGTCTTTGTAGTTGCCATAAAGGGCCTCCATAAAAGAATAGGCTTGCAATTTCTATCTTTAGCTTCTTCATCCATGTCCAGGACAACAAAATCAGCAGGAATGATTAGGTTTTCTACCTGTACTAGCACATCTTCCACATAACCGATAGGGTACCTGACAGAGCCATCGGCCAACAGGAGCGACATGGTTGTCTTTTTCAGATCATTCAGTCCCAATTGCTCATAGATAGTTGAAGGCATCAAATTAATGTTGGCTCCTAAATCTAACATGGCCCTCTCCAGAGTTGTACCACCAATAGTAATGTTAATGCAGAAACTACCTGGGTCTTGTAATTTTGGTGGCAATGACTTTTGAAGGACTGCATTAGCACTTCCGGTCATGAATTCTTGATGATTCTCAACAAATCTTGTTTTGTATGTATGAAGGCTCTTGAAAAACTTAGCATATGCTGGCATCTTCTGAATCATCTCTAATAAGGGCTAGTTGACATCGACTTTTGAAAGGATGTCATAGATGTCCTTGTATGACTTTTCCAACTTGCTCTTTTGCAATCTTCTTGAGAATGGAATGGGAGGAACATATGGATTTGCTGACTTGTGTAGGAGTGGTGAAACTTTGGATTTTTCCACCACTATCTCTTCCTCCTAGGATATGAGATTCTCTTTTGAAGGTCCTGAAACAGTAACAGGTTTATCAGAAAGTTCAGCAGGTATATTATCAGTTAGTAGCTTACCATTCCGGAGAATTGTCATAGCTTTAGCTTGCTCAGTGTAACTTGGAAATTTTCCCTGTTCGTTTCTTTGATTGGCCTCAGCTAATTGTCCAATTTGGATCTCTGTCTTCTTCATTGAAGCATGAATATTTTGAAATTGTACATTGTTATGTTGCTGCATCTGCTCCATTCATTGCTCCATACGTTGGAGCATATCTTCTATTGATGACCTCTTGAGTTGGGATTCAAAATTTTGTTGAGCTCTGGTATTAATCTGTCTCTGATTGCTATTGTTGCTTCCCCATTGATTACCAGTGCCTTGAATATTGTTTCCCCATTGATTATCAGTGTTCTGATTGTTGTTTTACCATGAAAAGTTGGGATGATTTCTCCAGCCTGGATTGTAAATGTTGGAATATGGATCATTCCTGGGTCTGGGATTATAATTGTTCATAGCTTGAACTTCTTCTTCCTCAGGTCCAAGACTTGCTGCCTGGTGTTCTCCCATAAACACTCTTTGTTTTAATTGCCCAATTTCAGTAGCAAAAGAGTCTATCTTTTTCATCATTTGTGTCATCTGAATAGAACTTTCAGTGTTAGCATCTATGGTATAGATTCCCTTATTCCTTCTGGAATTCTTGTGACGAGAATTCTAGGCCAACTTTTCAAAGATAGCATATACCTCTTCAGGCTGTTTGTCATACATAGATCCTCTACAGGCATTGTTCACTGAAAGACCTGACACTTCAGTCAAACCATCATAAAACCACTGACACAACTGATTAGTAAGAAACCCAAGCTGAGGACAATCTCTGGTATATTTCTTGAAACGCTCCCATGACTCATAAAAAGTCTCATTGTCTTGTTGAATGAAGCTTGAGATTTTGGCTCAGATTTCATTGGTTTTCTGAGGTGTATAATATTGATCAGTAAGCTTTTCCCTTACTTCATCCCATGTTCTCAAAGATGCTGGAGGCAATGTCAACAGCCATATCTTCGCCTCTCCTTTCAATGTATGCGGAATGCATCTCATGCGTAGCTAATCTTCAGTAATCCTATAGTTAGGTAAGGATTGTATTGCTGCGTAGAACTCTCTGAAGAACAAAAGTACATCTTCATCTGGTAAACCATGGAAACCAGGCAGCTGATTGTAATGACTACTTTTCAGTTCATAATTCCTTGCTGCCGGTTCTGGCACAATGCACAAAGAATGATTGCTCACAACTGGCCTACTGTAATTCTTCATAGTTCTGATGGGTTCTGGTTCTGGCTCATATGCTGGATTAGCAATTAGGTTAGGACCCTGGTGGACCCTTTCTTGATTCTGATTCTGATTCTGTTCGTCTTCCATTGCTAAATTTCTGACACGATCAATGTTATCGTTCAAAGGTAATAATTCTCCCTGTTGAGATCTTCTATCTTGCATCTGTTGTCAACACCTGCAACGAGACAAGACAAATCACTGGTAAACTCTAAAAAATAAAGAAAGAAAGAAAAATAATAAAAGAAAAATCTAAAAGGCTAAAAAAAAAATTAATGACTTGACTACCTAAACTAAAATAAACCTATTAACTAAAACTAAAATTAGAAGTAATCAATAAATTCTACTAGTTCCTCGGCAGTGACACCAAAAACTTGATGGATAAAATTATGTTATAAAAACCTAACTCGCAAGTGCACGAATCGTGAGATAAATACAGCGACAAGTAGGGATCGTTCCCACGAGGAAAAGTAATTTATCGACTAAAACTAATTCTAATTAAAGCTAAGCAATTAAAAGTAACCAAGAGATTTGAGATTGATTGATTGATTTGAGATTAAAACTAGATTAAACTAAGAAAGCAGTTAACAAGAATATGTGAATGTGATCAAGAGGTGAGAGAACTAGGTCATCAATGCTCCCCGACTACATTTACTCAATGCTTCGAATTGACTTTTATAAAGAATGTTAATCAAGTTAAGGATTCTTTCTTAAATAATGTATAATTAATACCATGTTGTCCTGGAATGAATAAAGTATACTCTACTACAGTCTATCTTAAAACCTACGTATAAACTATAACAGAAAATCCATCAACCACAAACCAAGCATTCTCAATTACAGTCTACCTCGAAACCTGTGTATAAACTATAACCAAAAACCCACAAAGCACAAAATCAAGTATTCTTAACCACAGTTTACCTCAAAACCTACGTATAAACTGTGACTGAGAACCCATTAAACATAAGAACAAGAGAACCGAAATTTATGTGCAATATCCTGCTACGATAAATTTTATCCATTCAACTGAATATTGGTTGAGAATGGTGAAACCCACTCACATCTCAACCTTTAAATTATCAAACCCTAAATTCAAGCCTAGCATAAACCATGCATCAACAAGAATAAATAATCATGAATTGAATGAATTAAAACTTGAATTCAAGAAAATATAGTCAATTCTAACAAAGAGTATTCATAGAGGTTCACATTGATTCCCCAGTATGGAGTTAGTTACACATAGTTGAAATAAAGAGAAGAGAGAAGTGAATGATAAAACCCATGGAAATAGTTGACACTTTTCCAATCTTCAATGCTGAAATCTTCTCCTTCCTTTTCGAATCTTCTATGTGTAAGGTGGATGAGAGTTTTTGAGTGATTTTTTTCTGTGTAGAATGTCTTTCTAATTGTTGGAGATGAACCAGAACTCTGATAGAAGAAACCTCTATTTATATCTTCATGAGCCACTGGGTGAAAAAGCCCTATTTTCTCTCGGATAAGCCAAATCGCTGCCAGTACCGCTGCCAAAGCCAGTACCGCTGCCACTTTGGCAGCGGTCTAGCAGCGGTCTTTAGAAATTGGGAACGCTGCCATTGTGGCAGCGGTGAAGCAGCGCTTTGGACAGCGGCCTCCTCTACTCCATTAATCGCTGCGACGACTGATACTGAAAATAGCAGTGGTCCTGAGAGTGGTTAGCTCAATTGCATAAAAGACCTTTGACTTCTCCAAAATAGCATTTTTCATCTAAAATTCTTCAAACATATCAATTTGATCTATGGAAACACTCAAACACACCCATTAAACCCCAAAAAGACTCGAGAAACAAGCAATTGATTGGAGGAATGGGGATCAAAAACATATACAATAAATGACAGATCACTACATAGAACTCAACGAGCACCTTCATGAAAAGACTACACACCTTGGTTGTGCAGATGCCCAATGTAGGAAATGGCTACATGATGAGGTCGTTTGTGTACTTAACAAAATAGTAATATGGTTTTTTGGTTGATTCTTGAAAACTCTTTTAGGCCACTTAATCCTTCTAAAATGTGATTTGATAGCAAAATAGTGAGCAAGTTCGTTCCATAGGGAATGGAGTGTTAATTAGATAAATTGACTAATCTTTGAACAATAAAATAAATCATAGTGTTTGATAGATGTGTGGTTTCTAAAACCACCAATGCTAACTACTAAAATGAAAATACACAAAAATGTTATGAAAAATAGAATACTCAACGCCTTGATAAGAGTAGTGATAAAATCAATTAATAAGATAGCTAAGGAATAGATCGATTAACAATTGAATGTAGGTAAGCTAACTAGCTACTTTAATGTGCCAATCTCATTATGTTAACCACTTAGAGGCTTAGATTAGTGGGGTTGATATACCCACCACTAATCTATCTTATCCAATGGGTTCTCAATCACACAAGGAGTGTCAATCCACATATGAATATATAACAAATTACTCCACTCAAGATTGCAATTAACAAGTGATATACAAGTCAATTATAATGAATGGAATCTAATTAATTTGAATGAATAGAAAACATAAGAGATTCATTACAAGCTAAGCTAAACCCACAACCAATCGATCCTCAAATCTATCCCCTAGATTAGGGGTTTAGTTACACATATTTGCAATAAATGAAAAGAAGTAAATAGTAAGGAAATAACCCTTGGGTCACCTTCTTTAAGCTTGATCCTTCTTCTCCTTTATGCTCCTAGATGCAAGGAATGGGAGTAGAGGATATGTCTTGGAATGTGGGTGTTTTGGTGGAAAGTGACTAAGGATTTTAGTGGAGAAATGGTGGGATGAGGAATGATGTAGGGAAGGAATCAAGGCTTTGTGTTGAGGTTTGGATGGATTAGATGAGTTCAAGGAGAGAAATGGAGGATGAGGAATGGTGTGCCATGGATGAAAAGCTAGATCTCAAAGATGTTTTCTCTGCTCTCTTTCTCAGGATTTTCGATCCCTTTGAAGATGAATGGCTGTTCTATTTATACACACTCTTAGACTTGTACTGATAACTGCTTGATTCGCTGATGTGGCACCTAGTTCGCAATTTTGTCGCTATGGCGACCCTGGGTGCGTAAAATGGTTAGATGCTAAGGTCGCCATGAGAACAATCTTTTTCGCCATCTAGCAAGTGGCAACCAAGTGCAATTTGTGTAGAGGTCGCCACTTGCATCTCAAGGTCGCCATGGCGACCATAAGTGGCGACCTTGCCTTGTTTGAAAGAGGTCGCCACTTGCAAGGGTGGTCGCCTTTGGAGACCTTCTGTCGCCATGGCGACCAAGTGGCACCTAAATGGCCATCTTCTGATGGCTTGGAGAATCCTCTTTCGCCATGGCGCCCATGTAGCGACCTCCTCATGTCCAAGTGGGCGAAAATGCCCTGTTTCTTCCCATTTGTAAGACTTTTTTCACACAAGTCCTCCACTTCAACTCAATTGCTTCTGAAACCTAATAAAACCTGAAACACTCAATTTAACAACATAAAACACGGGAAAATGCCTAAGAATCAAGCTAAAAGAATCAAAAATTAGGGCCAAAATCATACCAATTTTGGCTTGATCAAATACCCCCAAACCAATCTTTTGCTAGTCCTCGAGCAAAACAATCACAAGCAACCCCCAAAGACATGCATTGAGATATTTCAAAGGTTATTGCTGTTAGGATTATGCTCAATAGCAAGAGTGTAATATTGTAATTAACAATCTTTTTCATATTAATAAAGTGATTTCTGGTTTAAACAAATCTTATAGCATTTATAGTTTAATAATTGTCAAAGTAAATAATCATAAGGTCTAAAGACTATGAGAAAAGAAGAATTGTTCGTACATCTGGATATGTATGTGGTAGACACAATTCTTTAGTTAGTCTTGAATATTGTTCACAACTTAAGTTAAAGGTTGGGCACCTTTATCTTGTTAAAGTTGTAGAATTCTTTGCTAGCATTTGAGTGGGATCAAATGAGATATGATGAGTCTAAAATCATCGGAGTGTCTTCGAGCAAAAGAATCTAGTGCACTGGGTGCATTGAACTGGATCATAATGAAATACTTTATCTATAACCGTCAGTAGATAAAAGTAATTTCATTATCAGGACAATCAGAGAGTCTATCTTAATCCTGAGATAAATGATGGACTTATGGTTGCAAGTGATATCATTTGAGTTATCAATGAGTACGATTATATCGCATAGTCTATCCTCGATAGTTTGGTGATATTCATTTGTTAATCGATAGAGGACTTCATTTATAGATATGGACATCGTGGCTCCATTTATCGAATGAGAGTATAATATCATCATATGGATGTTTTGAGGTAATTGGATATTAAATCTCAACGTTGAGTTTTCGATAGTGTCTATTGAAAACATGGCTTCTGGACAAGTCAAAATATCCAAGTTCAAAACGTGGTCATATGAGTAAATATGGTAACTTGGAGAGTTATAGGCGGTCTATGAACTCTTGGCGATTACTGATATTAATCATGAGGATACACTATCTCCAACATGATTGTCTAGGGTATGAATGAGGAAACATCTGTAGGGAAAAATAACGTACCCGCAGCGGAAGCGAGACTAAAAAATAGTTTTGAGTAGCTTTTAAAATTTTTCCAATTTTATGAACCTTAAACCCTTTTGATTAATAAAAGATATATAAAGAAGTAATAAAAGTTTAATACCTCTTGTCGCGTGATCCGATTGACTTGCGTCGATGGTAATCCGCAAGATCTTCAATCCTAGCACGAACGTGGATCACCTAGGAGCGTGGTCTCCCTTCTCTTTGAATTGCAAACCTGTGATTGGATTAAACAAACTTTTCTCTCTTGTTCGTTAGTCACAAAAACAATCAAAAGAAACCTAAGATTATTCCGGTCACTTTTGAGTTCTCAATCTAATGATCGAAACTCACGTGAACCTTGATCGATGTTGTATACACAAGCTTATCAATGATTAAGCAAATAGTACACCATCAAAGAATAATCTATGTTCCTTTTTCTTTTGTCTTAGTTGAATAAATTCTCTATCTATGAGTTAAGAAGAAGAAGAAGAAAACATTCTGCACCTTAGCACTAGGGCTGGCCGAAAATTATATGTATACATATATAGGTGGCCGAAATTTTTCTTCTTTCTTTTTAGGGTTGGCCGAATTCTCTTCCTAGATTAATTAGGGTTGCCGCAATTTCCAAACAAAATTAATTAGTTTGAATTGCACCCTAATTCCTATTTAGAAAAGATTTCCAAAACCTAATCAAACTCATAAATCTTTTTATTCTCATATTTGACTAAAATAAAAAGACTTCCTGTTTGAATAAATAAAACTAATTATTTATTTCTTTGTCAAACAAGTCTTTCTATTTAATTATACTACTACCAATGGTATACCTTTAGGAAACATATTTCCTAATGAGAAAAGATTTGTATCTTAATTAAATAATTAATTAATGAATTAATTAATTCTTATTTAATTAAATAATGAAAACAAAATAATATTTTAGGTTAATATATAACCTTGCCGCCCCATATGTGTATTGGGCCAAATATTATTTTTCCTATTTCATTTAATCCATAGGACTTTAAATAAAAAGCCCACATGTGAACTAGACCCAATCTTACTAAAAGAAACAAGCCCACATGTCATCCATTAATATATAAATATAATTGTGCAGCCCATTACATAAATCTTTTGTTATATATTATATATCTTTAATTGATTAAAAGGGTTTAAGGTTCATAAAAGGAAAAATTTTAAAAGCTACTAAAACCTATTTTTTTAGTCTCGCTTCCGCTGCGTGTACTTTTACGGTATATTTTTCCCTACAATTGCTTTCTTATGGTCAATGTGCAAAACCAATAATGAAGAGATTAAAACAATTATGCAATAGTGAGGACTTCAACATGTAAGAGTATGTCAAGTAAAGATTAAAAACGTGCCTCTCTTAGGTGTGATTGTACGCAATGCGACCTCACATTCAAAATGCTAAAGCTTCAAAGCAAAGGTGCTATTTGGTTTAGAATGTAATTCGCTTTGATACTAAACCTCACCGGATTCTCTCTTCTTTTCTCCAAGACTCCTAGGTTCACTTAATATCATACATGTGCAATATGAATTTATGTTATGGCATCTAATTGATTGCACATGATAATCATTAAAAACGCAATTTCCTGAAAAGTGGTCTCATGAATGGAATTGCAAGCCATGAATTAGAAAGAACATGCATCAACCAAATTGTACAAAATGGACAATCCTAAAGATCATGAAGGTCTTTTCTTTGGTTGTAATGGGGCCTAAGGTTATGGTGAAACAAAGAACGGGAAAAATGGATATCTAGGAACCTAATGATTACATTAAGGCATACATTCTAATTTTTAGTTCCATAAGTTTCACACATATTGTTCACACTTCAAGGTGTCCAGGCTCACAATTATACATATGTATGCTACTCATATTTTCAACTTGAGTAGTTCATTTACTTCTTTTCTTTTCTAGGCCATTTGTGCCTAATTTCTTGGTTCTCTTTTTCTTTTGCTTGCCAATTCTTTTCTTTGCTTGCTTTTCATTTTCTTTTCTTTTCACACTCTTTTCAAGCTTTTGTTTTTCTTTCAAATTTTCTTTTCAAACATTCTTGCTTTGCAAGACTCTTGCACACATTTACATGCCTAGGTACACACCTTACATTTATAAGTTCAAAATTTTACATTGATTTCCTAAGCCTTAGTAAATCATTTGGTCAAGGTAGGTCAATTATTATAAGGCTATAAGGTTCATGTAGATGTGGTTTATGAAAGAAAAGCTTCAAATGTGTTTGGCTTCAAAGGGGCTTGAGAGCACACATATTCACATTGGTTGGAAGTGTTTAGGCCAATAACGGTTTTCATATGCATCACCTAAAATCATTTCTAAAAGCTTGTCCACTAGGCAAAATAAAGCATCCACAAGCAGTCCATAATATTCTATGGCAAACAACATTTAGTGCAAATGAGACCAATACATGCTTGTATGAGTGTTTGAGAATGAGTGTTTAAAGAGTGAATGTTTACAACTCAACGTATGCTTTTTAAAGGATGTGTTTGTGATCCTCACGGGAATCTCCTGTAGGGAAAAATTGTACCTGCAGCGGAAGCGAGACTAGAAAATAGTTTTGAGTAGCTTTTAAAAATTTTCCAATTTTATGAACCTTAAACCCTTTTGATTAATTAAAGACATATAATTAATAAACAAAAGATTAATACCTCTTGTCGCGTGATCCGATTGACTTGCGTCGATGGTAATCCGCAAGATCTTCAATCCTAGCACGAACGTGGATCACCTAGGAGCGTGGTCTCCCTTTCTTTGAATTGCAAACCTGTGATTGGATTAAACAAACTTTTCTTGATTCGTTAGTCCCAAAAACAATCTAAAGAAACCTAAGATTATTCCGGTCACTTTTGAGTTCTCAATCTTATGATCGAAACTCGCGTGAACCTAGATCGATATAGTATTCACAAGCTTATTGATGAATAAGCAACTAGAATACAATCAAAGAAATAATCTATGTTCCTTTTGTTTTTAGTAGAATAATAGATCTCTAACTATGAGTTGAGAAGAAGAAGAAGAA
Organism: Acer campestre; assembly: GCA_954870605.1. Taxonomy (NCBI): domain Eukaryota; kingdom Viridiplantae; phylum Streptophyta; class Magnoliopsida; order Sapindales; family Sapindaceae; genus Acer; species Acer campestre. Next base: position 21,724,564 of record OX940800.1, on the reverse strand, counting down.
AAATATTCTGCACACTAGCCTTAGGGGGGTGGCCGAATTCTATAAGTGGCCTTATATAGGTGGCCGAATTCTATAGGTGGCCGAATTTCTTCTCCTTTTTACCCTAGGGTGACCGAAATCTTTCCTAAAAATAATTAGGGTTGCCGCAATTTTTACTCCTAAAGTGTTGGAGATTTAGTTGCACCCTAATTCCTATTTTGTTTAAGATTTCCAAACCCTAATCAAACTCATAAATCTTTTATTCCTTATTTGACTAAAATAAAAGACTTCTTATTTGATTTAATAAATAAAATTAATTATTTATTTCCTTGTCAAACAAGTCTTTTAATTTAAGTATACTACTACCAATAGTATACCAATAGGAATCATATTTCCTATTTAGAAAAGATTTGTTACTTAATTAAACAATTAATTAATAAATTAATTAATTCTTATTTAATTAAATAATGAAAACAAAATAATATTAAATGCTATTTTAGCACCTTGCTGCCCCACATGTATATATTGGGCCAAATATTATTTTTCTTATTTCATTAAATCCATAGGACTTTAAATAAAAAGCCCACATGTGAACTAGACCCATTCTTACTAAAAGAAACAAGCCCACATGTCATCCATTAATATATAAATATAATTGTGCAGCCCATTACATAAATAATGTGCAAATTATATTCTTAATATATTAAATTGCAATTCTAGATGGACCTTAAATTGGTCCGGTAGAATATATCAAGTGATCCATGCAAGTCCGTGTGGATTGGGGATCTTGGCGGGGTATCTAAATTTAAGCTCCAATAGACATAACCTAATCACAATCAACAAATGATTCACTTAGGTCCGATCCATTAATTTTAGCTCACTCCACTGAAGAGCTAAAATTGAACTCTTAAATAAAGACAGAAAAGGAAGATGCTTCCTCATTCATACCCTAGACAATCATATTGGAGATAGTGTATCCTCGTGATTAATATCAGTAATCGCCAAGAGTTCATAGACCGCCTATAACTCTCCAAGTTACCATATTTACTCATATGACCACGTTTTGAACTTGGATATTTTGACTTGTCCAGAAGCCATGTTTTCAATAGACACTATTGAAAACTCAACGTTGAGATTTAATATCCAATTACCTCAAAACATCCATATGATGATATTATACTCTCATTTAATAAATGGAGCCACGATGTCCATATCTATAAATGAAGTCCTCTATCGATTAACAAATGAATATCACCAAACTATCGAGGATAGACTATGCGATATAATCGTACTCATTGATAGCTCAAATGATATCACCTGCAACCATAAGTCCATCATTTATCTCAGGATTAAGATAGACTCTCTGATTGTCCTGATAATGAAATTACTTTTATCTACTGACGGTTATAGATAAAGTATTTCATTGTGATCCTGTTCAATGCACCCAGTGCACTAGATTCTTTTGCTCGAAGACACTCCGATGATTTTAGACTCATCATATCTCATTTGATCCCACTCAAATGCTAGCAAAAGAATTCTACAACTTTAACAAGATAAAGGTGCCCAACCTTTAACTTAAGTTGTGAACGATATTCAAGACTAACTAAAGAATTGTGTCTACCACATACATATCCAGATGTATGAACAATTCTTCTTTTCTCATAGTCTTTAGACCTTATGATTATTTACTTTAACAATTATTAAACTATAAATGCTATAAGATTTGTTTAAAACAGAAATCATTTTATTAATATGAAAAAGATTGTTAATTACACTATTACACTCTTGCTATTGAGCATAATCCTAACATCTCCACTATTAATTCTTAGCCTTTAAGCAAATTTGATAATTCACTCAACATTAAGAGAAAAAGATTAACGCACTTTGTTTAATGACACCCTAAGTGGCATGGTGTTAATCTAAACCAAACACTAGCAAAGATGCATAATTCCTCACTACATCATGTAAAGAACAATCTCCATAAGCAAAGCATGCTCAAATATGGCAATATCACAAAACAATTTTGAAAAATTTGGCACACAATTTGAAAACCAAGCATCATGGCGTTGCACAAATGTACCCCTAAACCTAAATTGGACATTGTCCTCAATGTTCATGGGTGGTATAAATAACGACAACAAGCGTAACCCAACAAGTTTCAAGCAATAATCCAACAAGCAAAGGCAAAAACAAAATATATCAATAATCCGGCATATTGCCCTCTCATCCATCCATTCACAAAATCCAAACAACAACATATATCAATAAGGCACAAATGTCCTAAATCCACTACCAAAATCCAATCCACACCCTTATTCTATGCGGAAGCAAAATAAAGGCAAAAACGAAAAATATAGAGCAAAAGAAAAAGAATTGCAAAAACTAAAAGTTTATGAAAATCAAAACTACTAAGCAAAAAGGAAGAACAATTGTTACCCGATCGGATCAGTCAATTCTTCATTTGAAATAGGCTCCCAAGTTAGGTCTCCTCCCCTATATGGCTTTAACCGATGGCCATTCACCTTAAACCTTTTGCCTTTCTTCAAACTTTCAATCTCAATGGCGCCATGTACAAACACTTGCACAACTCTGTAAGGTCCTGTCCATCTTGACTTAAGCTTTCCCGGAAATAACCTCAAACGGGACTCAAATAGGAGTACTAACATTCCTGGATGGAAATCTTTCCTTCTAAGCTTCTTATCATGGTAGAGTTTAGTCTTCTCCTTGTAAAGCCTTGCGCTCTCATAAGCTTCTAACCGGAACTCCTCAAGTTCACTGAGTTGTAGCTTCCTTTCCTCTCCAGCTTTGTCAAGGTCTAGATTTAACTTTCGAATAGCCCATAAGGCATTGTACTCTAGTTCCACCGGTAAGTGACAAGCTTTTCCAAAGACTATCCGGAAGGGACGCATTCCTATCGGAGATTTGTAGGCTGTCCTGTATGCCCACAATGCATCACTCAATTTGGATGCCCAATCTTTTCTACTCCTGTTGACTGTTTTTTCTAAGATTTGCTTTATGTGCCGGTTACTCACCTCCACTTGTCCCGAGGTTTGAGGATGGTACGGAGTTGCCACCTTGTGTCTAACCCTATATTTCTTTAATAAGGCTTTGAAAACTCTATTACAAAAGTGACTCCCACCGTCACTTATTATTGCCCTTGGTGTTCCAAACCTTGCGAATATATATTCCTTGATGAACCCAACAACCACGTGGCTATCGCTCGTTCTAGTAGGGATTGCTTCCACCCACTTAGATACATAATCTACCGCCACCAAGATGAAATTATACCCATGGGAAGTAACAAATGGCCCCATAAAATCTATCCCCCATACATCAAACAACTCGATCACATGCTCACTGTTCAATGACATCTCATCTCTCTTCCCAATGTTCCCCGACCTTTGGCATCTATCGCACTTCAAACAAAATTCATAAGAATCCTTTGCCAAGGTTGTCCAATAGAACCCGCTTTGGAGAATCTTCATCATTGTCTTCTTACCACTATAATGTCCTCCACATTCACGTTCATGGCAAAATCTTAGTATTTCTCCTTGCTCGCTTTCCGGAACACATTTTCTAATAACCTGATCTGGACCACGCTTAAACAAGTATGGCTCATCCTAGAAGTAGAATCTAGTACTAGCAATGAACCTCTTTCTCGCTTAAGGGTTCAATTCCAAAGGGATCACCTTTGATGCTAAAATATTGACGATGTCCGAAAACCATGGTTCTTTATCCTGTATTACCCACAACTGTTTATAGGGGAAACATTCTCTTAGTGGAATCACATCATCCTCCATAAGAGTTCCTTGAGTTAGTTTACTTAGATGGTCCGCCACCACATTCTCACACCCTTTCTTATCCCTAATCTCAAGGTCAAATTCTTGCAATAAAAGTATCCACCAAATCAACCTCGGTTTTGTGTCCTTTTTATGCAAGAGATACTGGATAGCGGCATGATCCGTGTATACAACCACTTTGACGCCCACCAAATATTGCCTAATCTTTTCCAAGGCAAATACTATTGCCAATAACTCCTTTTCCGTAGTTGAGTAATTCATTTGAGCGTCATTGAGAGTTCTTGATGCATAATAAATGACATGCGAAAGCTTTTCTATGTGCTGTCCCAAAACTGCCCCTATAGCATAATCGGAGGCGTCACACATAAGCTCAAAGGGAAAACACCATTGCGGTGGCATGATGATGGGAGCCGAGGTTAGCGCCTCTTTCAAAATCTTAAAGGCAATGATACAGTCTTCATCAAACTTGAATTCTACATTCTTTTGAAGGAGGGTACACAATGGTCTTGCAATTTTCGAGAAGTCTTTAATGAACCACCTATAAAACCCCGCATAACCCAAAAATGACCTAACATCCTTGACCGATCTAGGAGGAGGCAAACTCTTCATTACTTTGATTTTTGCCTTATCGACCTCAATGCCCTTTTCGGAAATCACATGCCCTAGCACAATACCACTTTTAACCATAAAGTGGCATTTCTCCCAATTGAGCACGAGACTCGTCTCCTCACTTCTCTGAAGCACCAAAGATAGATTCTTCAAACATTCATCAAATGAAGCCCCAAACACTAAAAAATCATCCATGAAGATCTCTATAATGTTCTCTACCATATCCGAGAAGGTTGAGGTCATGCACATCTGGAAGGTGGCTGGTGCGTTGCATAGCCCGAAGGCCATCCTCCTATATGTATACGTGCCAAATGGACATGTAAACATAGTCTTCTCTTGGTCTTCAGGAGCTATGGCTATTTGGTTATATCCTGAGTAGCCATCTAGGAAACAGTCTATGACCTGCGAGACGCTCCAACATTTGGTCAATGAAAGGAAGAGGGAAATGATCTTTTCTAGTGCTAGTGTTCAGTTTCCTATAATCTATGCACACCCTCCATCCAGTCTGTAGCCGTTGCGAAATTAATTCATTTTGCTCATTCTTCACAACTATGATTCCGGATTTCTTGGGTACCACGTGTATGGGGCTTACCCATTTGCTATCTGAAATCAGGTAGATGATTCCCATATCTAACAGCATCAACACCTCTTTTTTGACGACTTCTTGCATGACCGGATTCAATCTACGTTGCGCTTCCCTAGTTAGCTTTGTGTCTTCCTCTAACAAGATCTTATGCATGCACACTGTTGGGCTAATTCCCTTGATATCGTCTAGTGTCCATCCTATAGCTTTTCTATATCTCCTCAAGATCACAAGCAATCTCTGCTCCTCACTTGAGTCTAGGTTGGCCGCAATGATAACCGGAAAAGCTTGATTATCTTCCAAGAATGCATACTTTAAGTTTGAAGGAAGTTCTTTCAACTCTAGTTTCTTTGAGGAGGGTTCATCCTTGTCGCTCCCTTGTTGTTCAACCAAACCATTTTCTATTCCACTTTCCTCAGTAATCACTTCGTCTACTACCTCTTGATAACATACCCTCATGTTAGCTTCTTCCTCAATCTCATCCAAGATATCCACACTGTAACAATCATGTGCCCCAATTGGACAAGCCAAGGACTCAAATACTTTATACTCCACCACTTCATCCAAAACCTTCAATGTCAACTTTCCCTCATGCACATTAATCACTGCCTTTACTGTAGCCATAAAGGGGCATCCCAAAAGAATCACAGAGTCTTTTTCATTCGGATCAGTCTCCATTTCTAGTACTACAAAGTCTGCAGGGATGATTAGCTTATCAACCTGGATAAGGACATCCTCAACTATTCCTCTAGGTTGCCTAGTCGATTGATCCACCAAAATGAGGGACATTTTAGTTGGTCTCAACTCATTCAACCCCAACTTCCTGTAAATAGAGAAGGGCATCAAGTTGATGCTTGCCCCTAGGTCAAGCATAGCCCTCACTTGACCCTCTCCACCAATTGTTATATTGATAATGAAACTTCCTGGATCTTTAAGCTTCGGCAGAAGTCTCTTCTGAATGACTGCACTTGCATTCTTGTCAAGTCTCTCTTGATTCATTGGCCTAAACCTGTACTTCTCCTTATTCAATTCTTTGAAAAACTTCCCATACGCCGGCATCTTCTGAATTGCCTCTAGAAGAGGTAGATTGATTGTTACCTTAGAAAGCACATCATAAATATCCTTGAACGATTGTTCCAACCTATCCTTCTTCAACCTTCCCGGGTATGGTACTCTTGAGAAACTAGGGTTGAGAGATGTGTTGTTACTAGGATTTCCCTTCGGTGGTTCTAATTCTTCCGGACTTAGAACTTTTGTAAGGATTCCCAGTTTTTTGATTGGCTTATTTCGTGAGCAAACCACATATTGGGGTTGTTTGTAAAGGGTAGCTTAGGTGATAGGTGTTCATGCTCAATGACCCTTCTCAAGACCTCAAGGTGGACAAGCACTCAAAAGGTATATCTTATGTGCTTATTTTCTTATTGAAGAGATTTAGTTGCACACACTCACTTGTAATGTTTGCATATGTATTCTTTACTTTTGTGTGCATTCTCTTCAAATGTCACTTTTCACACTAGCACTTTGTTTGTTATTTCTTGGTGTGTGTTTTAGTGTCTTGTAATTCGTTTCTCGAATATGTTCGGAAACGTCTGCGCTTGCACGATTATGTGCTTGGTTTTGCACGAAGATCGCTTTCGGAGAGTGCCCTTGGTTTCTCCTTTGGTTTCACCTTCAGTGGTGAAACGGTGGTTTAATCGGCGGCCCTGACCGCCGAATAGAAACCACTGTTTGATTCCAGAGAGCTGTAGATTGGATCTACGGTTACGATTGGTAGCCAGGCCGTCGAATCGAAACTGCCGAATTAGACCTGATGCATTTATTGTTCTCGGTCTCTATTCGGTGGTTTCATTAGATATTTTAGGTCGGTTTCTTTTTTGGTTTTGATCGGCGGTTTCGATTGACCGCCGAATCTGGTTGCTGAATGATCCCCTGCTTCTCGGGTTCAATTTCACAGTTCAGTTCTACGGCCACGACCGCAGAATGAAACCGCCGATCGGTGATTTCAAGGGCAATATTGTCTATTCACTTGCCCTGTTCTTGATGTCTATGAATATCACACTTTCTCATTTCTCTAACTGAGTTCTCTAACTCTAAAGAACCCTAAACTTAAAAGAGAGATTTTTTGAGAGAAAATCAAATCAAGAACTCATTTTTATACACTCAAATCATACACATATGCATCAAAGATCATCTAAGCATCTTCTCACATAGATAGTTACTTATTTGAGTGAGTATTGGTCATCACACTTCCCTTGGTATGTTCTTCACTTTTATCCATTGATATTTAGTGTTTTATTTATCAAGGCATCTCTTTTATTATTTGAATGATCTTAGATTAATATCTTATATTCAAAATAGAGATTGTTTGTGATGACATGATTGAGTGTTGTATTGTGATAGCTATCTAGGTTTTTATAATCTATTGTTAGCTAAGCTATTTGACATGTCATTTAGCTATTGATATCTAGGATTGTTTTTATTGACATATTATCATCCTAGTAAGCATATAGGGTTGCCTAGCTCTTATTGCATATACTGAGTATTTTTATATATTCACACATAGGTTGTATTATCTCTTCATTGAGAATTTAAGCCTTGTTGGCTAAGGTTGCTTAGGCCACAAGCAAGATGGACTAGAGCCACTTTTAAAGGCCCGCGGGGTAGAAATGGGGGGTTATAGACTGTGTGTTAGACGAGGGCTACATAGGTTGTAAACTCCATTTCAATTAGTGGATTTCGAGGTTCTAGTGTGGCGCACTAAACAGCCCGTGGTTTTTTCCCAGTGGTTGGGTTTTCCACGTATACATCAAGTGTTATTTAATTTCCACACCATATTATACTTGTTGTTTTTATATTGACTATTAGGGGCATTTTCGGAATATTGACCTTAAACGAAAATTGGGTGAAAATTAGTTAAAATCTATTCACCCCCCCCCAGATTAATATTTGTATACACACCGTATTAATTTGTGAACTTTCAGCTTTCTCCCTATCAACGGTCTCTCTCTGTGGCACTACATCTTCTTTATCATTACCTATTATAGGTGAGTTGTTGTTGTCAATAGTGACTCCCTCATTTCTTCCATTGTTCACTACTCTACCACTTCTCAAAATGGCTCTTGCACTACCAAGATTGAGAGAGTCGATTGAGAGAGTCGCTTGAGCCCATCACCTCACCGCTTAACACTTTATCCGTAATCCTTCCTACATGCCCTTCAAGTCTACCGATTGATTCTTCTAGCTTTAAGAACCGACTGTGACTGGCCTCCATAAATCCATTCAAAAGCTTCTCATAGGTTGCTTGTGTTTCTTGAAGGTTTCTTCTCATCTCGTCTTCTATACCTTCTTCATGGAACTCCACCTCCTCGGGCACTCTTACTTGGCTTTCCACTCCCCTTGAGGACCTTGTGGCAAATGTCGTCATTTCTCTAGTGAAATTTGCCATTTGTTCAGCAAGAGAATCCATTTCCAAAAATTTGTACAACACAACACTACCACATAAAAAAAATTCAATGAAACCTACAATTTAATACTACTTATTAATATGAGCAACAAAAGAAAGTGTACACTAAAAAGAAAAGTCAATCTATGTAATCAATGCTACCATTCCCCGGCAGGGGCGCCATTTTTGATGAGGTCGTTTGTGTACTCAACAAAATAGTAATATGGTTTTTTGGTTGATTCTTGAAAACTCTTTTAAGCCACTTAATCCTTCTAAAATGTGATTTGATAGCAAAATAGTGAGCAAGTTCGTTCCATAGGGAATGGCGTGTTAATTAGATAAATTGACTAATCTTTGAACAATAAAATAAATCATAGTGTTTGATAGATGTGTGGTTTCTAAAACCATCAATGCTAACTACTAAAATGAAAATACACAAAAATGTTATGAAAAATAGAATACTCAACACCTTGATAAGAATAGTGATAAAATCAATTAATAAGATAGCTAAGGAATAGATCGATTAACAATTGAATGTGGGTAAGATAACTAGCTACTTTAATGTGCCAATCTCATTATGTTAACCACTTAGAGGCTTAGATTAGTGGGGTTGATATACCCACCACTAATCTATCCTATCCAATGGGTTCTCAATCACACAAGGAGTGTCAATCCACATATGAATATATAACAAATTACTCCACTCAAGATTGCAATTAACAAGTGATATACAAGTCAATTATAATGAATGGAATCTAATTAATTTGAATGCATAGAACACATAAGAGATTCATTACAAGCTAAGCTAAACCCACAACCAATCGATCCTCAAATCTATCCCCTAGATTAGGGGTTTAGTTACACATATTTGCAATAAATGAAAAGAAGTAAATAGTAAGGAAATAACCCTTGGGTCACCTTCTTTAAGCTTGATCCTTCTTCTCATTTATGCTCCTAGATGCAAGGAATAGGAGTAGAGGATATGTCTTGGAATGTGGGTGTTTTGGTGGAAAGTGACTAAGGATTTTAGTGGAGAAATTGTGGGATGAGGAATGATGTAGGGAAGGAATCAAGGCTTTGTGTTGAGGTTTGGATGGATTAGATGAGTTCAAGGAGAGAAATGGAGGATGAGGAATGGTGTGCCATGGATGAAAAGCTAGATCTCAAAGATGTTTTCTCTGTTCTCTTTCTCAGAATTTTCGATCCCTTTGAAGATGAATGGCTGTTCTATTTATACACACTCTTAGACTTGTACTGATAACTGCTTGATTCGCTGATGTGGCGCCTAGTTCGTAGTTTTGTCGCTATGGCAACCGTGGGGGCGTAAAACGATTAGATGCTAAGGTCGCCATGAGAACCATCTTTTTCGCCATCTAGCAAGTGGCAACCAAGTGCAATTTGTGTAGAGGTCGCCATTTGCATCTCAAGGTCGCCATGGCGACCCTGCAAAGTGTGAAGGGGTCGCCATTTTTAGCATCAAGGTCGCCATGGCGACCCCAAGTGGCGACCCACCTGATTCTTTTGGAGACCTTCTGTCGCCATGGTGACCAAGTAGCGCCCAGATGGCGATCTTCTGATGGCTTGGAGAATCCTCTATCGCCATGGCGCGCATGTAGCGACCTCCTCATGTCTAAGTGGCGAAAATGCCTTGTTTCTTCCCATTTGTAAGACATTTTTCACACAAGTCCTCCACTTCAACTCAATTGCTTCTGGAACCTAATAAAACCTGAAACACTCAATTTAACAACATTAAACACGGGGAAATGCCCAAGAATCAAGCTAAAAGAATCGAAAATGAGGGCCAAAATCATACCAATTTTGGATTGATCACCACACCATTGTGATGAGTGAAAGCCTTCATGAAGCGCATTTTTTTATGTTAGAAAAATCAAAGAAGTGTTAAAAAGAATCAATAAAAAAAAATCTTTGATTCAAAGCCTAAGAGAAAATAAAAATAAAAATAAAGAAGGCTTTAAGAAGTATAGTTTAAAATAAAGTTTCCTTGGGTTGTCAAATAGAAATGAAATAACGAGCTACATGCACATACACGCTCATATGTTGAAATCTATTCTCTTAAAATCAAAAATACCGGATGATAATTGGGTTGACCGCTCATGGAAAATCTTAAGATGAATAGATGTTGATATGGTTTGCATGTTGATTATCCAATTACTTATTTTCATATGTTTGAAGCAAAATTCACACACACACACACACACAATTTTGTTTATAAGTGGTTTGATATTCTTGCAATTTTAGAAGAATTATGAGATAGATTTAAAATCTTGATGTATCTCCCATAGCTTATGGAGCTTATTTAGTTTGATTTCTTTAAAAAATTTCTTGGATGTGTGATTGTGTGGATATCATTGTGAACAATATTCTATCTTAATCTTAGATAGAGCACTTATCAAGGGGAAGCATAGTATGCTAAACTTTGTTCTCTTTTATGATATGTTCACATGTTTCAAGTTGATATTTGTTAGCATATTCTTTGGTTGATATGATGAATCTTTTGATACTATTTCATATGTCTTGATTTTCATGATGATTCCTTGTATTATGATATGCCTTTGTATTTTTGATGTCTAACTTGCTTTGATTGTTTCCACTCAAGTTTGTTTTCGTGTTTAGTGATTCTCTACACAAAGTCTGTTAGGATTATGCTCAATAGCAAGAATGTAATAATGTAATTAACAATCTTTTTCATATTAATAAAGTGATTTCTGTTTTAAACAAATCTTATAGCATTTATAGTTTAATAATTGTTAAAGTAAATAATCATAAGGTCTAAAGACTATGAGAAAAGAAGAATTGTTCATACATCTGGATATGTATGCGGTAGACACAATTCTTTAGTTAGTCTTGAATATTGTTCACAACTTAAGTTAAAGGTTGGGCACCTTTATCTTGTTAAAGTTGTAGAATTCTTTTGCTAGCATTTGAGTGGGATCAAATGAGATATGATGAGTCTAAAATCATCGGAGTGTCTTCGAGCAAAAGAATCTAGTGCACTGGGTGCATTGAACAGGATCACAATGAAATACTTTATCTATAACCGTCAGTAAATAAAAGTAATTTCATTATCAGGACAATCGGAGAGTCTATCTTAATCCTGAGATAAATAATGGACTTATGGTTGCAAGTGATATCATTTGAGTTATCAATGAGTACGATTATATCGCATAGTCTATCCTCGATAGTTTGGTGATATTCATTTGTTAATCGATAGAGGACTTCATTTATAGATATGGACATCGTGGCTCCATTTATCGAATGTGAGTATAATATCATCATATGGATGTTTTGAGGTAATTGGATATTAAATCTCAACGTTGAGTTTTCGATAGTGTCTATTGAAAACATGGCTTCTGGACAAGTCAAAATATCCAAGTTCAAAACGTGGTCATATGAGTAAATATGGTAACTTGGAGAGTTATAGGCGGTCTATGAATTCTTGGCGATTACTGATATTAATCACGAGGATACACTATCTCCAACATGATTGTCTAGGGTATGAATGAGGAAACATCTTCCTTTTCTGTCTTTATTTAAGAGTTCAATTTTAGCTCTTTAGTGGAATGTGTTTGAGGATTGCGGCAACCCTAATCTTTTTTTTGGTAGAGAATTCGGCCACCCTTAAAAGAAAAAGAAGAGATTTTCGGCCAGCAAGGGTTTTAATGTGCAGAATTTTATTTTTCTTCTTCTTCTAAACTCATAGATAGAGAGCTTTTATTCTACTAAAAACAAAAGGGAAACATAGATTATTCTTTGATGGTATTCTAGTTGCTTATTCTTCAACAAGCTTGTGAATACTACATCGATCAAGGTTCACGCGAGTTTCGATCAAAAGATTGAGAACTCAAAAGTGACCGGAATAATCTTAGGTTTCTCTTGATTGTTTTTGTGACTAACGAATAAGAGAAAAGTTTGTTTTATCCAATCACATGCTTGCAATTCAAAGAAGAGGGAGACCACGCTCCTAGGTGATCCACGTTCGTGCTAGGATTGAAGATCTTGCGGATTACCATCGACGTAAGTCAATCGGATCACGCGACAAGAGGTATTCATCTTTTGTTATATATATTATTTATCTTTAATTGATTAAAAGGGTTTAAGGTTCATAAAAAGGAAAAATTTTAAAAGCTACTAAAACTATTTTTTTAGTCTCGCTTCCGCTGCGTGTACTTTGACGGTGTATTTTTCCCTACAATTGGTATCAGAGCCTAGGTTGAACCCTTTTAATTAATTAACGTATATATACGTGGATTGATTTCTTTTTATTGTGATTATGCATGTTTTAGAAAGAGATGACACTCTAGGTATTCGCATATATAATTACATGTGATGTATGGATTTATATATGTTTTATGTGGTTTGTTATTGCTCGATTTTGATCCTAGATTTTCTATGTAATTTTGATTTTGGAATTGTAACAAGAAAGGTGGTCTATCATCGCCATAATTCCTTCTTGGTAGTTGCTATATATATTTTTTTATGTATTAAATATTGCTGCAGTTTTTTTAATGTATTAAAAATATAGTGCAGTATTTTTTTTACTGCTGTGATTAAAAAAAAAAAAAAAATTTCTGCAGTATTTTTATTTGTTCAAATTAAATTGTAACAAGTTCTACATCGAAGAATCGAAGACGTGAAGCAACCGGAACCGAGAATGAGCACCGTGTGCACCCTAGGAGTGGATTGGGCTGCGCATGGCAAGCCCAAAGCTTGGTGGGCTGCGCCCAGCAGCCTTGCAAAGCCTTATGGGCTGCGCATGGCAGCCCTTTATGTGGGGTTGTGGGCCGTGCAATCCCAAGGGAGGAGGACGAAGGATGAGCGTATGGTTGATGGGCCACTTGAAGATCTTGTATTCCAAATTCATTGTAATTTACTTGTTTTTCTAGGATGGGCCAAAATTGTTGCTATTTAATTTATGCTTATATATTACAATATTTGTTATTGTATGATAACATGACATATAGAATAGGAGTGCCACTCATATATCTCTTTTGGTATGAACATGCATTGAATGATTTAGGTATCTAAATTGGCATCTAGATAACTTGGTAAATCATTCTATGAGATTTAATCACACGCCTTAAATAATTGAGTGGGAGAAGGTGTTTTTGTAACACCTATGGCCTCCAAGGTTAGTTGAGCTTAATTATTTATTGGTAATCCCCCCCAAGGGGCGTCCATTAATGGAATTTAGCAATATACTTCCTTACAAGGATAGACTAGACAATGGACTCAAACGAGATCTACTCCCCAAGGAGGGATTTTCGTGAGAGAAAATTGAGGGTCGATATCTTGGTAACACACTCAATGTAATTTTATTGATATCCTCCCAAGAGTTCTTGTCAGTAAAATTGCAAGGCTAAAATTGAAAACGCTGGTTGTTATGTTAACAATTAGGTGGGACCTAGTCTAACTAGTAAATGGTGCGAACTCCCAAAGGAGGCGTAACATTTATGGGTGTTAGATCACCGTTGAATTTTTATGATTGAGTTATTCATTTAATTCAAGATAAATATTTAAAGTGCTTTATAATGATTATTTACTTATATATGTTTTGTTCAGAAATCATGACCCCATCACTTATAAACATCCTGAAAGATAACACCTTAACTGGAGATAATTATGTAACATGGAAAAGGAAAATTGGGTTGTTGCTGCAAAGTGAAAAACATAAGTTTGTTCTAACTACTCCTAAACCACCTACTCCTAATATTGAATCAAGCATAATGCAAAGAGATGAGTATGAGCAGTGGAAGACTTCAGATGATATGGCCAAATGTTATATTATGGCCACTATCTCCGACGTGTTGCAACAGCAGCATGAAGGAATGGAGTCTGCTGCTGATATAATGATGTCTCTAGAGGAGATGTTTGCTATGAAGTCCAGGACGACTAAGAGAGAGGCAGTGACTGCTTTTATGAATCTTAGGATGAAACCTGGACAGGCTGTGAAGGATCACATGATGAAAGTCATAGCACATCTCAACATTGCTGAACTGCATGGCGCTGAGATAGATGGTGAGACAAAAATTGATATGGTTGTCAATTCATTGTCAGATTCCTTTGATCAGTTCAAATTGGACTACACTTTGAACAAGAAGGAATACACCTTACAGAACCTGATGCAAGATGTTCAAAGTGCTGAAAAGATCCTTGTGAAAGGCAAAGGTCAAGAGATTCATATGGTTAGTAAAGTTGCTACTGTTAAGGCCCGTCAAAAGGTCAAGAAACAACAGAAGAAAAAGCAACTTGGGCCTACCAAGAAGGAGACCAAGAAAGTAACCAAGATCAAAGGGAAATGCTTCCTTTGTGGTGAAAAGGGACATTGGAAGAGAAATTGCCCAAAGTCCCAGAACAAGAAGGAAAAAGGTAATTTGAATTATCTTGAAACATGTTTTTTGGCTGATTCTACAGATTCTTGGATCATAGACTCAGGAGCCACTAATCATGTTTGTTATTCCTTGCAGGGGTTCCAAGAAAGGAGAAGACTGAATTAGAATGAGATCAATTTGCACTTGGGCAACAGAACGTTAGTGTCTGCAAGTGCAGTGGGAGATATTAGAGTTTGTTTGGATTCTAGAAGGCATTTAGATTTAATAGACGTTTATTATGTACCTCAATTCAAGAGGAATTTAATTTCAGTTTCTTGTTTGAATAAATTTGGATATTCGGTTACTTTTAATAAAGTTTTTATTATTAGTAAGAATGACAAAGTTATTTGTAAAGGTACATTGGAAAACGGTCTATACTTTTTGCATAGAAATATCTCTCACTCGTTAGACACAGAAATAACGGAACCTGATCATAAAAGAGTTAAATTATCAAAAGATGAAACCTATCTATGGCATTTACGCCTAGGTCATATTAACCTTAATAGGATTAAAAGATTGGTAAGTGACGGACCTTTGAGTGACTTAAAGGTTGATGATCTACCAACTTGTGAATCTTGTTTGGAAGGTAAAATGACCAAAAGGACGTTCTCTGCCAAAGGTGCCAGAGCTATTGAATGTTTAGGATTGATACACACTGATGTATGTGGACCTATGAGCATTCAAGCTAGAGGTGGATATGAGTACTTCATCACTTTCACAGATGATTACTCAAGATTTGGCTATGTGTATCTCATGCGACATAAGTCGGATGCTTTTGACATGTTTAAAGCATTTAAAGCTGAAGTGGAAAATCAGCTTGAGATACACATAAAAATCTTGAGATCTGATCGTGGTGGAGAATATCTATCTGGTGAGTTTCAGCAATATCTTATTGATAATGGGATAGTTTCTCAGTTTTCTGCACCAGGTACACCTCAACAAAATGGGGTAGCAGAAAGGAGAAATAGAACTCTTTTGGATATGGTTAGGTCTATGTTGAGTTATTCAACACTTCCTATTTCATTTTGGGGATATGCTTTACAAACTGCTATATACATTCTAAACGATGTACCATCTAAGTCTGTTCCTAAAACACCGCATGAGTTGTGGACTGGGCACAAGCCTAGTTTACAACACTTAAGGATATTTGGTTGTCCTGCGCATGTGTTAAAAGGAAAGACAGAAAAGATGGAGTCCCGTTCAGAAACATGTATATTTGTAGGGTATCCAAAAGAAACTAAAGGATATTATTTTTATAGTCCTTCAGATCTTAAAGTATTTGTTTCGACAAATGCTAAATTTCTGAAAAAGGACTATATGAATGATTTTGTGCCTAGAAGTAGAATTGTCCTAAATGAAATGTCAGGAGATACAATTCCACGAGAGGTTACACAACCAAACCCAATTGTAAGTTCCGATCCAACACAAGGTCAACAACCTACCATTCCTCGTCGTAGTGGGAGGGTTAGAATACAACCCGAAAGATACATCGGTCTAGGAGAATCAGTGGAGAATCTCCCGGACGACGATGATCCCTACACGTACAAGGAAGCTATGGAGGATGTTGATAGTCGCCATTGGCAAAAGGCAATGCAATATGAGATTGAATCTATGTTCGATAACAAAGTCTAGTCCCTTGTAGACTTGCCTAAAGGGATAAAACCCATTGGGTACAAGTGGGTATACAAGAGGAAAAGAGGTATGGATGGAAAGGTGGAAACCTTTAAAGCTAGATTGGTAGCTAAAGGGTATACACAGAAAGAAGGTATCGATTACGAGGAAACCTTCTCTCCTGTGGCCATGCTTAAATCCATTAGGATACTCTTATCCATTGCAGCATCTTTAGATCTAGAGATTTGGCAAATGGACGTCAAGACAGCTTTCCTTAATGGAAGTCTTGACGAAAGCATCTACATGATGCAACCAGAGGGATTCATTGAAAATGGCCAAATGGAAAAGGTATGCAAGTTGTAGAAATCCATATATGGATTAAAGCAAGCATCCAGATCCTGGAACATAAGGTTCGATCAAGCTGTCAAAGGTTTTGGATTTATTCAGAATCTTGACGAACCTTGTGTATACAAAAAGATTAAGGGCGACAAGTTGGTTTTCCTGATTCTTTATGTTGATGATATACTACTCATCGGAAACGATGTAGGTGTATTGACATCAGTAAAAGAATGGTTAGTAAAACAATTTGATATGAAGGACTTAGGAGAAGCAAGTTTTATTCTAGGTATCCAAGTTATAAGGGATAGAAAGAATAGAACGATTGCATTATCCCAAGCTTCATACATAGACAAGATCTTGTCTAGGTTTTCCATGCAGGATTCCAAGAAAGGTATGTTACCTTTCAGACATGGAATCAAGCTTTCTAAGGAACAAGTTCTTAAGAATGAGCATGAAGAGCAATTCATGAATAGAGTTCCATATGCCTCGGCAGTTGGAAGTCTCATGTATGCAATGCTCTGTACTAGACCAGATATTTGTTTTGCTATTGGCATAGTTAGCAGGTTTCAATCGAAACCTGGTCCTGATCACTGGACGGTAGTCAAGCATATTTTCAAGTATCTTAAAAGAACGAGAGATAATATGCTTGTATACTCTGGAGGGGATTTAATTCCCGTTGGGTATACATATTCTGATTTTCAATCAGATTATGACTCCAGAAAATCCACATCAGGGGCTGTGTTTACTATTGGAGGAGGAGCAGTTATATGGAGGAGCATCAAGCAATCTTGTATTGCTGATTCCACCATGGAAGCTGAGTATGTTGCTGCATGCGAAGCTGCCAAAGAGGCTGTTTGGCTCCGCCAATTCTTGATTGACTTGGAAGTGGTTCCTAGTGCGAATAAGCAGATCACTATCTACTGTGACAACAGTGGAGCAGTGGCTAATTCGAAAGAACCAAGAAGTCACAAGAGAGGTAAACACATTGAAAGAAATTATCATCTTTTAAGGGAGATTGTTCAAAGAGGTGACGTGACAATTACCAAAATCGCGTCAGCAGAAAATCTAGCAGATCCCTTCACAAAGGCTCTACCTCAGAAGAGTTTCGATGGGCACCTAGAGAATATGGGCTTGAGAGATATGACACATTTGCTATAGCGCAAGTGGGAGATTGTTAGGATTATGCTCAATAGCAAGAATGTAATAATGTAATTAACAATCTTTTTCATATTAATAAAGTGATTACTGTTTTAAACAAATCTTATAGCATTTATATTTTAATAATTGTTAAAGTAAATAATCATAAGGTCTAAAGACTATGAGAAAAGAAGAATTGTTCATACATCTGCATATGTATGTGGTAGACACAATTCTTTAGTTAGTCTTGAATATTATTCACAACTTAAGTTAAAGGTTGGGCACCTTTATCTTGTTAAAGTTGTAGAATTCTTTTGCTAGCATTTGAGTGGGATCAAATGAGATATGATGAGTCTAAAATCATCGGAGTGTCTTCGAGCAAAAGAATCGAGTGCACTGGGTGCATTGAACAGGATCACAATGAAATACTTTATCTATAACCGTCAGTAGATAAAAGTAATTTCATTATCAGGACAATCGGAGAGTCTATCTTAATCTTGAGATAAATGATGGACTTATGGTTGCAAGTGATATCATTTGAGTTATCAATGAGTACGATTATATCGCATAGTCTATCCTCGATAGTTTGGTGATATTCATTTGTTAATCGATAGAGGACTTCATTTATAGATATGGACATCGTGGCTCCATTTATCGAATGTGAGTATAATATCATCATATGGATGTTTTGAGGTAATTGGATATTAAATCTCAACGTTGAGTTTTCGATAGTGTCTATTGAAAACATGACTTCTGGACAAGTCAAAATATCCAAGTTCAAAACGTGGTCATATGAGTAAATATGGTAACTTGGAGAGTTATAGGCGGTCTATGAACTCTTGGCGATTACTGATATTAATCACGAGGATACACTATCTCCAATATGATTGTCTAGGGTATGAATGAGGAAACATCTTCCTTTTCTGTCTTTATTTAAGAGTTCAATTTTAGCTGTTTAGTGGAATGAGTTAAAATTAATGGATCGGACCTAAGTGAATCATTTGTTGATTGTGATTTGGTTATGTCTATTGAAGCTTAAATTTAGATAGCCCGCCAAGATCCCCAATCCACACAGACTTGCATGGATCACTTGATATATTCTACCGGACCAATTTAGGGTCCATCTAGAATTGCATTTAATATATTAAGAATATAATTTGCGCATTATTTATGTAATGGGCTGCTCAATTATATTTATATATTAATGGATGACATGTGGGCTTGTTTCTTTTAGTAAGAATGGGTCTAGTTCACATGTGGGCTTTTTATTTAAAATCCTATGGATTAAATGAAATAAGAAAATAATATTAGGCCCAATATCTTATATGGGGCGGCAAGGTGACTTAATAACCTTAAATATTATTTTGTTTTCATTGTTTAATTAAATAAGAATTAATTAATTAATTAATTAATTGTTTAATTAAGAAACAAATCTTTTCTGATTAGGAAATATGATTCCTATTGGTATACTATTGGTAGTAGTATACTTAAATTAAAAGACTTGTTTGACCAGGAAATAAATAATTAATTTTATTTATTTAATCAAATAAGAAGTCTTTTTATTTTAGTCAAATAAGGAATAAAAGATTTATGAGTTTGATTAGGGTTTGGAAGTCTTAAACAAAATAGGAATTAGGGTGCAAAACAAACTCTTTTGTGTTTGAGGATTGCGGCAACCCTAATCTTTTTTTTTGGTAGAGAATTCGGCCACCCTTAAAAGAAAAAGAAGAGATTTTCGGCCAGCAAGGGTTTTATTGTGCAGAATTTTATTTTTCTTCTTCTTCTAAACTCATAGATAGAGAGCTTTTATTCTACTAAAAACAAAAGGGAAACATAGATTATTCTTTGATGGTATTCTAGTTGCTTATTCTTCAACAAGCTTGTGAATACTACATCGATCAAGGTTCACGCGAGTTTCGATCACAAGATTGAAAACTCAAAAGTGACCGGAATAATCTTAGGTTTCTCTTGATTGTTTTTGTGACTAACGAATAAGAGAAAAGTTTGTTTTATCCAATCACAGGCTTGCAATTCAAAGAAGAGGGAGACCACGCTCCTAGGTGATCCACGTTCGTGTTATGATTGAAGATCTTGCGGATTACCATCGACGTAAGTCAATCGGATCACGCGACAAGAGGTATTCATCTTTTGTTATATATATTATATATCTTTAATTGATTAAAAGGGTTTAAGGTTCATAAAAAGGAAAAATTTTAAAAGCTACTAAAACTATTTTTTTAGTCTCGCTTCCGCTGCGTGTACTTTGACGGTGTATTTTTCCCTACAAAGTCATGGGAAGAAACAAGAAAATCGGGGATTAGCAATCCTCCTAAACCCTTATTTTGAGTGAGAAAAACGAACTTTCATAAGACAAAGTGAGTAGACTAAAGTTAGTGTCTTTTGGCATCTATTTGTTTGTGTTAATCTTGTAGGATCTTCTAATGCTATCGAGCTAAACAAGGAGAAGATCAAGATTGTGTATGCCTTAGTGACTAACAAACCCTTGGATAAAAAGTCCTTACATAACATATTGAGATTGCGGTTTGTTCCTCGGTTGGATAAAAAGTTGGCACTCCCGGGGCTTATCTCTCATTTGTGTTTAGCTCTAGGTGTTAAGCCACTTGAGGATGATGTGTTACTACCTCCCTTAGAGAAGTTTAGTGATAAACGTATGGTTTTTATGTCATAAAAAGACAAGGGTAGGTCTTGCGATACATTTAGGCTCTTTGGTAAATCTCAAAATTCAAGCCTTGTATCTAGCACAACTTGTCTTCCTGAATGGTCTATACAATTGAAGGAAAAGGTTGAAGAGTCAAGAAGGAAGATTGAGGAGTCACAAAGGGAGATTGAAGAACTCAAGGCTAAGGTAGTTCAAGAAGATGCGAAGATTAAAGATTTGGAAGGATGCATCTCATCGAGCAAAACAACTACTCCAAAGCATTATGTAAGATCAACCAATCACACAAAGTTCCTTGGTGGCACAAGTGGCTAGCAAAATGATCTTGGGGTATATTTTTTTTTTCTCCTTTCCTTTTGGCTTCATATCATGTCAAAAAGGAGGAGAAATATGTGATACTTTTTAGCTTGCTTAGTAACTCAATCTTTGTTTTATGTTTCATTTGGTATCAAGCTTGAACTTTTGGGGCATATAATAATTTTAGTTGAACTTGGTTAGAATATTTCTTTTGTTGGATTAGCATGTATTAAGGGGGAGCATACATGATCCATTTGAACTTTAAATGCTTTATTCTTGCCAAAGAATGTTGCCATGTGTGTTGTCTCTTGTATATACATTGTGCTTCAAGTTGATTTTAGGTGTTATTAAGAGAAGATCATGACTTGTTAAAAATTAGTCTAGAAATGTATAACTCATTGTGACCAATTTCCTTTGTAATTGTTTTAGTTTATGTATAGGGGTTTTGACATGGAATTTGTAAAAGGGGGAGATTGTTAGGTTTTTGAGTCTTGTTGGCATAAATTCCATATCAAAACAATGTTTCACTTGTATTGATTAGTTTTCTTAGATTGATGATGATTCAAGCTTCAAGGAAGATTTGGCAACTTATCATGCAAAATGGAGTCTACAAGAGGAATATGCTTCATTGCTCAATAAAAGTATATTTAGACCTCATTCCTCTTACAACGCTTAGACACACACACACACACACACACACACATTGCATCCATACATGTCCCTGCATCATTGTACTCAAATGGTATAACACATTCACACACTTGATATTATATGCTCATGCATTAGACTTAAATTGACAAAATTGTGTAAATTGCATGTTTTAGGACTATATCTAGGAAACAACATTCTTGTGTGTCCTTGTGTTTATTTATTTGTGTTTTTGTGATATCGGACTTGAATTTGATCTTATATTATTCCTTATTGAGTTTCAATCATTTCGGTTTCTCATTCATTAGTTTTCAAGTTCAAAGTAGGAAGTTAAGATACTTTATGTTCACTTACCATGCATTGTCTTCGTCTTCGTGTATCGAGTCAAACTCATAACTTTTGGTCAAAGTTTCATAGTTTTCCTTATGCTTGAGGGAGACCAGGTTTGTAATCTGAAGACGGATTCTAATTCGGAGTTCGGAGGCCAAAATATGGTCAAAGAACGCAAGAGGAGTGCGAGGGAGGCGAAGAATGGCCAAGGGCCATTTGCACCCCTTCTTGTGAGAGGCGCGTGAGCCTCTTGGGAAGGGATACCCTCTGTCCCTGTGAGGCTCACGTGCCTCCATGAGATGTCAGAGGTGGCACCCCTTGATTGGCTATCCAATTCTCTCTTCCCTCTTTCTTAAATATCTCATTTCCCTCACATTTCATTATAAGAAGAAAATTTGAAAAAGAGAAGTGCAGAAATTTTCTCTCCAACTTTTCCAATTTCCAAACACCATAACTTTCTCCTTTCTCATCCGATTTGAGTGATTCAAGTTGGAGAATCTTTGTACTAAAATCCCTTACCTTTTCCAAGTGAGTTTGGAGCCATTTGATCAAGTTTCATGGTGATTCTACACTTAAAACCGAAACTGCACGGGATTTAATAGATATTGATGTAAGCTTTGTGTTTTGATCTTTTAAGTCTTCAATTACCTTGGGTTTTCTTCTTCTATATGTATTTGTTACTTGGACAAATGCTATTGAGAAAGTAGAGCTTCAATCATAGGCTAATCTTGTCTAATTAGAGACTTGTATGTGAACTAGTTTTCTGGAAATCTAGGTTTTCACATGTTTGTGATTTGTATTGTGATTATCTTATTATCTAGGGCTATTTGTACTTTGATTGACTTTGTTTCATGATCAGTGTTCGAAAAAACGCGCATAGGTGCCATCTAGGTTGCCACCTAGGTGCTAGGCGGCCTCCGGTTGTCTCGATTAGGATAAAATTGGCCGTATTAGGGGGTGGGTAAAAAAACGGGTTATTTGACCAATTTGTCGGTCGATTTTACCGATAAATCGGTTTAAACAGAATCAAAGTCATTTTTATATCATAGTTACACTTTAAAATTTGAATATTGAATTTTTTTGAAGACATTGAATATTGGTTTTGTATGTAGGAAAAATAATTAAAATAAATAAATAAATTTCTAGCTGCCTAGGGGTCGTCTAGGTGCTGCCTAGGCACTAGGCGCTACTCTACTGCCTGACTAGCTTCTAGCGTTTACTAAAACACTGTTCATGATTGATAGCCTTATCATGTGCTAGGATCCATTAGTTGAACAAATCTAGGATTAACACATTTGATTTTGTATTTAAAGCTAACTAGGATTTAATTGATTATGATATAAATACTTGCTCTAAATATTTGCTAGGATATCCATTGATCATATCTTGTGAATCTAGTATGTTTGTGTATGTCACTAATATCTTGAATATGTGCTTTATGTATATGATTGAATCAAGTTTTAGTTTCATGAAAGAATCTAGGAATTAAATGTGTTAGGTGTTTCACATGTTCTAGGTTTTATTCATGTATAGTAACTAGACTATTTGACTTATGTTCTCACATTCTTATGTCTAGTTCCCATTGAATGTATTGATCACATGTTCTATGTTGAGTGCTTGTTTGCATTTGCATTCATTGATCAGACTAGAAAGTTCTTGTAAAAGGCATGAAGTCTTGGCTAGGACAAGTGGTCCGGATACTCAAGCAAGGAAGTCTTGGTTAGGACAAGTGGTCCAGATAACCAAGCAAGAAGTCATAGCTAGGATCGGGGAGATCCGGATAGCTATGCATGGGAGGCTTTCTAGAGGCATGAGTGCTTTGGAAAGAAAGTTGATTATGACATTGGTAGGCCTAGGATATTGATTAGACATAGAGTCCAATAGAGAGTGTTTCATGGGTTGTTTCACTCTTGTGGAATTTATAATCTAGCAATGGTGTTGAGTAGACATAGAGTCCAATAGAGAGTGTTTCACACTCTTGAGGAATTTCTAATCTACTAATAGGGTTGGGTAGACATAGAGTCCAATAGGGAGTGTGTCATGAGTTGGTCACTTTTGAGAAATTTCTAATCTATCATCCAATTATTATAGTACCCAATGGTTGTAGTTTCAACCCATGGATGTTTCCTATTCGGAGGTTTTACCACGTTGAAAAATCTCTTATGTTAATTCTTCCTATCTCTACCTTTTATATTTGTATATGTGTATGATTGAATCTTGTTTCATAATCTTCATTTCAGGATGTCTTTGTATACAAGATTATGTAAAGTGTGAGATGTAAGCACTCCATTTGATCAAAGTTGTAAATATTATTATGTTGTATATTCACTTATTTGTATATAATCATATCTTGATTAGTACTTGTACATATTGGATATAATTGTGAATACAAGTATTCATGCTTTTAGTTTTATTATAAATCCTTCACTTGCAACTTGTAGACATGATTGACAATGATTTGTTGAAAATGCTTTTCAATTGTCTACACATGTTTTATATTGTTTAAGTAATTTGATTTAAGCTATCTAGAGAGACGAACCCTTGTTTTTTTTTTCTTTTCAAGGGATTGAAATAGGTTTGAAAACCTATTCACCCCCCCCCCCCCCCCCCCCTTCTCTAAGTTAGCTTTAGACAATTTAACAGCGTTTGTATATTTCAGCAATATATGAGACTGGCTTATGCTGTGTCCATTTTTATACACATAACAGGTGATCTCAACCTCTTGGAATTGTTTAAATATCTACTTTTAAGTATACACAATATATGAGACTGGCTTATGCTGTGTCCATTTTTATACACATAACAGGTGAGCTCAGTCTTTTGGAATTTTTTATATTCGCATTTAGTTATTTGTAGTATATAAGACTAGCTGCAGCTATATCGACAGAGACTGGCTACTGCTGTGTTGACAGAACTTGTTATAGTTCTGGATTCAATTATTATGCTTTTTAAATATTCGTATTTAATTATTCACAATATATAAGACTGGTTGCGGTTGTGTCGATAGAGACTGGCTACGGCCGTGTCGACAGAACCTATTATAGTTCTGGATTTTATTATTATGCTCTTTAAATATTCGTATTATTTATTTATACGTAATATATGAGATTGGCTAGACCGACTAACTAGAACTTAAAGTTTCTAGGATTATGAAATTTATGTTGGTACGGTTTTGAAAACCAATGATAACCTGGAGTTTTGGATCCATTGTTATATACATGAATGCCATACAGCACGGTTTTGAAAACCGATAAGAACCTGGAGTTCTGGATCAAGTGGTATATACATGAATTCCAAAATTTATTATTTGAAACCTGGGGTTTCAAATCCATTTAGAATCTGAAGTTGTTTGAATTTTATATATGAACTTATAGTTCATGGTCGAACCGAAAGTTTAAAAATTCAATATGATCCATGATTTTATTTTATCTCATATATATGAAGTGATATGTTTACATATCATTCATTTGAGAAAAAGGATCTACACATCCAAAACGATGTTGTGAGTATCATAAAACGGATTTAATATCCTAATGTATAATGAAATTAGAAATAATATTTTATCTAGTTCATACATGTTTGATGCTCTTGAAGAGCAATATTTAGAGAACGATCTACACATCCAATAGGATGTTGTGAGTATTATAAAAATGATTTAAAATCCTAATGTATAATGAAATTAGAAATAATATTTTATCTATTTCATACATGCTTGATGTTCATGGAGAGCAATATTCAGAGTTACTGAAAAAAAAAAGCAATAATAATAAAAATAAGGGGGAGAGTAAGGCCGCTGGGAAAGAAAATAAGAGAGTTTAAACATGGCCTGATACTCACAAAAACAAAAAATATATATTAAATGTCGGGTCTGAAAATATATAGTATGTGTCAAAACTAGCCCAAATAAGGGGAAGGGGGGAGGGGGGAGGGGGGAGGGGGGGAGGGGGGCGGGGAGGGTGTTGAATAGATTTTAATCAAGTTAATTACAAAGTTTTCTTGATTAGTCAATATTAAAAAAATTAACCCAATACAATCAACATAATTAAAGTGCGTAAAACAATAAATAATACGATGATTGATTTACTTGAGAAACCCTCTAACTGGGCAAAACTCACGGGCTATCTATCTAGCCATACATGGTCCTCAAATCCACTATATATAATAATATTTACAACCTAGGTTGACCTCTAGTCACATCATTCTTAGTCACTAACCCACCACTACTACCCTACGGGCCTTTTGTAGTGATTCTAGACCAATGCTTGTGCACTATACTGATCAAGCCAAAATTGGTATGATTTTGGCCCTCATTTCCAATTCTTTTTGTTTGATTCTCCGGCATTTCCCCATGTTTAATGGTGCAAAATCAAGTGTTTTAGGTTTTATTATGTTTCAAGAGCATTTGGGATGAAGTTGAGGACTTGGGTGCAAAAATGCTCACAAATGAGAAGAAACAGGGCATTTTCGCTACTTAAGCAAGAAGAGGTTGCCACATGGTCACCATGGCAGCAGAGGATTATTCAGAGCTTCAGAAGGTCGCCACTTGGTCGCCATGGCGACAGAAGGATGCAAAAATGAATCAGGTGGGTCGCCATTTGGGGTCGCCACAGCAACCCACCCTGCAAATGGCGACCTCTCACTTTTTATTTAGGGTCGCCATATATGGTCGCCACAGCAACCTCTTCATGCAAATGGCGACCTCATTAGGAATTGCTCATGGTCGCTACTTGTTAAATGGCAAAAAAGATGATGTTCATGGCGACCTTTTCATCTAACCGTTTTGCGCACTAGGGTCGCCATAACAACAAAGTAGCGAACTTTGTGCCACATCAGCGAATCAAGCAGTTATCAGTACACTTTCAAGAGACAGTATATATATAGTGGCCTCTCATCTTTAACCACACACCCCATCTTAGAGAGCACGAAAATCCTCTCATTGAGATCTAGATTTCCAATCCATGGCACATCTTTCCTCATCCTCCATTTCTCTACTAGTACCCATCTACTTCCATCCAAACCTCAACACCAAACCTTGACTACTTCCCTAAATCATTCCTCTCTTACCACTTCTCCACCCAAATTCCTTTGTAACTTTCCACTAAACATCCACACTTCAAGACACATCTTCTACTTCCATTCTTTGCATTTATGAGCATAAAGGAAAAGAAGGATCAAGCTTAAAGAAGGAGGCCCAAGGGTGATTTCCTTACTATTTACTTCTTTTCATTTATTGCTAATATGTGTAACTAAACCCCTTAATCTAAGGGATAGATTTGAGGATCATTTGGTTGTGGGTATTAGCCTTAGCTTTGTAATGAATCTCTTATGTGTTCTATTCATTCAAATCATTAGATTCTATTTATTATGCGATTGACTTGTATATCCACTTGTTAATTGCAATCTTGATTAGAGTAATATGTTATATATTCATATTTGGATTGACACTCATTGTGTGATTAAGAACCCATTGAATAGGATAGATTAGTGGTGAGTATATCAACCTTACTAATCTAAGCCTTAAGTGGTTAACATAGAGAGATTGGTCCATTAAAGTGGCTATAAGGCATGACCCACACTCAATTACCAATCAATCTATTCCCTAGCAATCATATTAATTGTTTACATCATTATTCTTATAAAGGTTGTTGAGTATTCTATTTTTCATATCACTTTAGCACTTTCAATTTAGTAGTTAGCATTGGTGGTTTTTGAAACCACACACCTATCAAATATCATGATTTATTTTACTTGTCTAAGATTAGTCAATCTATATAATTAGCACTCCATATCCATGTGGAACGAACTTGCTTATCATTTGCTATAAAATCACATTTTAAAGAATTTAACTGGCTTAAAAAAGGTTTTCAAAGATCAAACAAATTATATCATTTTTGTGAGTGCACGACGACTCATCATACACCACCATAGTCACAAGACTTAACTCTCAATGAAGAGATAAACAATTTATGTGAATATATGTCAATATTCTAATATGCAAATAATACTAGGCAATACTAAATACTTATCTAGATATTTCAAGATGGCAATAAGAGCAATCCTAGATATCAAAGTCTATATGAATGCTCATAAAGGCCTCACTAGATAAGATATAAGAATCTAAAATCTAGTCATCAAACAAAAACCAATCAACACAAGTTGTCATTAAACATGGCAATGACAAAAAATGCAATCAATGGGTCGTAATAAACAATGTCTAGATACAAGGCATAGAAACTTAGCTAGAGGGAAATATAGTTCTAAAAGCAAGCTATCACAATACAAACTCAATCATACAAGGAAACTCATAAAGATATGTAATGAAGAGAGTCCTAGCATTTAATCAACTAATAAATGTAATAAAAACACAATCTTGGAAAGTATGAACAAATAACGAAGATAGGGATTTTGTTCAACTTACCAAGTCAACTTAATGATGAAGACCTATGCCTAAAGATGCTCAATGATGCATGAAGATGATTGGTTTTAGGTTTGGAGAGTTAAAGAAGCAATCTTGAAGCTTTCTCTCTCTAGAGCCACTCAATCTCTCTCTCTTTAAGGTTTTTGAAACAAATTAATTTTACCATTATACGTGTGGGTGTCTTTTAAAAATGACATAGAGGGTGTGTGAAAGGGTTGTTAATCCGTTATTACCAAATTTTCGGATTAGTCAATATTACAAATATAACCCAATTCACAATACAATAATCAAGTGTAATAAGGTGCGGAAATATAAACGACACTTGATTTTTTCGTGGAAACCCTCAACAGGGAAAAACCACGGGCTATTATAGTGTGCCGCACTCGAACCTCGAATCCACTAATTGTGATAGTGTATACAACCTAATCCCGGTTTGACGGCCTAATCTCGGCCTATATCCCGCTACCACTACCCGCAGGCCTGTAAAAGTGGACCTAGTCCAATTTGCTCATGTGACCACCTAATCCCGGTGTACGACCTAATCCCGGTCTATCACACAAGACTAACCTCTCCGAAGAGATCAACACCCTATGTGAATATGCAATGATATCAAAATATGCAATAAGAGCTAGGGTACTCTAGATGCTTACCTAGGATTATATGATGACAATAAAATCAATCCTAGATATGAAAATAGCTACATGACATGGTATACAACTTTAGCTAAGTAAAGGATAACCAATCCTAGATACAAAGCTATCAAAAACAATCTCAATCATACAAAGAGATTAATTAGCTAGATGTTAGATAAACATGTAAAATCCTAGCTATCAAAAATAACCCACAAACATTCAAAGGATTAACTAGTTGATTAAAGAAACAATCTATCAACCTAGTTATCAATAAATCACACAAGAATGTTTATGGCATAGTTTTTAGGCAATAATGACCTAATCAAATAAGCTATGTAAAAATAAACCCAATCAACACATAATCTCAATCATGTATGTAGAAATTACTCAAGAACATACAAGTAATAAAAGAGATAAAATTGATAAGTAAAAACACTAAAATTAGATGATATTAGTGTTCAACAAATCATACCATGTGTGTTGAAGAAGACCCATGCATTAGCACATACTAGATGAACCTAGATGATGCTTAGATGATGATTTATGCATGTGGAAATGGGTTGAGAGGAATAAAGATGTGATCTTTAAGGTTTTCCTCTCAAGTCTCTCTAAATATCTCTCTAGGGTTCTTGGGATCAGAAACTTGGATTGGGAACCAGAGATAAGGATGTATTTA
Organism: Acer campestre; assembly: GCA_954870605.1. NCBI lineage: Eukaryota > Viridiplantae > Streptophyta > Magnoliopsida > Sapindales > Sapindaceae > Acer > Acer campestre. The sequence goes on along the minus strand of OX940800.1, from coordinate 21,694,997 downwards.
TAGAGACCAAAAACAGGGCATGTGAAAATACAATATTGCCCCTGAAAACGCACGATCGGTGGTTTCATTTTGCGGTTGGGGCCGCAGAACTAAACCGCCGAATTGAATCCCGAGAACCTGGATTTCAATCGGCGCTTTCATTCAGCGGGTACATAACCGCCATCATAACCACCGTTTTGGACCCGAGACATTTATTATAATCAGGTCTTGATCGGCGGTTTTGATTTGGCGGCCAGGCCGCCGATCTCAACCGCCGTTCACCAAATATGGTGAATCCAAATGAGAAGCCAAGGGCAACTCCACTGGCAATCATCGTGCTAAACCATGCACACCAACGTGCACGCGCGGAAGTTTTCGAACATCCTTCGGGAAACGAATTACACCACACTTAAAGCTAATCAAACATGAAGTGCATGTGTGGGAATTGAATGCATCCTAATGCCTATCATGTCATGGCATTAACATAGAGCACGATGCAATCAATTCAAACAAGCATGAATAAAATTCATGACTTTGCATCCTAATGCCTAAACATGTTATGGCATTTAATGACCTAGATGCAATCAAATAAAACATGCTAGAAGAGATGTTCAAGAACATGCAAGCACTCATATAAAACACACAACATACAAGAATAAGATTTATGCATGAGTTGTGTGTGTGTGCAACTAGATATCTTCAAAGCAAGTAAGCACTAGAATTTACCTTTGGTGCTTCTTCTCTTGAGGTCTTGAGAGGGCCATTGGATGATCACCAATTCCTAAGCTACCCTTACATCAACCCCAACATGTGGTTTGTCCACGAAACAAGCCAATCAACAAATGGGAATCCTTACAATCCCCCCCTTTGGCTATTTCGTGACAAAACCACCACTCACATTAATCCTCACAATAAAAATAGAAACTAAGGGGATTTTCTACATTACAAAGAGATGATTAAAAGCTATATCTTCAAGTCTTCAATCTCTTGTAGAACAATCAATCCTTCACCAACAAAGTTTCTATACTTTCAATGCAAGAAGGTGTGAGATTAATCATGTGAGATAAAACAAGCATTTGCAATTAAGAATTTAAGCACAACATCATGCAATGTATGTGTAATGCAAATGCTCCCCCTCAAAGGGTTACTCTCCTATCAAAGTAAACTCCCCAATCATGCAAGAATGCTATAAAGATTTAGCAATAAGCATTCTCCCCCTAACTACATACTACTCCCCCTTTTTGTCATGAGATGGGCAAAGGAGTAGTCCCCCAACCGGGTCACTTGTAGCAAAGAGAGATAGTAGCATACATGTCATTTGCATAATCATATAATGCACTTTATGCAACTCAATTAATTGGAGATAACAAGGAGATTTATTTTCATAAAAAATGTGTGATTAATATGCTTTGCATGCAAGACATGTTGCATTCAAATCCAAAATCAATAGTATTTGGCAAAGCAAATGACAAAGGTTTCCTTAAAGAATTCAAACCAATTTTCACCATTTGTCATGAATAAAAGCAAGGATATAGAAAATTCAATGAATTCATTTTAGAGCACTATATCCAACTTTATAAGCAAAACATGGCATGAGTGACTTTTTGTACCCTATTTAATTTTTCCGGGTAAGGTACCCGTATGATAGTAGTCATGTTTCACAAGTAAAGAAAGAGAGACATATTGATTTTCATTTGAGTCTCATTTGCTTTTCACACATTATTTTTGCATAAAAAAAATGCAATTATCAATTCATGCTTTTCATTGTTAGCATGTCATTTGAAATCATGCTTTTCACATTTTAAGCATGTCAATTAAATCATGTCATGGAGATCATTATAGGTCATTCAAAAAATACTTCCTATGTAAATATCTCCTAGTCCAAAAATGCATGTTTGAACATAAATATGACATGCATTGCAATACAAGCAAGGTTCACACTTATTGAGATAAAAACATGTAAGTACATGTGCAACCAAGCTACTCAAGCAATCAACAAAGAAGCATAAAATTTTTCAAATTTTTGCATTCAACAAGTATGCAAGTGCTCTCTTTGCTCGAGTTCCCCATATGGGGTCAAAAATATAACGTATCAGGGCAAGGTACAAAACCCTATAGACATACCAAGATGGTAAGACTTAGTAACATCTATGGGTGACATATTAAGCACAAATGCAAACGGGTTTAAATTTTCTAACCCACCTAGATTCCACCTTTTCATTTTAGTGGAGATAGACATATCTCTAGGATCATGCAAGCTAGCCCTACGGTTCATGCTCTTAATTCTACATAACATGATGTAGTAAAACATACCACAAAAAGACAAGTAGGTATAAGAATAGAAGTTATACCATCGCTTTCGAGCACTCATCAATGCTTTACCATTTTGATGAGGTTGCCTTTGATGATGCACCGATTGGCTTCTCCTTGGAGCAATCGCCGAATGTTGGTGCGTTTGTGGTTGAGCATGAAAATCTTGCCTCAAAGGATGTTGAACCTTTGAATGAGGCATCCTCCCTTTGGAGGTCAATTTCCCTCTAGTCTCTCAAATTCACATATGGTGTTTGAGTGAAATGAATGCATATGTATGTATCAATCAAAACATACAAAATGCAAGACATGCAAATATGGCAAGGATCACCTAAGTATGTCTAGGTACCTGCTCTGATACCAATTGAAACAAATTAATTTTACCATTATACGCGTGAGTGTCTTTTGAAAACGACATAGAGGGTGTGTGAAAGGGTTGTTAATCCGTTATTACCAAATTTTCGGATTAGTCAATATTACAAATATAACCCAATTCACAATACAATAATCAAGTGTAATAAGGTGCGGAAATATAAACGACACTTGATTTTTACGTGGAAACCCTCAAAAGGGAAAAACCACGGGCTATTATAGTGCGCCACACTCGAACCTCGAAACCACTAATTGTGATAGCATATACAACCTAATCCCGGTTTGACGGCCTAATCTCGGCCTATATCCCGCTACCACTACCCGCAGGCCTGTAAAAGTGGACCTAGTCCAATTTGCTCATGTGACCACCTAATCTCGGTGTACGACCTAATCCCGGTCTATCACATAAGACTAACCTCTCCGAAGAGATCAACACCCTATGTGAATATGCAATGATATCCAAATATGCAATAAGAGCTAGGGTACTCTAGATGCTTACCTAGGATTATATGATGACAATAAAATCAATCATAGATATGAAAATAGCTATATGACATGGCATACAACTTTAGCTAAGTAAAGGATAACCAATCCTAGATACAAAGCTATCAAAAACAATCTCAATCATACAAAGAGATTAATTAGCTAGATGTTAGATAAACATGTAAAATCCTAGCTATCAAAAATAACCCATAAACATTCAAAGGATTAACTAGTTGATTAAAGAAACAATCTATCAACCTAGTTATCAATGTAGGGAAAAATACAGTATAGTACACGCAGCGGAAGCGAGACTAAAAAGAGTTTTAGATTTAGTAGCTTTTAAAATTTTTTCCTTTTATGAACCTTAACCCTTTTAATTAATTAAACATACATATAATCAACAAAAGAAGAATACCTTTTGTCGCGTGATCCGATTGACTTACGTCGATGGTAATCCGCAAGATCTTCAATCCTAGCACGAACGTGAATCACCTAGGAGCTTGGTCTCCCTTTTTCTTTGAATTGCAAACCTGAGAATGGACAAACAAACTTTTCTTTTCTTTTGTTAGTCACAAAACAATCAAAAGAAGACTAAGATTATTCCGGTCACTTTTGAGTTCTCAATCTAATGATCGAAACTCGCGTGAACCTAAATCGATGTTGTACACACAAGCTTATTGATGAACAAGTAATTAGTGTAACATCAAAGAATAATCTATTCACTCTTTTTTGTTTTTAGTAGAATAAAATTACTTTCTATGAGTTGAGAAGAAGAAGAAGAAGAATTATTGTTTCAAGCACACAACACCAAAACTAACAAGGTGGCCGAAATTCTCTTCTCTTTTCTATTTAGGGTGGCCGAATTCTCTCCTCTAAAAGCACTAGGGTTGCCGCAATTTTTACTCCAAAAATATAGGAGTTTTAGTTGCACCCTAATTCCCTTCTAGTTTTAAGAGTTCAAACCCTAATCCAACTCATAGATCTTTTTATTCTCTTATTTGACTAAATTAAAAAAAACTTCTTATTTGATTAAATAAATAAAATTAATTATTTATTTTCTTGTCAAACAAGTCTTTTAATTTAAGTATACTACTACCAATAGTATACCTTTAGGAATCATATTTCCTAATCAGAAAAGATTTGTTTCTTAATTAAACAATTAATTAATAAATTAATTAATTCTCATTTAATTAAAACAATGAAACAAAATAATATATTAGGTTTAATATACACCTAGCCGCCCCACTTATAAATATTGGGCCATATATTATTTTCTTATTTCATTTAATCCATTGGACTTTAAATAAAAAGCCCATATGTGAACCAGACTCATTCTTACTAAAAGAAACAAGTCCACATGCCTTTCATTAATATATTAATATAATTGAGTAGCCCATTAAATAAATAATGTGCAAATTATATTCTTAATATATTAAATGCAATTCTAAATGGACCCATAATTGGTCCGGTAGAATATATCAAGTGATCCATGCAAGTCCGTGTGGATTGGGGATCTTGGCGGGCTATCTAAATTTAAGCTTCAATAGACATAACCTAATCACAATCAACAAATGATTCACTTAGGTCCGATCCATTAATTTTAACTTATTCCACTAAAGAGCTAAAATTGAACTCTTAAATAAAGACAGAAAAGGAAGAAGTTCCTCATTCATACCCTAGACAATCATGTTGGAGATAGTGTATCCTCGTGATTAATATCAGTAATCGCCAAGAGTTCATAGACCGCCTATAACTCTCCAAGTTACCATATTTACTCATATGACCACGTTTTGAACTTGGATATTTTGACTTGTCCAGAAGCCATGTTTTCAATAGACACTATCGAAAACTCAACGTTGAGATTTAATATCCAATTACCTTAAAACATCCATATGATGATATCATACTATCATTTAATAAATGGAGCCACGATGTCCATATCTATAAATGAAGTCCTCTATCGATTAACAAATGAATATCACCAAACTATCGAGGATAGACTATGCGATATAATCGTACTTATTGATAACTCAAATGATATCACTTACAACCATAAGTCCATCATTTATCTCAGGATTAAGATAGACTCTCCGATTGTCCTGATAATGAAATGACTTTTATCAAGTGACGGTTATAGATAAAGTATTTCATTGTGATCCAATTCAATGCACCCAGTGCACTAGATTCTTTTGCTCGAAGACACTCCGATGATTTTAGACTCATCATATCTCATTTGATCCCACTCAAATGCTAGCAAAAGAATTCTACAACTTTAACAAGATAAAGGTGCCCAACCTTTAACTTAAGTTGTGAACAATATTCAAGACTAACTAAAGAATTGTGTCTACCACATACATATCCAGATGTACGAACAATTCTTCTTTTATCATAGTCTTTAGACCTTATGATTATTTACTTTGACAATTATAATATTAAACTATAAATGCTATAAGATTTGTTTAAACCAGAAATCACTTTATTAATATGAAAAAGATTGTTAATTACAATATTACACTCTTGCTATTGAGCATAACCCTAACAATCAATAAATCACACAAGAATGTTTATGGCATAGCTTTTAGGCAATAATGACCTAATCAAATAAGCTATGTAAAAATAAACCCAATCAACACATAATCTCAATCATGTATGTAGAAATTACTCAAGAACATACAAGTAATAAAAGAGATAAAATTGATAAGTAAAAACACTAAAATTAGATGAGATTAGTGTTCAACAAATCATACCATGTGTGTTGAAGAAGACCCATGCATTAGCACATACTAGATGATCCTAGATGATGCTTAGATGATGATTTATGCATGTGGAAATGGGTTGAGAGGAATAAAGATGTGATCTTTAAGGTTTTCCTCTCAAGTCTCTCTAAATATCTCTCTAGGGTTCTTGGGATCAAAAACTTGGATTGGGAACCAGAGATAAGGATGTATTTATAGAGACCAAAAACAGGGCATGTGAAATTACAATATTGCCCCTGAAAACGCACGATCGGCGGTTTCATTCTGCGGTCGGGGCCGCAGAACTAAACCGTCGAATTGAAACCCGAGAACCTGGATTTCAATCGGCGCTTTCATTCGGCGGGTACATAACCGCCGATCATAACCGCCGTTTTGGACCCGAGACATTTATTACAATCAGGTCTTGATCGGCGGTTTTGATTCGGCGGCCAGGCCGCCGATCTCAACCGCCGTTCACCAAATATGGTGAATCCAAAGGAGAAGCCAAGGGCAACTCCACCGGCAATCATCGCACTAAACCATGCACACCAACGTGCACGCGCGGATGTTTCCGAACATCCTTCGGGAAACGAATTATACCACACTTAAAGCTAATCAAACATGAAGTGCATGTGTGGGAATTGAATGCATCCTAATGCCTATCATGTCATGGCATTAACATAGAGCACGATGTAATCAATTCAAACAAGCATGAATAAAATTCATGACTTTGCATCCTAATGCCTAAACATGTTATGGCATTTAATGACCTAGATGCAATCAAATAAAACATGCTAGAAGAGATGTTCAAGAACATGCAAGCACTCATATAAAACACACAACATACAAGAATAAGATTTATGCATGAGTTGTGTGTGTGTGCAACTAGATCTCTTCAAAGTAAGTAAGCACTCGAATTTACCTTTGGTGCTTCTTCTCTTGAGGTCTTGAGAGGGCCATTGGATGATCACCAATTCCTAAACTACCCTTACATCAACCCCAACATGTGGTTTGTCCACGAAACAAGCCAATCAACAAATGGGAATCCTTACAGTTTTAATTTCCTGCTATTCATGAAGAAGATGAGAAAGAGATGGTTAAATAAAAGCCTTAATTGAAATTACATTGTTTTGGGAAAGTAGGGCAAAAAATAGTACAGTGTATGGGTTTGATAGGCTAGTATGGACCCGCATAGTCACCAGTGAACCGGGACCAGGAAAATCATTTAAAATGACTTCGCTAGTGATTGCACAGGTAGGGAGCCACATAGTACTTGTGCATTGGCGAATCAACACAACAACCAGATTTTCAAATGGATTAAAACAAGACCAAACGATATCTAAACCTTTCGTATGATATACCATTGGAAAGGTATGGAAGTGTACTTTGTACTCCAATTTACAAAATGAGGTTTTGATGTCTGTAGAAAGAGTTATGGTAAAACAAGTGACCAAAGGTCATAATTGGTCAATAACAGAAATCCCAAAACTCATGGTATAAGACCATTTGACCAAAGACCAAACCAAGAGAAGAATACGACCTTCTCAAATGGTCATTCATCATGCTAAGACAAGCACACCATCGTGCATCCACGGATATTTCTGATCAAACATCGGGAAATGAATTACAACACATAAAACTACACTTAGATCTAACAATCAAGTGCACGTGTGAGAAGTGTAAGGAAAACACACATACAAGAATTGAAATACAAATGCAAGATGAATAAAGCATGCGTAAAAGTGTGTGTGTGTGTGCAACTAATCTCTTCAAGAGTTAAGCACAAGTGATATACCTTTGAAGTGCTCTTGAGCTTGATGTCTTGAGAGGCCTTTGAAGCTTGATCATGCACAATGAAGGCCTAGACTACCCTTATACATTTAAACCCCAAATGTGGTTTGTCAACAAAATAAGCCAATTAAATATGAAGAACTTACAAGGTCCATGATGGTGATGTTTACATTATATATATTAAAACATGATAGCGATACTTATAAAAAAGGTGATTATTATCATTTCAGATAAGATATAGAATGACAATACAAATAATGTTTATAAAATTTCCAGAAGGAAAAATATATGTTTTGCCGAGAGTGCAACAACTCATATAATTCTGTGGAGTCAGAAATATTTTATGAATTTGACTTTGCTGAGAGCAAATGTTAATACTGTATCAAGTCCAACTGATCTGATAGAAAGCTTGGGAAGAGCCATGATATTGTTATCAAATAGTACTTAATTTTGTATCAATGATACTTGATATTATTCAAGCAGAATATCAAGAAATATGCTTAGTTTAAAGGCATATCAAGTTTGAAACAATATAATACATGTGTCTAAATTACGTTGGGGGGTGGGTTGAATAGGTTTTAATCAAGTTAATTACAATTTTTCTTGATTAGTCCATATTAAAAAATCACCCAATTTAAACAAATACAATCAACTAAATTGAAGTGCGGAAAAACAATAAATTGCACATTGATTGATTTACATGAGAAACCCACAATTGAGAAAAACTCACAGGCTATTGTACCAGCCACATATGGTCCTCAAGTCCACTACTTGAATGAAAGTTTACAACCTAGGTTGACCTCAAGTCAAACCATACTTAGTCACTAACCCTTCCACTCTACCCAAATGAGCCTTTAATAGTGATTCTAGACCTACTTGCTCGTGCACTAAACACCTTAGTCACAAGGCTTAATACTTAATGAAGAGAACACAACCTAAGTGAGTATGAAATGCATAAATGCTAGGTCAACACATTTAAGCTTATCTAATCATGGATGAACATGTCAAACAATCCTAGATATCATGTTCCTACATGTCATAAATAAAACTTAGCTATATAAAATGAATGCAATCCTAGATGCAATAGCTATCACAATACAACCCACAAACAACACAAAAATCTCAACTTGAAGCTTGAAATTCCCTTAACCACTTATAGTGTGGAATATACCTAGAGGGAGGGGGGGGGGGGTGAATAGGTGTTCAATTAAACAAGTGTTATAAGCAATACAATATAAAGCAAGTAAAGAAACTAAAAGCATTAAAATCAATACAAGTGATTTTTACGTGATAAAACCTTCGAAGAGGAAACATCCACGGGTTGATACTACAACCACCAGCAAAGCAATTCACTATGATGAAAAGGACTTACACTCAAGACAATCAACAAATGATATCCACCCTAAGCTATTAACTCCTAATCTTACCCTCGAGCCTAGTGAATCACCTAGCTTACTTCCTATCCGAGATGTGTCCCACACCTCTAGGAAGCAACTTCTTATCTAAGACTCTCAAGTCTCTAGGAAGGTTTCGTGCTTAGCTATCCGGATCACAAAGATCCTAGTCAAGCTCCCCTAGCTCAACCATCCAGAGTACCACACTCCTAGCTAAGTCTTTTGCTTGACTATCCGGACCACATGTCCTAGTCAAGACTTCTTGCTCAAATCAAAGTTTCACTCACTTTGACAAGAGACTCCAACCTATCACAAGGCAAAGATCTAAGTGATGCAAATGAATGCAAACATAATCAAATAAAGCAAGATGATCAATCAAGCTCTATGATCGGACCATATTTACTCCTATTTGAGGTCCCCATTTCCTATCGTTTGTTCTCGTTTTCGAGCGTATTTTTGTATATAATGTGTTTTGTGAGCTTTGTGTAGGTTATTTGACATAAATAAGGTATTTGAGCTACATTGATGAGTTTTGGAAGTTAAAAGGGCTGAAACGGAAATGGCTCGTGCAGAACACCAAACTTTCGGGGGCCATATCTCTCTCCTCCAATTGAATTAGGTTTCGTGCCACCTATTTTTGGAAAGCCCCAGCTGTCCTCTTTCCAACGGTTTTTACAAAATGCGATTCCGATGTCTCTAGAGGAAGTTATGCCTATTTCCGTGACGGTGCGCGAAGCTGGAAATGACTGAAATGCCAAAACCGCTGTACACCCGCCCTACGTACAGCGGGGGAACAGCGATTTTACTCCAGAATGTGTCCGCTTCTAATCCGCCTCCAACCTGCTGTACATACAGCGGGTGTACAGCGGTTGTACAGCGGTTTGGAGGCGACTGGGCACCAGTTTTGCGATTTTTGACCGATTTTGAAGGGCAATCTTGTCCTTTCACACCCAATTCATGCCCTAACCTTCCAACTCTTTAAATACCCCCATTTGGGGTCTGAAACAAGAACTTCCACACCTCCCACACCTCAAACCCGAAATCCCCTTCATCTTCTTCCTCCTCCATCTTCTTCCCCAAATAAGTGAGAGCTTCAAGCTCCCATGGAGGATTTTCCTCCATGGGAGCTCACCATACATCTCCACCACCCTTTTTACACTATATCCACCCATCTAGGAGTAGATTACCAGAAGAATGGAGTGGTCTTTGGACCAAAAACGGGCTAGGAAATCAAGGAGAGCTTGGAGGAGTGTCTTCAAGGGTTGTCTCCTTTTAACTCATTTCTTTTTTGTATTTCTTGTTTTCTTGGATGTAATCACCAATTTGGGAATTTTGTAAACCTACACTTGTGCAATATATGTATGAATGTTTCTTAAATTCTTTTGGGTTTTATTCTACTCTTTGCCAAATCCATAATTTTCCCTCTTATTATGATATTCATGTGTGTGGATGGTAAAAATCGATATGTATGCATGAATGGGATTAGGAGTAGAGTAATTTAGATTAGGAGTAGAGTAATTTAGCTTCCCATGATTGTTTGTATGTTGATGAGTGAGCCAAAATGCCATGTTTAGAATGATTTGAGTGTTTGAGTATTAGCTCCAAAGAGTGGGAAAAGCTTGGTTGATTATGCATTCACATGCTAGATTAGGCTTGGGTTCCATATTCTTGTGCTTAATGGGTCTTTTTATTAAGGCACAATTGCTCATCCCATAGCTTGGGTTGGGTGATGAATTGATTTTGGTGAATTCCTTGATCAAGAGAATGAACCCTTAACTTGAATTGAGTGTTCTTAATGATAACAATCAACTATTTGCGCATTGTTGTTTGGTGTGCTTGTCCCATTTTAAGCCATCCATCATAGGGAGATTTGAGAGATAAGGAGAGAGCTTTCTCTATGAGAGAGTTGAGCATTCATGAGATTGGAGACCGCCGTAATAGTATAGTGGTGAGTACCTATCGGATTGACAACCAAGAAACCCGGTGTTCGATTCCTGGTTACGGATGGGGTCTCCTTTCTATCTATTTTGTATTTCTTTCTTTGTGTTTTTGTCTCATCTTTGAGGTGTACTTCCATTCATTAGGGTTTGATGTAAATCTAGCATTGTTGCCTCTTTTATTAAATATGTTTGTTGATGGTTGAGTGGTCATTTGAAGTGCTTAATGCTTTTGAGTGGTTAGCCACCACTTGAATGAACCTTGGTTGTTGTGTGAAGGACCGAGAGGTGAAGCACGCAACGTGCATGAGTAGATTGGTCACTACATGCAGGGTAAGGTAGAGATACGCGAGGCTTTTGCATGTAAAGCCGCTATATATGTCTCATAGTTCTTAATGAACTCGTGTGTAGCTTAGGTAACCATCCGTTGATAGGTTGCTGGTGCATGTGGGTATAGCCTTTGTTGCTCGAGAGAGAATATTGGCAAAGATTAAGTGAGCACGGCTTTCAATATTGACAATGCATGTTTGTATGAAATTGTGTGATTGTTATGGTTGAGTCACTTACTTAGTGTAACCATTTATATGCCACATCTCTCACATCCATACTATCTTTGTAAATACTTTTGTACATAAATTATATTTTCATTGCAATATTTACATTTAATGCACACACACACCTAAATTCGTATTTTCCAAATAAGCTAAGCTAGCGATAGTTGGCGGATTCCACCTCCCTGCGGAACGATACCCTTGCTTGCACGCTATACTAGTCTCTTGACTCGTGCACTTGCGAGGTTGAATGTAAAATTCAAATCTTTTGATACACCTCAACGACGTGTCATCACTCTATGAACATGCTTAGTGATAATCTAGAATATGCTTTCAACACACAATCACAAAACTATCTAGAAATCAAAGCATGTGAATCAATAAGAACAAGATATCAATATTCAATATATCACACAAAAATCTTAGTTCTTAGATCATGAAATTAAACCTAGAAAATATCATGAGGCACATCATATATATCATTTCTAGAATCAATTTCAAGTTTAATCAAGTGTAGCTAAAATATGTTCAAGAGAAATCACAAAGCTAAAACTCAATTAAAAATTGATCAAACAACCCTAGAGTATGAACTAACATCATTCTTAACACATTTCATCTGTCAATTAGAAAGATTAAGAGAGATGATCAACGAGAAAGTGAGAAGAAGAAGTTTCATATACAAAAGATGAGACACGGAATGAAATCTGCATGCTGTGAAATATCACAAACTCAAATGACTCTGAAAATACTTGGGATTTGTTCCTCTCTTCAAGACCAACATTTTTGGCTTTTGAATCACTTGATTCAAAGTTGAAATGAGAGAGATATGATCAAAATAAGAAATCAAAAGTTGTGAAGAATTTTGCAGAATTTTCTTTTTCAATTTTTTCTTCTTAGAATGAATGAGAGGGAAAGGAGAGTATTTAAAATAGAGAGAGAGAGAGAGAGAGAGAGAGAGAGAGAGAGAGAGAGAGAGAGAGAATTTTCATGGACCAATCACAAGGTACCACATCAACCGGCCTGTGTGGGGTGCATGGGCCATACAGGGGTAGAGGGGTGTTGAGGCCGTGTGCCTCACGTGCTCCACACATGCACCTCCCAAAAATGGCTTCGGCCATTTTTGCTTCCCTCCCACTCCTCTCGCATTCTTCTGCCATATTTGAGCCTCCGAACTTTGAATTCGAATCCTTTTTTAGATTATGAACTGTGACTCCGTCACACACAACGATGACTACAAAACTTTGACAAAAGGTTGAGAATTCATCTCGGAAAACGACGACGAAGACAACTCAATGAATGAGAACGCAAAGTAGCGTAGCTACATTGTTTCGACTCGAAACTTAATGAATGAGTAACCAAAATGACTAGGACTCAATAAGGAATTATATGAGATCATGTTCAATTCCAAAATACAAGAAACTCAAACAAATAAATACAATGTCACACAAGCATGCCATATCTAAGAGATAGTCATAAAACATGCAATTCTACAATGTTAGTCAATATGAGATCAATGCATGTGCATACTTAAATGAGTGTGAATGTGTTATACCAAATGTTTGAATAACGATGCAGGGACACACACGTATGAATTATGTGTGTGTGTGCTTACGCTTTGCAAGAGGAAGAAGTATCTTTATACCTTAGAATCATGTACTCACTTTTCCTCTTGAAGACGATATTTGCATGAGAAGTTGCTTTTCTCCTTTGAAGCTTCTTTTCACCAAGAATCACCTAAGCAACTAACCATTACAAATAAAGAGTGTTTTGCAATGGAATCAATCCAATAAAGATCTAGGATCTTACAAAGCTAAGAACTTAATCTAGATGCAACCAAGTCATAAAAGAGATTTCTTGTTAAGAAAGAACACTAAGATAGATAAAAATGGTGTTCTAACTACCAAGTGATATGTGTGATCGAACCAAAATTGTTATGATTTTGACCCTCAATTTTGTTTCCTTCAGTTTATTTTTGAGTGTATTTTGGTGTCTAATGGCTTGTTTCTAGTAAATTACAAGCAATCAGTGCATTTCGAGCAAGACGTGAGCTTTGGTGGCAAAAGGATTTGAAATTGTAAAAAGTGTGTGCAGATCATCCAACTTCAAAAGGTCATATCTCCCTCCTTAGATCGAACAACGTTTCAGTTTAAATATATTCGGAAATCCCTAGAAGTCTACTTTCTAGTGGTTTTTACGGATTATGATTCCAAGTCTTCTAGAGAAAGTTATGCTCATTTTAGTAAAAGCTGCACAGGGATTCACGACGCAACCGCGAATCGCACTCTCTAGCTTAGCAAAAGGGACGTTTTCAAGCAATTTAGAGTGGTAACGTTGTCCTTTCATGCCTATTTTGAACCCTAGCCTCTCAAACCTATAAATACATCATTTTCTTCAAGACCCAATTAACTCTCAATGTATCAACCTAGACACAACCTCTCTACACTTCATCTTCTTTACCACAAAAGAGAGAGAGACCTTCAAAGGCATCCATGGAGGTTTTCCTCCATGGATGCCTCACCATCACCACTTTCTACTTATGACCACCCATCTTTGGAGGAGATTCATGAGGAAAAAACCATCATTTCTTGTCTATGAGGAGGAGCTTCAATGGAGCTTAGAGATCCGAGATTGACACCTTGGGTATCCTTTTTTACTCTTCTCTTGTATTTTCTTTATTTGATGTGTATTCCTATTAGGGAAATATGTAAAATTAATAATAGTTCCATTTATTTGATTAACTTGTATTAAATATTTTCAAACATTGTCTCATTCAATTGCTTTATATTTATTCTTGACTTGTGTTGAGTAGGCTTGACAACCCTTCTAGATGCGTGTTTAGGGATATCTCTTGTTTTTACATTCATGACATGTAGGATAGAAATTGATATGTGTTCATGATTGGGATTAGGAGTAGATTAATGTAATTTAGGAGTAGTTTAATTAAACATCCCAGGATTGTGTGTATGTTGATTGATAATCCGAAGTGCATGTTTTGGATTGATTTTAGTGTTTGAGAATTAGGGCTAGGTAGATATATCAACTCTTGGCCTTGATTATGCTCTCAATTGTTTGGGTGAAATTCATGATAAGTATATACCATGCCATTGTGGATTTCGATTCTATAACCTTTGTGCTTGTGACCTTTGGTCGTTGCTCACACGATATACCCTCGGTGAGTAGTGATCAAGGATCCATTTTGCTTAATGCTACCATTGGTTGTTGCTTGCACATGATAGGTGAGTAGCAATCGATGGTTGATCTTTTCATATTTATGCTTGTGCTTAAAGGGGAAATTCTCTCATAAAGCAACCTTGTAGTTGTGTAGTAAAGAGTTTGGCTTAATCCACACGCAAAGGTTGAACCCAATCTTGGGTGTTTTATGCGGTTGGTGACTATAGGTGGCATGAATATTTTGGTGGTCATGAGTACATTGTGTGTACATTGTCTACATCTCTCCTAGCCACTTATTTTAGTAACTTAGGGTGTTTGCCTTTAGGAGTAGCTTAATTTAAAAAGGCAAACACCCAGTTACATTTATCTCTTTAATCACCATTCTCACCCCTTCATATTCTCTTATCTATTTAATCTTTATTTTGCATTTTCTCTCACACACACACACCCGCCATGATTACACAACACACACACCACTCTCACCCTTGCCATGTTCCCATTTACATTGCTTTCAATAATCACTAAAGCGTGAAATGATCGACGAATGACACTTCCTTATGGATGATACCCTCGCTTACTACTTTACTTGTTTTCAAACTTTAGAGCACATTGCGTAGGAATTTCTTATAAATATCTTTTGAATTCGCAATTTGATAACGACACAAAAAGTGCATTCAGTGTGTTGATAATGACCCATACTCAAACATAACCTAGATGATGCTAGATCATGTAGGATTCATGAATGAGTGATGGGTATTTGGGTTTTTTGTCAATAAATAATGGATCTTGGTGGCTTTTCTTGCAAGGCACTCTTAAGCTCTCAAAGATGTGAATTTTTAAGCTCTAATTCGGCCAACATGAGGACATAACACATACACACACACACACACACACACACACATGAAGCCCTAGCTAAAGAGACATCGTTTTGAAGAATAAACTCAAAAATCGCGGTGCGTGCCATAGTACGGACAAAGTGTCCCCACCGCAGTACACACGATATGGAGGCTCTAGAATATTTTGCGGTTGAGACCACTCCTGAGGCAAGGTGCACCTACCATGACATATACGGTGAAAAAAATCAGAGGTTGCACCTGACATGAACTGCGGTACAAGCAAGGGAACCGGCAGTGGTACCTAAGGCGGTACGGATCACGACACAGAGAAAATTCTCTTTTTCAACTCAACAAGACACACCTTTCCTATATGATTGTTATGAAAGTGTGTAGTGAGTAAAGAGCATACATGGGAAGATGAAATTCCCTTAAGCAATTATAGTGTAATTATACCTAAAGGGGGGTGAATAGGTATGTGCTCAAAATTCTTCAAACTCCTTTTTCAACACAACAAGGATGTGTACACTTGGTGTGTCTAACAAATAGATTGCTTTGACAAGTCAATGAGAGTTCAATTACACAAGTGTTACAAGCAATGCAAGTTATGGAAGTAAAGAAACTTAAAGTGAAACTTGAAAAATGCATGGGTTGAATCCACAACCACCAGCAACACCCAATTCACTAGTTGGAAAGAAGTACACTCTCAAAAGCAATCAACTCACATGAAACGCTCTCTCTTGAATATCCCTTCTATCCTACCCTTAAGGCCTTTTACTAATGAAAAGATTGCCTCAACTTTCTAACTAAGATAAACCGCTTGCCTCTAGAAAGCCACTCCCTAACCTAGACTATCCAGAAGTCTCTAGGGAGATTTCCTTGCTTGGACTTATTGAAGCCACATGCTCCAATCCAAGACTTCCTAGCTTAGCTATTGCGAGCCACATGCTCTTAACTAAGACTTCTTGCTTGGCTAACTGGACCGCATGTCCTAACCAAGTCTTCCTTCCTCTATATTGAAGAATCACTCTACAACAAGAGAATTCCCACCTTATGCAAGACAAATGATCTAAGTGATGCAAATAATGCAAACACATCCAAATAAAGAAAGTGGATCACACAAACTCTATGAACAAGCAATTAAATAACTAGAATATGCTTTCAACAATCAATCATAAAGTTATCTAGAAATCTAAGCATGTGAATCAATAAGAACTAGATTAGAATAATCAATATCACAATCAAAAATCCTAGTTCTTAGATCATGACATTAAATCTAGAAATCAACAATCAAGCTCATTACACAAAACATTTCCAGAATCAATTTCATGTGAATCAAATTTAGCTTTGAAATATGTTCAATCAAAATGACAAAAGCTACAACTCAAAAATTAATCAAACAAGTCTAAAGTTGGAATCAAAATCATTCTACACATTTCATCAATCAAATAATAAGATCCATCAAGTTGATCATAAGAAAAATGCAAAGAAGATGATTACCAAAAGAAAAGATGACTCACAAACTGAAATCAGATCGTTGAGAATAATTTGGACATCTTTTCACCTTGAAAATGCTTGTAACTTGTTCCTCTCTTTAAGACCAACAATTTTGGCTTTTGGATCACTCAAATCGGAGTTGAGATGAGAGAGTTATGACTAAAACAAAAATACAAAAGTTGTGAGAGATTTGACACAAAATTTGAATTATATAGGGAGGGAAACCCATTGGAGAAGAAGAAGGGCAAAATGGTAAAATGTGCCACCATCAGCCTCTCTTCCCATGGAGGCATGTGGCCACCACGGGAAGGCCAAGAGGTCCTCCTCCTATGGTGGCCACATGCCTCCATGGGAAGGAAGGGTGGTTGGCAACTTGCCACCTCTCTTCTCCTTCACTCTCTTTCGTGCACCTCACGAATTCTTCAACCGTTCTCCGGCCTCCAAACTCCAAATTTGAATCTGCTTTCGAATTACGAACTATAACTCAATAACAAACGAGGAAGACTATGATACTTTGACCAAAGGTTATAAATTCGACTCAATACATGATGACAAAGACAACGCATTGTAAGAGAACTTTAAGTTTCGAAACATCCTAGTTAGAACTCAAAATCTAATGAGTGAGTAACCAAAACAATCGAAACTCAACAAGGAATCATATGAGAACATATTCAAGTTCAAAACAACAAAACCCAAATAAATAAATACAAGCTCACACAAGTATGCAAAATCTAGAGATAGTCATAGTACATGCATTTCTACAATGTTTGTCAATATGAGATCAATGCATGAGCATACTACAACACGTGTGTGAATGTGTTGTACCAAATGAGCACTATAATGTAGGGAAACAAATGTATATAATGTGTGTGTTTGCGGTCAGCGCAACGATGCAAGGACACAAATGTATGAAATGTGTGTGTGCGCTTGCGCCTTGCATGAGGAAGAAAAGTCTTGATACCTTAGCATCTTAGCATCCAAGTAAGCATTTTTCTTCTTGAAGATGATATTTGCATGAGAAGTTTCTGTTACCTGAAAATCGTTATTAAGATGGAATTCCAAATAACAACTTTAAAGGGACCAAGATCGAGATTGACCCTGGTCGGAGAGGTATCACATTGTTTGATACCGACTAAGTCCTTATCGATGCAAGTACTGTATAGAGTATAAGAAATCACTCAACAATAAATTTATTTGATCGTCCATTTCATTACAATATGTGAACTATTTCTTATATGGGTTATAATGGTGTATGGGAATCCTACTGAGGTAACGGAGATGGTGATGGTGGCGAAACTTTGCATATCGATAAATAGTGTGTAGGGTTTTTCTTCTTTTGTTTTGAGCCGCCGAAGGGGAGGGGATCCCCTTTCCGATGAATAAGCTGATATATATATATATAGGTCCTGCTTGCTTGCCATGCACTCCTACAATCTCGGGTTAGGGTTTGGCAGCTGCAGGATCCTCTTCTCTTTAGGAGGTAATCTCGGAGTTTTTATGTGCAGAATTCAATCTTTCTTTTCTAGGAGGAGTCAATCTCTCACCTTCCTAATTGGACTCTTACTTTGCTGACCTGTTCAAAATAGGATTTTCTGGCGGGAGGGAGTATAACTCCTTTGTACGGTGACATTTTACTGGATCTTTTGTGGAGCTTTGAGTTCTTGGTGTTAGAATCCTACTTCCTGGTGCTCTTCTACTTAGCGGGCTGTCTACATCTAGTAAGCATCCTACTGATGGCAGTAGGGGGATATGAGGCTGACTTTGTAGCAGGATGATCAGTAGAACTCCGTGTCGGGGTGCTGCGGGGTCCATAGGAAGCTGTGTCGGGGTGATGCGGGGTCCCTAGGAAGCCCGGTCATAGCCGGGTTTGATCCCGCTGTGAGTTCTAGTGAGTACCTCGACTCTTGGCCACTTTGTTGAGCTAAGATGCTGGCGGGGTGGATCCCGCTGGAGGAGGTGCGTATTTGGATCAATCGGGGTCTACTCTGTCGAGGTATCTAGATTGTGTTCGCACTCCTATACCCTTCTTGTGTTGAGGTAGAAAATTCTTCTTTGGTCCTTCGCCAATGTTGGCAGTTAACAGAAGTCCCCCCTGACTTGGACACTGATACCTTGTCGGGATCGGAGTTGGAGTCAGGATCTTGTTGTTTACTTGAAGGATTTTCTACCTTATCTGCTTACTTCCTTGTCTGACTAGGTTTCCACTTAGGAGGAGGAAATCCTTATTTTGTCCGTTATAATTGATTACGTGTCGATCATTGATTGGGTTCCTCGTTTTCAAAAAGAGCCGTTTTGGCGCGATTAATGCAAAAAACGCCTCTACCCATTATTCCGGTCACAGATTCCGATTTCCGAGTAGGTAACGGTCATTCCTCCTCTATAAATAAACCGGCTATACTGGCGCTTCTCACTTTCAAGCTTTCAAACTTTTCAAAATCAAACGAGAACAAAAAACTCTTCCTGACTTCCTTTCTTTCTCACTTTTCAAACTTTTAGAAATTCTTCTTCTCTTCTTCTTCTATAATGGCCTCTTCTTCCCAACTTCCTATCCCTCAAGAAAACGCTAACGAACAGAACCCCTCTACAGCAGCGAATCCCCTTCATCCTGACCCCGCTTCCCCTCCCCAGTCCGATAGTATCGACACCCTCTTCAGTACGGAGGCGGCTGACGCGGTGGTGGATTCCCCGATCTCCGAGAGGAAGAAACGGGGTCAAGAGGGGGACGAAGTTGCTGAGGAAACCCCACGGGCTCAGCGTCGCCGTTCTACCCGAAATCCCCGAATTGGGTCGGGTTTTCACAATCACCCTGAAGACCCGGTCCTGATTGGTGATGAGGTGGGCGCCTCAAAGTCTGGCGGTAACGAGGAAAGTGGCGGACCTGACGTCACACTGGTAGGGGTCCAAACGGGCTCCTTCGCAGCCTTTCATGATGGTCGGATCATACCCGACTCTGTTTGTACAGTGGATACGCTCAACAAACTATGGGAAGAGTACAAGATTCTGGAATACATCACTCTCTCCCTTCCCCACAGGGGTTATGATGTATACACCCCGCCTCCAGACCGCATGCTAATCCACAAAGCCACTTTTGAGTGTGGAGTCCGGCTTCCATTGCACCCTACTCTTCGTCGAGCTCTCGTTGCGCTCGAATTGGCCCCTCTCCAAATCTCGTCAGGCTTCTGGAAGCACTTGACAGGGTTCTTGGTGCTCTTCTTGGTGCTTTGGAAGGAGCAGTGCGAAAAATATCATATAGAGCGGGAGCCGGGGTTAGACGAGCTCCGCTTCCTCTTCAATATCACGAGCATGGTGCCTCGGGGTCAGTTCTACCTGAGGGCATCAAATGATTTGAAGTTCATTGTCCCAGGGGCGAATGTGAAGTATGCGGTGCCCTGGAAGGAGGAATGGCTGGTGGTTGAGGGCGACTGGGGGCGCACTACTTTTGTTGGGGGGTATGAGTACCCCGTCCCTACTTTTACAGCGAGGGACAAGTGGGCAAAGGGGACGCTGGCTCCTGAGTCCCAGGAGATTCTAACAAGGATCCTAAAGAGGGGATACACCAACCTGCAGTATCCCACTCTGGATCCCTTTGAGGGAGCCCACCTGGATCGGTACCTGAGGATCTCCCTCGCCTTTCCCGGTGAGTTGACTTCATCTTGCTTCTCTGTTTCTTTATAAATATATATTCCTTCTTTTGATTCTCACTGAACATCTTCTCCTCTTGCAGTATCGGCGTCCCTGATGGTAGCGGGGTCTCCTTCTTCTTCTGGGGCAGGGGATATGACCCTGCTAACCCTTTCTTCCCCTGTTCCTTCTTCTATTCCGGCTGCCAAGACTAGGTCGGGGTCCATCCGAGTAAGCTCCGACCCCAACCCCCCTCCTGCTCCTTCAAAAACAACTGCCCCTACTCCAGCGGGATCTAGGGCCAAGACTCCAGCTCGGCATCCTTCTACTCCTCCATCCCGCTCGAGGATCCCGGCATTGCTGGCCAGGGCGACTAAGTACCGAGGTTCTGGAGGATCGGCACAGAAGAAAACCGCCTCTACCACAAAGACCTCTCCTACTCCTCCTCCTACCGCAGCTATTCCCGTGGATCCTGTGAGAACCCCGGTAGGAGGCAACTGTCCACACTCATGTTCCTGCTGCTGATGTGGCCTCTGGATCGGGGTCAAGGGGTTCTACCTTTGACAAGGTGGTGTCCAGATTCGCAGCCTCCTGCCCTGGTGGAAGTCTGATAGATCTGGCCAAGCTCCCTACAGACATCTTGGTCACCAAGGGGGCTTCGGTTCTGGCTGAGGTAAACTTCTAATGCCATAGCAGATTTGGAGGCTCAACAGGGGCCCTCATTCGAGGATGGTTACTTCACAGCCTGCTACGAGGTAGCTACAGCCTTGCCTCCTCCCTTCGACCTCAAGGCAACCTTGAACTGGGACCGGGAGCAAATTATGGCAAAGGCTGCCCAGCTAGCAGGAGGGGATCAAGAGACAGAGGCCCCTCCATAGGAGGTGGCTCATCCGGATCAAGAAGTTTGCATGGCTACTGGAGTCTAACTTGGTGGCACTGAGGGAGCCGGTCTAGATCCTCCTACCATTGAAGAACAAGTGGTGGATCCCGAGTCTGCTACTGGAGTGGTCATCGTGGAGGAGGATGAGGGGCCAGCCAGATCCGAGGTCCCTGTGGTTGAAGGGATTCAAACTGGGTCTTCTGCTGTGGAGGAGGCGATCCAAACTGATGCAGCAGCTGAGCCTTTGGGAGAAGGGGCAGTTGACCAAGGAGAGCATCCGGAAGAAGAAAAAGAAGACTAGCCTGGCCTCCCTTCTTTATTAAAATTTTTGTAGCCCGAATCGGGAGCTGGGCACCCCGTTTAATCGACACAACTTGTAGCCTGAATGGGGATTGGGCACCCTGATTATGAATATAGTTGCTTTCTGAATCATACTGTGTCTTGCTCACTTTTGTACTTAGAAAGTTTCCACATCATATAAATTTGTTGATACTTGGAATCTTGATGAGTAACTGGACCCCGATGAGTAATAAGGACAATAATTGGACCCCGAGGGGCAGCAAAGATAAAACATGTGATACTTATATCTCGTAACCGTAAGAATCAGCGGGGTCAGATCACCTCTTCCTTTAATCGAACTCCCAACAGTATAAAGTGTAAAGCAGTCAACCGAGGAAACCTGTTACTTGCGAACAATTTAATTTGCTGAAGATAAACTTTTAAATCTTTCTCTGACTGTTGGTCCTCTGTCGGGGTAGTAAGTAGGGAAATAAAGGGCGAAGCATCCCGATGAGTCACCCCGATGTTATTGTTGATCTTTCCTGGTAGGCAACTAGGGCCACTTTAGCACCAGACTTCTTGGAGGAGGGCATTCCCCGACCAAGGCAGCAGGAGCGCCCTGAGGCTATTTCCTGGTCTTGAGGCGAAGTAAGGAACCAGGTACCCTGAGGCAGCCCGATTCTTACTGCAATCTGTCCTGGTAGGCAACTAAGGCCACTTTAGCACCAGGCATCTCGGAGGAGGGTATTCCCCGACCAAGGCAGCAGGAGCGCCTTTAGGCTATTTCCTGGTCTTGAGGCGAAGTAAGAAACCAGGTACCCTGAGGCTGCCCAATTCTCACTGTAATCTGTCCTGGTAGGCAACTAAGGCCATTTTAGCACCAGGCTTCTTGGAGGAGGGTATTCCCCGACCAAGGCAGCAGGAGCGCCTTTAGGCTATTTCTTGGTCTTGAGGCGAAGTAAGAAACCAGGTACCCTGAGGCAGCCCGATTCTTACTGTAATCTGTCCTGGTAGGCAACTAAGGCCACTTTAGCACCAGGCTTCTTGGAGGAGGGTATTCCCCTACCAAGGCAGCAGGAGCGCCTTTAGGCTATTTCCTGGTCTTGAGGCGAAGTAAGAAACCAGGTACCCTGAGGCAGCCCGATTCTTATTGTAATCTGTCCTGGTAGGCAACTAAGGCCACTTTAGCACCAGGCTTCTTGGAGGAGGGTATTCCCTGACCAAGGCAGCAGGAGCGCCTTTAGGCTATTTCTTGGTCTTGAGGCGAAGTAAGAAACCAGGTACCCTGAGGCAGCCCGATTCTTACTGTAATCTGTCCTGATAGGCAACTAAGGCCACTTTAGCACCAGGCTTCCTGGAGGAGGGTATTCCCCGACCAAGGCAGCAGGAGCGCCTTTAGGCTATTTCCTGGTCTTGAGGCGCTTTAGTAATGGAGAATTAAGTACATTCAGTGAGAGATGTTGGAGAATCTAGTAGGAGACATCAAGCAATGGACACAATAGAGTCATATAGGAGAAAGATCTGCTTTTATTGATTTTCTCCAATGGTATAAACATGAAATCGGGGTGTACATTCCCCTTGATACGAACAAGATTTCTAAGGGTAGAATTTTCGGAAATGATCAGCATTCCATGTATGGTCTACTGGGTACCCCTCCATGTCTATCAGTTTGTAAGCACCACCCCGGAGTGATGCTTTAACCAAATACGGACCTTCCCAGTTAGGGGCCAGCACCCCATCGGACCTTCTTCGTGTGTTCTGGGTCACCTTTCTGAGAACCAAGTCTCCTTCTTTGAAGCTTCGGACCCTCACCTTCTTGTTGAAGTGTCGGGCTATCTTGCTCTGGTATACCACCACCTTCTCCGCAACCCTGCTTTGTTTTTCCTCCAGCAGGTCTAAGCTAGCTCTTAACTTAGTCTCGTTATCTTCTGGTTAGTAATTTTGGACCCGGAA
Source organism: Acer campestre (assembly GCA_954870605.1). Lineage (NCBI taxonomy): Eukaryota > Viridiplantae > Streptophyta > Magnoliopsida > Sapindales > Sapindaceae > Acer > Acer campestre. The sequence goes on along the minus strand of OX940800.1, from coordinate 21,671,211 downwards.
AGATATGAGTTTATGCTCGATGGGCAAGACTGCTTCTGCCCCAAATACTAGGGAGTAGGGGGTCTCCCCTGTTGCTGTCCGCCTAGTTGTTCTGTAGGCCCACAGTACATGGGGTAATTTTGCTACCCATAATCCTTTCTTCTGTTGGAGCTTTTTCTTCAGGAGCTTCTTAATGGTTTTGTTAGTAGCTTCAACCAGACCATTGGTCTGAGGATGAGCCACCGACGCAAAACGGAGATTGATCCTCCGATCTTCACAAAATTCCCTGAAGTTGGCATTGTCAAATTGCTTTCCCAAATCAGTTATGATGGCCATCGGGGTGCCAAATCGGCAGACAATGTGTTCCTTGACAAAGTTGGTGGTCTTTTCTTCGGTTATCCGAGTAAGGGCCTTGGCTTCTACCCACCGAGTGAAGTAATCTATCGCCACTACTGCATGCTTGGCTTGGCCAGGTGCATTAGGGAGTGGCCCAATCAAATCTAGTCCCTAGATGGCAGAGGGGTAGGGAGTACTAATTGAGGAAAGTCTCTCTGGTGGGAGATGATGGAGGTTTGCTGTTTTCTGACAAGCCTCGCAGGATCGTGCGAACTGCCTTGCATCCCGGTGTATAGTAGGCCAGTAGTAACCCATCCTGATTACCTGGTAAGCCAAAGTTTCCCCTGACACGTGGTTACCACAATCCCCTGAGTGCACCTTGTTGAGCGCCCAGCGCGCGTCATCGGGATGGAGACACCTGAGTAGAGGGAAGGACTTCCCCTTGCGGTATAGGTATCCTTCTACCAAACAGTAGCGGGTAGTTGTCCTCTTGAGCTGGCGGGCTTGATCTCGATCTGCAAGGAGGATGACACTTTGGAGATAGTCTGCTATTAGATCCATCCAACACGGGAGGCGGCTCACAGGAAGGACCTCTACCTCTTTAGCTATACTGGAGGAGGGAACCAATTGGAGGGGTACTCCTTTTGGTAACGCGTGTCCCTCTCCAGTGGCAATCTTAGCTAGAACATCAGCGCGATGATTTTTCTCCCTGGGCACTTGCTCTATTCTTACACCCTTGAACTTCTTCATAGCCTCCTGAACTTTAGCTAGATAGGTCACCATGTTATCACCTTTTGCTTGGTACAACCCTGTCACCTGATTGACCACTAATTGGGAATCACTTTTAATCTGAAGGTACTCAACCCCCAGAGCCCCAACTACTTTCATTCCTGCTAGCAGAGCTTCATATTCTGCTTCGTTGTTGGTGGCTCTGAATTCGAACCTGAAACAGTGACTTACCTCGATTCCCGCGGGGTCGATCAGTACGATCCCAGCTCTGCATCCTGACTGGTTCGAAGCTCCATCCGTGTAAAGTATCCATATCTTACTGTCTACAGGCCATTCCAGAGGGGTTTGACTCGGATCGGGGTCTACTGATACGCCCGGGTCTAGGATTGAGCTAAACTCTAATATGAAATCCGCCAGGGCTTGAGCTTTAATCGTGGTTCTCGCCCTGTATTTGATGTCGAATTGTGTGAGTTCTATGGCCCATAGAACCAATCTGCCTGACACATCTGGCCTCTGGAGGAATTGTCTCAAAGGCTGATCTGTGACAACCGCGATGGTGTGAGCTTGAAAATAAGGCCGAAGCTTTCTGGATGTGGTCACCAGAGCGTAGGCGAGCTTCTCTAGTAAGGTGTAATTTTTCTCGGACTTTGTAAAGGCCCAGCTCACGTAATAGATCGGCCTCTGCACTCCGTCTCTGCATTCTTTCACTAAGGCTCCACTAGTAGCCACTTCAGAAACTGCTAGGTAGAGTAAGAGCTCCTCACCCGGGGTTGGTTTTACCAATAGCGGCGGGATTGACAGGTATTTCTTTAGAGCTTGAAAAGCCTGCTCGCTCTGCTCGTCCCACTTCATCTTTTTCCCCTGCTTGATGACTTTGAAAAAAGGGAGACATTTATCTGTGGAGCGGGATATGAACCGGTTCAAGGCCGCTATTCGTTCGGTTAATCCTTGTGCCTGCTTGAGGGTTGTAGGGGATTCGAGATCTAAAATGGCTTTGATCTTCTCAGGATTTGCTTCAATTCCCCTTTCATGTACCATGAATCCCAGAAATTTGCCTGCTGCCACCCCGAATGCACACTTAGCGAGGTTCAACCTCATCTGGTTCTGCCTTATTACCTGGAAGGTCTGGCGTAAGTCTCATGTATGTTGTCTTGCTTCTGGAGATTTAGTGATCATGTCATCTATGTATACCTCTATGGATTTCCCTATCTGCTCCTTGAATAGTTTGTTCACCATGCACTGGTAGGTGGCACCTGCATTTTTAAGTCCGAATGGCATTACCTTATAACAGTAGAGGCCTTGTCCAGTGATGAAGCTAGTTTTGTCTTGGTCTGAAGGATGCATCATGATCTGATTGTACCTTGAGAAAGCATCCATGAAGCTTAGGAGCTTATTTCCTGCAGTGGAGTCAATAAGCTGGTCTATTTTAGGCAGGGGTAAGCTATCTTTGGGGCAAGCCCGATTGAGATCGGTGTAATCCACGCACATTCGCCACTTCCCGTTAGACTTAGTTACCATAACCACATTGGCGATCCATTCGGGGTACCGGGATTCCCTGATAAATCCGGCCTTCAGGAGCATGTCAACCTCTTCTTGGACCGCGGCATTGCGTTCAGCATTGAAGTGTCTTCTTTTTTGTTTTATTGGTTTGAAGGTTGCATCCACTGCCAACCTATGGGTCGCCAGGCTAAGAGGAATGCCAGGCATATCCTCATGGCTCTAAGCAAAGATATCATTGTACTCCCTAAGAAGCTCTATCAAACCCCTCTTCACCTCTGGGTCCAGACCTTCTCCTACTTTTACTGTCTTTGCTGGATCTTCACACCGGATCTGGACCTCCTCTAGCTACTCTGATAGATACCCGCTGGTCCAACCACGCTCTTCTTCTTCTGATTCCTCCATGATTATGTCTGGTACCTCTCCCTCCTCTAAGACATGATCATCTTGCTCTGTCGCTCTCGAACCTGGGTCGCTGGTCACCGATGCGCACTGCTTAGCCAATGCAGCGGGGTTGGTTGACACCGCATAGCAGTTGTGGGCTGCCTGCTGGTCCTCTCTTACCTCTCCTACTCCCGATCCTACTGGAAACTTCAACACGTTGTGGTAGATAGACAGTACTCCTCTAATCCCTGACAAGAAAGGTCTTCCCAAGATTGCATTGTATGCAGACGGGGTGTCCACTACAATAAACTCCGTCTTTATGTTCTGCTGAAAAGGTGCCTCTCCGACTATCACTGGCAGTATCTTTGTTCCCATCGGCATTACAGAGTCCCCTGTGAATCCGTATAGTAGAGAGGTACAGCTGTTGAAGCAAGAGTTCTTCAGGTTGAGCTGCTCATGAGCCCCTTTAAATAGAATATCCACGCTGCTTCCCGTATCGATCAGGACGCGGTGCACTAAGCAGTTGGCGATTTGTACTGTTATGACCATGGGGTCATCATGCGGCTGTACCGTATTGTAGACATCCTCCTCCGTAAAGATGATCTTGGTGGAGCGGGATAGGTCTCGGGGTCCTCCATTGATCTTTAGTAGCTCATGTTCAGCGTTGAGCCTGGGAATCTTCCTTGCGTGGTTCTTCCTTGAATTGTTGGAGATTCCAGCTAGTGTGGGGCCTCCACTGATGGTGTGGATCACCTGGATCTGCTGCATTAGATCCTTCTCTCCTTCTCTCCTTCTTTCCGCTGCTTCCTGCATCCCACTTTGAGCCTGTTTTCCTTCTTTGATGCTGTCTCGTACCTGTTGTAAGAATTCAGTTAGAAGTCCTCCCCTTACCAGTGCTTCTATCTGATTGCGGAGACTGTAGCATTCTGCGGTGTTGTGTCCCACATCTTCATGGAAGTCGCAATACTTGTATTGATTCCTCCTGTCTACAGGGATCTTCATAGGGACTAGCTTTCTGAGTAAACCCTTATCCCGAATAGCGAGATAGATAGTTTCCCGTGAAGCATTGAGGGGGGTGTAATGGTTATACCCTTCTTCCTCTCTTGCTATTCTGGATACTTCCTTCAAGGGAAGCTCTCTGGGAGGCGATCTCCTGACTGGGTATCTATCCTGGTACAAAGGAATTTGAGGCGGCCTGTAAGTAGACCGGTTTGGAGGTAGATTCTGAAACTTCCTAGCTGGTGTAGGCTTCGGAGCCTCCTTTTTTGGGCGCGGTGCTGATCGGGCTTCATCGTGTTCAATTTTGATCCGGAGTTGTTCCTCGATGTCCACCTGTTCCAGAGCCCGATTGTAGGCTTCCTGGTACGTTTCGGGAGGATGCTTGGCAAAAGACCAGAATAGCCTGCCAGCCCACAAGTTCCTCCGGAAATTGGCTAAAGTTTCCTTCTCGTTGAACACACCCATCTGGACGACCTCTTTATGGAATTTCTCCACATAAGATCTCAGAGTTTCACCCCGCTCTTGAATTACGTACTGCAACAGGATAGGATCCTTGGGACGGGGTTTGATTCCCTGAAACTGTGCACAGAAAGCTTTGGTAAGTTTGGAGAAGGAATCAACACTACCTGGTGGTAATTTTCTGAACCATGTCTTGGCATAGTCTGTCAGGGTTGAGGGGAACATCCTGCACATGGCAATCCTGGTTGCACTCTGAACTTCCATCTGGTGGACGAAGCTTTCTAGGTGGCTGACGGGATCCTCGGTTCCAGATTACTTCTCTGAGGGCATCCTGAATTTGGGGGGCAACCCTGCTTCTCTCACTCTTTTGGAGAATGGTGCATTCATCTCGCCCAAAGGGTTCTTTTGACTCCCTTGATGTTTTCCCTTCTTCAGCTGCTCTAACTCCTTCGCCATCCTTCTCATCTGATCCTCCAGGCGTTGAGACTTTTTGTTTCCGGATCAGGCTACTGAAACTTCTTCATCAGATGAATCTGAATCAAGGATTACCTCCTTTCGCTTAGCTCTCTGACGCTTTTCTCTGGAGCTCTTTCGGGATTTGGCACTTCCTTCTGAATCAGGATGCGGATCCCTCTCCTTTGCCTTTGGCTGGACCTTCCTAGGAGGAACCTCGATTGCGGACTTCACTAGCCTGGGTCTGTGCTCTGCCTGTCGGACTAAGAGGGGTGGGCCCAATCGGTCGAAAACAGGTGCCTTGACACTTGGGCCAGCATCCCCTGGGATCCCGGCTGCTTCAAAGGGAATCCCCTAGGCTATCATACGGAGTCGAATTGCTTCTACGTAGGCTGCAGCGTGCTGTTCTAAGACATCTCGATTGACTTCCTGCCTAGCGGGGTCTTGAGGGACAAGGCCTACAGCTGGTGGGGGCACTGGTGGAGGATTCTCATGCCTGGTGCCCTTACCCCGCCTCTGGGCTCTTTTAGTGGAAGCAAGGGACTGGAGTCCTGATGGCTCGGGATGACCCTGGGAGGATCGGAGTCTCATTCTGAATATTTCTGGATGGAAGAAGACGGTTTTGAATGATGGTTGGGATAGATCCCCACAATTGGCGCCAAAAGTGTTACCTGAAAATCGTTATTAAGATGGAATTCCAAATAACAACTTTAAAGGGACCAAGATCGAGATTGACCCTGGTCGGAGAGGTATCACGTTGTTTGATACCGACTAAGTCCCTATCGATGCAAGTACTGTATAGAGTATAAGAAATCACTCAACAATAAATTTATTTGATCGTCCCTTTCATTACAATATGTGAACTATTTCTAATATGGGTTATAATGGTGTATGGGAATCCTACTAAGGTAACGGAGATGGTGATGGTGGCGAAACTGTGCCTGTCGATAAGTAGTGTGTAGGGTTTTTCTTCTTTTGTTTTGAGCCGCCGAAGGGGAGGGGATCCCCTTTCCGATGAATAAGCTGATATATATATAGGTCCTGCTTGCTTGCCATGCACTCCTACAATCTCGGGTTAGGGTTTGGCAGCTGCAGGATCCTCTTCTCTTTAGGAGGTAATCTCGGAGTTTTTACGTGCAGAATTCAGTATTTCCTTTCTAGGAGGAGTCAATCTCTCACATTCCTAATTGGACTCTTACTGTGCTGACCTGTTCAAAATAGGATTTTCTGGCAGGAGGGAGTATAACTCCTTTGTACGGCGACGTTTTACTAGATCTTTTGTAGAGCTTTTGTAGAGCTTTGAGTTCTTGGTGTTAGAATCCTGCTTCCTGGTGCTCTTCTGCTTAGCGGGCTGTCTACATCTAGTAAGCATCCTACTGATGGTAGTAGGGGGATATGAGGCTGACTTTGTAGCAGGATGATCAGTAGAACTCCGTGTCGGGGTGCTGCGGGGTCCATAGGAAGCTGTGTCGGGGTGATGCGGGGTCCCTAGGAAGCCCGGTCATAGCCGGGTTTGATCCCGCTGTGAGTTCTAGTGAGTACCTCGACTCTTGGCCACTTTGTTTAGCTAAGATGCTGGCGAGGTGGATCCCGCTGGAGGAGGTGCGTATTTGGATCAATCGGGGTCCACTCTGTCGAGGTATCCGGATTGTGTTCGCACTCCTATACCCTTCTTGTGTTGAGGTGGAAAATTCTTCTTTGGTCCTTCGCCAATTTTGGCGGTTAACAGTTTCTTTTCTCCTTTGAAGCTCATTTCAACCAAGAATCACCTAATCAACTAACCATTACAAATAAAGAGTGTTTTGTAATGGAATCAAGCCAATACAAATCTACAACCTTACAGAAGATATAAACATGAATAAGCACCAAGCATGTAGAACACACAAGAATATTCAACATGTGAAAATGCAATCATAGAAATGCAATATGAAAGTGTGTATATGCAACTAGTCTCTTCAAAGGGGTTAAGCACAAGTGATGTACCTTCAATGAGCACTTGAGCTTGAATGGATTGAATTCCATTAAACTTGATCACGAACAATGAAACCCTAATCTGCTCTTACATAATTCAACCTAAATTGTGGTTTGTCAACGAAATAAGCCAATAAAAAATAAGGAACTTACAATCTCCCCCATTGGCTATTTTGTGATAAAACCACCACTCACAAATGATTCTCACAAAGCAAAAAATTAAATTAAATAAATAAATAAATAATGAAATAAAATAAAATATAAAAAATAAAGGTCAACAAGAGTTTTTCTACATTAAGAGATACCTAAAACTAGATCTTCAATCTTTCCACCTCTTGTAGAATAAACATCCCTGCAACATAAGATAACTACACTTTCCAAGACAAGTGTATTTGAGGTAATCAAGTGAAAAATAAATATAAGCATTTGCATTAAAGAAAATACTAGCAACATCATGCAATGAAGTGCAATACAATGCTCCCCCTAAATAGGTTACTCCCCCTTAATAAGCAACTCTCCTTAACATGTAATCAACTACTAAAACTCCTCTATCACACACTACTCCCCCTTATTGTCATGAGATAGGCAAAGGAGTATTCCAAACCGGGTTGCTTTTAGCAAAGAGAGATAGTAGCACACAAGAGATTTGCATAGTCATATACAAGAACTTTATGCAACTCAATTAAATGGGAGAGAGGAAACGAGATTTATTTTGAGAAAATGAGTGACAAAGATGCTTTGCATACAAGACATATTGCATTCAAATTCAAAACAATAGTTTTTGGCAAAGCAAACAACAAAGGTTTCCAAAATAATTCAAACTAATTTCACCCTTTGTCATGAGTTAAAGCAAGGATACAGATTTTATAAGCAATTCAATTTAAGGAGCAACTATATCCAATTTTAAAAGCAAAGCAAAGCATGGGTGACTTTTGCACCCTATTTTATTTTTCTGGGTAAGATAGCCATATGATAGTAGCCTTGTTCAACTAACCAAGAGAAAGACTATTGGATTTTAAAATCCTTTGAATGGATACATGATCCTTATTGATTTGAGTCTCAGTATTGTTTTTTCACACATATTTTGCATTCAAAATTAAGCAATCAACATTTCATACTTTTCATTTTAAGCATGTCATTAGAAGAGAATCATTATGTCATGGAGATCAATTATAGGTCATTCAAAGAGTACTTCCAAAGTAAATCTCCTAGTCCAAAAATGCATGTTTGAGCATAAATATGATAAGGATTACCAACAAAGCAATGGTTCACACTTATTGAAGAAAAATATCATATAAGCATATGTGCAACCAAGACCCTCAAGCAATTAATGAAGAAGCATAATGTTTATCAAATTTTTGCATGACAAGTATGCAAGTTTGCTCTCTTTGCATGAGCTCCCCATATAGGGTCAATCACCAAACCACATAAATGAATGAGCAAATCTCAATAGACCTACTAAGTGCTTTAAACCTAGTTCCATCTAAAGACTTGGTAAATAAATCCGCTTGTTGATCATTAGTACCTACATGCTCAAGTGCAATGCATTTGTTCTCAACTAACTCCCTAATAAAGTGATGTTTAATGTCAATGTGCTTAGTTCTAGAATTTTATACAGAATTCTTAGAAATACTAATAGCACTCAAATTATCAAAATAAAGGGTTAGAATACCTTGATCAAAGTCATAGTCCATAAGCATTTGCTTCATCTAAAGGAGTTGTGTGCAAGCACTCTCGACAGTTATATATTCGGCCTTGGCCTTGGCCGTGGATAGGGAAACTGAGTTTTGCTTTTTGTAAAACCAAGACACCAAATTGTTTCCTAGAAAGAAGCAACCGCCCGATGTACTCTTCCCCACTCATTTGGCATCACTAAATCCAACAAGACTTGGATTAGTGTCAAAAGAGTATCATATCCCATAGTTGGATGTCTCATTCATATAACGAATGATTCTCTTCACAGAGGAGAGATGGGACTCCTTAGGATCCGCTTGATACCTAGCACACACACCCACACTAAAATCAATATCTGGCCTACTTACAGTCAAGTAAAGCAATCTACCAATCATGCCACGATAGAGGCTTTGTTCCACACTTTTGCCACTAGCATCCTTGCTTAGTTTCAAAGTGGTACTCATGGGTGTGTCACAAGGTTTGGTATTTTCAAGGACAAACTTATTCACTAGGTTCTATGCATATTTAGCTTGGGTTATGAAAATCTCATCATACAATTACTTAATTTGCAAACCCAGGAAGTAATTAAACTCACCAACCAAACTCATCTCAAATTTATAAGACATTACATCAACAAATTGTTGAACTTTGGATTTATTGGTGGAGCCAAACTCAATGTCATCAACACATATTTGAGCTATAAATAGCTTATCATTGTTTCTCTTGATGAACAAAGTCTTGTCAACACTACCCCTAGAGTAGTCATTATTAACAAGGAATTGAGTGAGGCGCTCATACCAAGCCCTCGGTGCTTGTTCAACCCATATAAAGCCTTGTTAAGGCTATGCACATGGTTGGGGTGGTGTGGATCCACAAACCCCTTAGGTTGCTCAACAAACACTTCCTTTTGCAAGAAGCCATTGAGGAAGGCACTCTACACATCCATTTGATGCAATTAAAACTTGTGCACACAAAATATGGATAGGAGAAGTCTTATAGACTCAAGATATGGATAGGAAAATTCTCCTCAAAGTCAATACCCTCAATTTGAGAGTATCATTGTACTACAAGTCTAGCCTTGTTGCACACAATATTACCATCCTCATTGGATTTGTTCCTTAACACCCATTTGGTGCCTATGACATTGGTACTCTTAGGTCTAGGAACTAAAGTCCAATCCTCATTTTTTTTTTCAAATTGGTTTAGCTCTTTTTGCATTGCAAGAACCTAAAACTCATCACTCAAGGCTTCGTCAACCTTTTTGGGCTCAATTTGAGAGATGTAACAAGTATAGCTAATTTGGTTAGCTATTTGACGCCTAGTCCTAACACCCTTATTGACATCTCCAATGTCATCATCTTTGTTATGACGATGTCTAACCCAAGGTGCAGGTTCTTTAGAGTCTAAGGGAGGAACTCTATCAAGATGTTGAATGTCTTCTTTATCAAGGTTTGACTTCACATCAATAGAAGTCTCACCAACCTTTTCCAAAGGATAATCATCAACTTTAACAACCTCCTCCTCATGGTCAATAGTTTTAAGCCTATAATCATCTATGACAATATTATATGATTCTATGACACTTCGAGTCTTTAACTTGAATACTCTATAGGCTATACTATTTAGGGCATAGCCAATAAACATTCCCTCATTACTCTTGGTATCAAACTTGCCAAGTTGATCACGGTCATTAAGAATGTAACATTTGCTTCCAAAAGAGTGGAAATAGCTAACATTTGGCTTTCTACCCTTACACAACTCATAATAGGTTTGCCTAGTATCGAGCCTTAAGAAGACTCTATTTCCTATATAGCAATCCATATTAATGACTTTGGCCCAAAGGTTCCTAGGGACATTTTTGCTAAGCAACATCACACGGGCCATCTCTTGAAGAACTCTATTTTTCCTCTCAACAACTTTATTTTGTTGAGGTGTCCTATGAGCCAAAAATTCATGGGAAATGTCTAAGCTATTGCAACAGCTTTCAAAACAAGCATTCTCAAATTCCCTCCCATGATCACTCATAATCCTTTTAATGCTTTTAATATTAGAGCCTTTTTCATTTTGAATTTTAGTGCAAAGCATTTTAAAATTTTCAAAATTTTCGAATTTTTCTCTAAGAAAGTATGTCTATGTAAACCTAGAGAAATCATCAACACAAACAAAATTGTATCTCTTGCCACTAAGACTCTCGGTTTGCATAAGACCCATAAGGTCTATGTGAAAAAGCTTTAGAGGATCCTTGGTGGTGAGATACTTGCCCTTTTTGTACACGCTTTTGGTTTGTTTCCCTTGTTGACAAGGCCCACAAACACCATTAACTTTCTCCCAAAAATCAGGAAAGTCATACACAACTTTGAACTAATCTAAGAACCTTAGATCACGATAGTTTATATGGCCAAGTCTTTGATGCCACAACTCAACTTGCTCACTCGTGGACATATTGCAAGAGATGACACTAGCCTTAAGACAATAGCAATTGTGCTAAACCTCTTCCCTTTCAATAAGGTTTGTCAATTGGGCTTTAGAATGGAGCAATCATTCTTGCCAAACAAGATGGAAAGACCCTCATCACTAAGATCAAAAATGTTTATGAGATTGCCTAGTAAGCCATCAACAAATAAAACATTTGATAAGAAGGGTAAACCAGGAATGGAAATGCTTCCTTTCCCTATCACTTCTTTTTAGACCCATCACCAAAGGTGACATAGGCCCAGTTTGACATTACTGTGCTGTGGGGGGGAATTGCTTTTAGAATTGCTGTGGGAAGAATTAGCTAAGTGTTTGGTAAACTGATTTTCAAAAGTGTTGTGAGAACCAAAAGCAATTTCAATGTGTTTGGTAAATTGGAAGTAAAAAGTGTTGTGACTGTAAAATTACTAAAAGGACAATTGTAATGAAACTTGCCCCTGTCCAATATAATTCTTTTATGAATTCAACATAATTTTTTTATAGGGATTTTAATAATTGAAAATGAAGGTTAATATTTGGAACTAAAATAATAATAATTATTATTATTATTTATCCTTTTCTACAAAATATAATAATAATATAATTAAATTATCATTATTATTTTTCGATCTTTATATGACCAAGCATTTAATTTTTAATTCAACCGCCTTTATAAATAATTTTTTTGTTTTATATAAATATTAAAAGAATCCTTAGATGCATGTACATATATAATATATAGCTTTTGAACGATAAACAATCCTTAGATGCAGTTTACTGGAAATCCAAAAGTATAAGCACAATAAACAATTGAAAAACAAATAATCTAACATGAATATAAACTCAAGTTACAAAAAAGTATATTTACATTGAAAAGATCAGTAGCAACTTATTCAATCTGTACAGATTTTCCTCCTCATAAGATGCTCATCGACACGTGAAATACCCAGAAATAGATACCCAAAAAAAGAAAGAAAACTAAGAATACCAACCTCATTAGACACAAACTTTACTTACAATGCAATATTAATACACAAACCAAATGAAGGCTCTGTCAACATTGAAACCTAACTTGATTATTTTTGTAACTCTAACAACCTCATTTAAATTTACTTACAAGACACAACACTGCATACAAAGAATCCTTTCTTTATAAACGTATTTACATTAAACAAAGGATTATTTTTACTGTTTTCTTTCTTCTTCCTCTTGAGAACTTCAAAATTTATTCTCATATGCTATCAAAGTTTCCGTGCTTTTCTAGCGTAATATATTAATAAAATTCATTAAATTGAGTCGTTGTGGTTGTTCTATGTCAAGGCAAGAATGCTGCTACAGTTTCATTGATCCCTGTCGAGGCAATCAGACCCCTCGATCCTCACTGTTGGTTTGTTACCAAAATTGGGTCGAACACAACTGCCACCGCTTCCTCCTCCGACAATCCTCCTTTCCTAGAGGAAGAAGATTTGGACATATAATTTGAACAAGTTTTCTTTAATCTATGATAACTAATGAAAGTTCACAAATTAACATGGGTGTGTTTACAATATATTAATCTAGAGGGGGTGAATAGATTTTATCCGATTTTACCCAATTTTCGCGTATAGTCAATATTACAAAAATACCCCAATCTAGTCAATACAATAACAAGTGTACTATGGTGCGGAATTATAAATGACACTTGATATTTACGTGGAAACCCTCACGGGAAAAACCATGGGCTTTATAGTGTGCCACACTCGAACCTCGAATCCACTAAATGTGTTAAACGATTACAACCTACTCCCGGTATATAATCACACACCTACCTAATCCCGGTATAAGTGAACCTAGTCCAATTTGCTTGTGTGACCACCTAATCCCGGTGTCCGACCTAATCTCAGTCTATCACACAAGACTTCAATTGCTTGCGATCTAAGCAACCTAATCCCGGAAGCTACACGCAAGACTTACTTCTCAATGAAGAGATTACAACCTATGTGAATATATATAAATACTCAACAAATGCAATGAGAGCTAGGCAACTCTATATGCTTATCTAGGATGATTAGATGGCAATAAATGCAATCCTAGATATCAATGGCTAAATGACATATCATAAAGCTTAGCAAATCATAGATTCAATAACCTAGATGTTGCTATCAAAATACAACACTCAATCATGTCAACACAACAATCTCTATTTTGTATCTAGAATATATTCTAAGAGCATACAAATGATATAAGAGATTTCTTTGATAAATAAAACACTAAACTTAGATGAGATTAGTGAAGAACATACCAAAGGATGTGTGTTGAGCAAAACCCATTCAAATAAGCAAACTAACTATGCTAGAAAATGCTTAGATGATCTTTAATGCACATGTATATGGTTTGAGTGTATAAAAAAGAGTTCTTGATTTGATTTTCTCTCAAATATCTCTCTTTGAAGCTTAGGGTTCTTTAGAGTCAGAGAACTTGGTTAGAGAATAGAGAAAGTGTGATATTTATAGACATCAAGAACAGGACATGTGAAAAGACAAGTTTGCCCCTGAAAACGCACAATCGACGGTTTCATTCGATGGCCAGGCCGCAGATCATAACCGCAGTGAAAGTTCACAAATTAACACGGTGTGTATACAATATCAATCTAGAGGGGGGGGGGGGGGGGGGGTTGTGAATAGATTTTAACTAATTTTCACCCAATTTTCGTTTAAGGTCAATATACCGAAAATGCCCCTAATAGTCAATATAAAAACAACAAGTGTAATATGGTGCGGAATTATAAATGACACTTGATGTATACGTGGAAAACCCAACCACTGGGAAAAAACCACGGGCTGTTTAGTGCGCCACACTCGAACCTCGAAATCCACTAATTGAAATGGAGTTTACAACCTATGTAGACCTCGTCTAACACTCCGGTCTGTAACCCCCCACTTCTACCACGCGGGCCTTTAAAAGTGGCTCTAGTCCAATTTGCTTGTGTGACCACCTAATCCCGGTGTCCGACCTAATCCCGGTCTATCACAACAAGACTTAAATTCTCAATGAAGAGATAATACAACCTATGTGAATATTCAACAATACTCAATAAATGCAATAAGAGCTAGGCAACCCTATATGCTTATCTAGGATGATAATATGTCAATAAAAACAATCCTAGATATCAATAGCTAAATGACATGTCAAAAAGCTTAGCTAACAATAGATTATAAAAACCTAGATAGCTATCACAAAACAACACTCAATCATGTCATCACAAACAATCTCTATTTTGAATATAAGATATTAATCTAAGATCATTCAAATAATAAAAGAGATGTCTTGATAAATAAATCACTAAATATCAATGATAAAAGTGAAGAACATACCAAGGGATGTGTGATGACCAATACTCACTCAACTAAGCAAACTAACTATGCTAGAAAATGCTTAGATGATCTTTGATGCATATGTGTATAATTTGAGTGTATAAAAATGAGTTCTTGATTTGATTTTCTCTCAAAAATCTCTCTTTCAAGTTTAGGGTTCTTTTGAGTCAGAGAACTAAGTTAGAGAAATGAGAAAGTATGATATTTATAGGCATCAAGAACAGGGCAAGTGAAAAGACAATTTTGCCCTTGAAATCACCGATCGGCGGTTTCATTCTGCGGTCGTGGCCGCAGAATTTAACCGCCGAATTGAACCCGAGAAGCAGAGGTTCATTCGGCGACCATATTCGGCGGTCAAGCGAAACCGCCGATCAAAACCCAAAAATGAAACTGACCTAAAATATCTAATTCGGCGGTTTCAATTCGGCGGCCAGGCCGCCGATTAAACCGCAGAATCAAACCCGAGAATAATAAATGCATCAGGTCAATTCGGCGGTTTCGATTCGGCGGCCTGACCGCCGATCGTAACCGCAGATTCAATCCAGAGCTTTCTGGAATCAAACGGCGGTTTCATTCGGCGGTCAATGGCCGCCGATAAAACCGCCGTTTCACCAATGATGGTGAAACCAAAGGAGAAGCCAAGGGCATTCTCCGAAGGCGATCTTCGCGCAAAACCAAGCACATTATCGTGCGAGCGCGGATGTTTCCGAACATATTCGGGAAACGAATTACACGACACAAAACACACACCAAGATATGACAAACAATGTGCTAGTGTGAAAAGTGACATTTGAAGAGAATGCACACATAAGTAAAGCATACATATGCAAACATTACAAGTGAGTGTGTGCAACTAAATCTCTTCAATAAGAAAGTAAGCACAAGATATACCTTTGAGTGCTTGTCCACCTTGAGGTCTTGAGAAGGGTCATTGAGCATGAACACCTATCACTTAAGCTACCCTTTACAAACAACCCCAATATGTGGTTTGTTCACGAAATAAGCCAATCAAAAACCGGGAATCCTTACACGCAGAATTAGTCCCGAGAGAAATAGGGGAGCATCAACGGTTTCATTCGGCGGCTTCGTAATCACCGATAAAACCGCAGAATCAGACCCGAGATATTAAATGCATCAGGTCTGATCGGCGTTTTCGATTGGGTGGTCAGGCCGCCGATCGTAACCGTCGATTGACCAAAAATGGTGAAACCAAGGAGAAGCCAAGGGCATTCTCCGTGAGCGGTCTTCGCGTAAAACCAAGCACATTTATAGTGCATGCGCGGACGTTTCCGAACACATTCGGGAAACGAATTGCAAGACACATAAACACACAACAAGATATACAATCAAAGTACTAGTGTGAAATGTGACATGTGAAGAAAATTCACATATATACAAGAATGCTAAGTGTGTGTGTGCTTCTAAATCTCTTCAAAGAAAAATAAGCACTAAAGAATATACCTTTGGAGTGCTTGTCACCTTGAGGTCTTGAAAAGGGCCTTTGAGCTTGATCTTCAAACACCTAATCTACCCTTACAATTCAAACCCCAAAATGTGGTTTGTCCACAAAATAAGCCAATCAATAATGGGAATCCTTACAATCTCCCCCTTTGGCTATTTCGTGACAAAACTACCACTCACATTGATCCTCACAACATAAATAAGGCTACGGGATATTCTACATTACAAAAAGATAAGAAAATAAAACTTCAAGTCTTCAATCTCTTGTAGAAATACCAAACCTTCAAAACAATTAGATTACACTTCCAAAACAAGTGTATGTGAGTAGATCAAGTGAAAATAAAACAAGCATTTGCATATTAAACTTTTAAACACAACATCATGCAATGTATGTGTATGCAATGCTCCCCCTCAACGAGTTACTCCCCCTCAATATGTACTCTCTCCAACATGCACATTGCTACAACAATTTAGCATCTCCCCTCACCACATTCTACTCCCCCTTTGTGTCATGATATAGGCAAAGGAGTAGTCCCCAACAAGGTCACTTAAGGCAAAGAGAGGTAGTAACATACAAGATATTTGCATAGTCATATAAACCACTTTATGCTAATCAATTAATTGAAGAGAAACAAGGAGATTTATTTTGATTAAAATGTGTGAATCAAAAATGCTTTGCATACAAGACATGTAGCATTCAAGTCCAAAATACAATGGTATTTGGCAAAGCAAATGACAAAGGTTTCTAATAAGAATTCAAACCAACTTTACCAATTGTTAGGATTATGCTCAATAGCAAGAGTGTAATATTGTAATTAACAATCTTTTTCATATTAATAAAGTGATTTCTGGTTTAAACAAATCTTATAGCATTTATAGCTTAATATTATAATTGTCAAAGTAAATAATCATAAGGTCTAAAGACTATGAGAAAAGAAGAATTGTTCGTACATCTGGATATGTATGTGGTAGACACAATTCTTTAGTTAGTCTTGAATATTGTTCACAACTTAAGTTAAAGGTTGGGCACCTTTATCTTGTTAAAGTTGTAGAATTCTTTTGCTAGCATTTGAGTGGGATCAAATGAGATATGATGAGTCTGAAATCATCGGAGTGTCTTCGAGCAAAAGAATCTAGTGCACTGGGTGCATTGAACTGGATCACAATGAAATACTTTATCTATAACCGTCAGTAGATAAAAGTCTTTTCATTATCAGGACAATCAAAGAGTCTATCTTAATCCTGAGATAAATGATGGACTTATGGTTGCAAGTGATATCATTTGAGTTATCAATGAGTACGATTATATCGCATAGTCTATCCTCGATAGTTTGGTGATATTCATTTGTTAATCGATAGAGGACTTCATTTATAGATATGGACATCGTGGCTCCATTTATTAAATGAGAGTATAATATCATCATATGGATGTTTTGAGGTAATTGGATATTAAATCTCAACGTTGAGTTTTCGATAGTGTCTATTGAAAACATGGCTTCTGGACAAGTCAAAATATCTAAGTTCAAAAGGTGGTCATATGAGTAAATATGGTAACTTTGACAGTTATAAGCGGTCTATGAACTTTTAGCGATTACTGATATTAATCACGAGGATACACTATCTCCAACATGATTGTCTAGGGTATGAATGAGGAACATCTTCCTTTTCTGTCTTTATTTAAGAGTTCAATTTTAGCTCTTTAGAGGAATGAGTTAAAATTAATGGAACAGACCTAAGTGAATCATTTGTTGATTGTGATTAGGTTATGTCTATTGAAGCTTAAATTTAGATAGCCCTCCAAGATCCCCAATCCACACGGACTTGCATGGATCACTTGATATATTCTACCGGACCAATTTATGGGTCCATTTAGAATTGCATTTAATATATTAAGAATATAATTTGCACATTATTTATTTAATGGGCTGCTCAATTATATTAATATATTAATGAAAGGCATGTGGGCTTGTTTCTTTTAGTAAGAATGGGTCTGGTTCACATGTGGGCTTTTTATTTAAAGTCCAATGGATTAAATAAAATAAGAAAACAATATGTAGGCCCAAGTTCTAGTCATGGGCAGCAATGGCTAATTTTTAGTCCATAATATTGTTTTATTTTATTATTTAATTAAATAGAAATTAATTAATATGTTAATTAATTATTTAATTAAAAATCAAATCTTTTTCTGATTAGGAAATATGTTTCCTAGTAGTATACTACTATTAGTATTATACTAAATATAAAAGACTTTATTTGTTTAGTCAAATTAGGAAGTCTTTTATATAGTCACAAATACACTAAAGAGTTGGTTTAGGGAAAGAATTTGGAACCATAGTTTTGGGAAAGAATTCGGAACCATAGTTTCGGGAAAGAATTCGGAACCATAGT
The DNA here is from genome assembly GCA_954870605.1 of Acer campestre. Classification (NCBI taxonomy): domain Eukaryota; kingdom Viridiplantae; phylum Streptophyta; class Magnoliopsida; order Sapindales; family Sapindaceae; genus Acer; species Acer campestre. Next base: position 21,653,077 of record OX940800.1, on the reverse strand, counting down.
TTTTGGGAAAGAATTCGGTACCATAGTTTTTGTAACTATGGATCCAGCCACCATAGTTTTTGTAACTTTGGAATTGGCAACCCTAAGTTTTTGCAATTGAGAGTTTTTTCTTTTGCTAGAGAAAAATAAGATCCAACTCTAAGACTAGTGAGTGATTCGGCCTAGAGGTTTGTGAGAGAAGAATTGTTCTTGTTTCGATAGTGTACTAGTGATCTTAACATCAAGAGATCTTGTACACATTTTCGAATTAGGTTCACGCGAATTTTAATCTTACGATTGTGAATTCAAAAGTGACCGGAACGTTCTTAACAACCTATTGGGATTTTTGTGACTAACAGAAACCAGAAAAGTTTTGTTTGTCCATTCTCAGGTTTGCAATTCAAAGAAAAAGGGAGACCACGCTCCTAGGTGATTCACGTTCGTGCTAGGATTGAAGATCTTGCGGATTACCATCGACGTAAGTAAATCGGATCACGCGACAAAAGGTGTTCTGCTTTTTGTTGATTATATATATATATGTTTGATTAATTAAAGGGTTAAGGTTCATAAAAGGAAAATTTTTTAAAAGCTACTAAATCTATTTTATTTTTAGTCTCGCTTCCGCTGCGTGTACTTTTACGGTATATTTTTCCCTACAATTGGTATCAGAGCCTGGTTGAACCCTTTTAATTAATTAACGTATATATACGTGGATCGATTTCTTTTTATTGTGATTATGCATGTTTAGAAAGAGATGGCACTCTAGGTATTCGCATATATAATTACATGTGATGTATGGATTTATATATGTCTTATGTGGATTGTTATTGCTCGATTTTGGTCCTAGATTTTCAATGTATTTTTGTTATGGAATTGTAACAAGAAGGGTGGTCTATCATCGCTATAATTCCTTCTTGGTAGTTGCTAGGTTTTATTTTTTTTTTAATATAGCAGTATTTTTTTTTTAACTACTGCAGTTTTTTTTTTATTTAATTTTTTAGTGCATTTTTTTTATGTATAAAAGTACTGCAGTGAATAAAAAAAAAATTTAATACTGCAGTATTTATTATTTTATATTGCCTTAATGTATTTGAGTGTTGAAGATTCGAAGACATGAAGAAAAACGAAGCAACCGGAACCGAGAACGAGCACCGTGCGCACCCTAGGAGTGGATTGGACTGCGCATGGCAGCCTTGTGTCGCAGCCCCTTTGTGGGGTTGTGGGCTGTGCACGCCCATGGGAGAAGGCCGAAGGATGAGCTTATGGTTGATGGGCCACTTGAAGATCTTGTATTCCTATATCATTGTAATTTACTTGTTTTTCTAGGATGGGCCAAAATTGTTGCTATTTAATTTTTTGCTTAAATATTACAATATTTGTTATTGTATGATAACATGACATATAGAATAGGAGTGCCACTCATATATCTCTTTTGGTATGAACATGCATTGAATGATTTTGGTATATAAATTGGCATCTAGATAACTTGGTAAATCATTCTATGGGATTTAATCACACGCCTTAAATAATTGAGTGGGAGAAGGTGTTTTTGTAACACCTATGGCCTCCAAGGTTAGTTGAGCTTAATTATTTATTGGTAATCCCCCCAAGGGGCATCCATGAATGGAATTTAGCAATATACTTCCTTACAAGGATAGACTAGACAATGGACTCAAACGAGATCTACTCCCCAAGGAGGGATTTTCGTGAGAGAAAATTGAGGGTCGATATCTTGGTAACACACTCAATGTAATTTTATTGATATCCTCCCAAGAGTTCTTGTCAGTAAAATTGCAAGGCTAAAATTGAAAACGCTGGTTGTTATGTTAACAATTAGGTGGGACCTAGTCTAACTAGTAAATGGTGCGAACTCCCAAAGGAGGCGTAACATTTATGGGTGTTGGATCACCGTTGAATTTTTATGATTGAGTTATTTATTTAATTCAAGATAAATATTTAAAGTGCTTTATAATGATTATTTACTTGTATATAATTTTGTTTTATTAAGAAATCATGACCTCATCCCTAATGAACATCCTGAAAGATAACACTTTAACTGGAGATAATTATGTCACATGGAAAAGGAAAATTGGGTTGTTGCTGCAAGCTGTAAAACATAAATTTTGTTCTAACTACTCCTAAACCACCTGCTCCTACTAATGAATCTAATGTGATGCAATGAGATGAGTATGAGCAGTGGTAGACCTCTAATGAGATGGCCAAATGGCTACAATCTCATACGTGTTGCAATAGCAGCATGAAGGAATGAGGTCTGCTGCTGATATGCTGATGTCTTTAGAAAAGATTCATAGGTTGGTAAAGTTGCTACTATTAAGACCCGTCAGAAGGTCAAGGAATAATAGAAGAAAAGCAACTTGGGCCTACCAAGATGGAGACCAAGAAAGTAACCAAGATCAAAAGGAAGTGCTTCTTTTGTGGTGAAAAGAGACATTGGAAAAGTAATTGTCCAAAGTCTCAGAATAAGAAGGAACAAGGTAATGTGAATTATCTTGAAACATGTTTTTCTGGTAGATTCTACAGATTCTTGGATCGTAGACTCTGGAGCCACTAATCATGTTTGTTATTCCTTATGGGGGTTTCTAGAAAGGAGAAGGTTGAATAAGAATGAAATCAACTTGCGTTTAGGCAACTGAGCGTTGGTGTCTACTAGTGCAGTGGGAGATATTAGAGTTAATCTAGATTCTAGTAGGCATTTAGATTTGATAGACATTTATTACGTACCTCAATTCAAGAGAAATTTTAATTTCAGTTTTTTGTTTAAATAAATTTGAATATTCAGTTACTTTTAATAAAATTTTATTATTAGTAAGGATGACAAATTTGTTTGCAAAGGTACATTGGAAAATGGTCTTTTCTATTTGCATAGAAATATCTCTCACTTGTTAGACACAGAATTAACGCAACCTAATCATAAAAGAGTAATATTATCAAAAGATCAAACCTACCTATGGCATTTACGCCTAGGTCATATTAACCTTAATAGGATTAAAAGATTGGTATGTGACGGACCTTTGAGTGACTTAAAGGTTGATGATCTACCAACTTGTGAATCTTGTTTGGAAGGTAAAATGACCAAAAGGACGTTCTCTGCCAAAGGTGCCAGAGCCACTGAATGTTTAAGATTGATACACACTGATGTATGTGGACCTATGACCATTCAAGCTAGAGGTGGATATGAGTACTTCATCACTTTCACAGATGATTACTCGAGATTTGGCTATGTGTATCTCATACGACATAAGTCGGATGCTTTTGACATGTTCAAAGCATTTAAAGCTGAAGTGGAAAATCAGCTTGAGAAACACATAAAAATCTTGAGATCTGATCGTGGTGGAGAATATCTATCTGATGAGTTTCAGCAATATCTTATTGATAATGGGATAGTTTCTCAGTTTTCTGCACCAGGTACACCTCAACAAAATGGGGTAGCACAAAGGAGAAATAGAACTCTTTTGGATATGGTTAGGTCTATGTTGAGTTATTCAACACTTCCTATTTCTTTCTGGGGATATGCTTTACAAACTACTATATACATTCTAAACGATGTACCATCTAAGTATGTTCCTAATACACCGCAAGAGTTGTGGACTGGGCGCAAGCCTAGTTTACAACACTTAAGGATATTTGGTTGTCCTGCGCATGTGTTAAAAGGAAAGACAGAAAAGATGGAGTCCCGTTCGGAAACATGTATATTTGTAGGGTATCCAAAAGAAACTAAAGGATATTATTTTTATATAGTCCTTCAGATCTTAAAGTATTTGTTTCGACAAATGCTAAATTTCTGAAAAATGACTATATGAATGATTTTGTGCCTAGAAGTAGAATTGTCCTGAATGAGATGTCAGGAGATACAATTCCACGAGAGGTTACACAACCAAACCCAATTGTAAGTTCCGATCCAACACAAGATCAACAACCTACCATTCCTCGTCGTAGTGGGAGGGTTAGAACACAACCCGAAAGATACATCGGTCTGGGAGAATCAGTGGAGAATCTCCCGGACGACGATGATCCCTACACGTACAAGGAAGCTATAGAGGATGTTGATAGTCGCCATTGGCAAAAGGCAATGCAATATGAGATTGAATCTATGTTCGATAACAAAGTCTGGTCCCTTGTAGACTTGCCTAAAGGGATAAAACCCATTGGGTGCAAGTGGGTATACAAGAGGAAAAAAGGTATGGATGGAAAGGTGGAAACCTTTAAAGCTAGATTGGTAGCTAAAGGGTATACACAGAAAGAAGGTATCGATTACGAGGAAACCTTCTCTCATGTGGCCATGCTTAAATCCATTAGGATACTCTTGTCCATTGCAGCATCTTTAGATCTAGAGATTTGGCAAATGGACGTCAAGACAGCTTTCCTTAATGGAAGTCTTGACGAAAGCATCTACATGATGCAACCAGAGGGATTCATTGAAAAAGGCCAAATGGAAAAGGTATGCAAGTTGCAGAAATCCATATATGGATTAAAGCAAGCATCCAGATCCTGGAACATAAGTTTCGATCAAGCTATCAAAGGTTTTGGATTTATTCAGAATCTTGACGAACCTTGTGTATACAAAAGGATTAAGGGCGACAAATTGGTTTTCCTGATTCTTCATGTTGATGATATACTACTCATTGGAAACGATGTAGGTGTATTGACATCAGTAAAAGAATGGTTAGCAAAACAATTTGATATGAAGGACTTAGGAGAAGCAAGTTTTATTCTAGGTATCCAAGTAATAAGGGATAGAAAGAATGGAACGATTGCATTATCCCAAGCTTCATACATAGACAAGATCTTGTCTAGGTTTTCCATGCACGATTCCAAGAAAGGTATGTTACCTTTCAGACATATAATCAAGCTTTCTAAGGAACAAGTTCCTAAGAATGAGCATGAAGAGCAATTCATGAGTAGAGTTCCATATGCCTCGGCAGTTGGAAGTCTCATGTATGCAATGCTCTATACTAGACCAGATATTTGTTTTGCTGTTGGCATGGTTAGCAGGTTTCAATCGAAACCTGGTCCTGATCACTGGACGGCAGTCAAGCATATTTTCAAGTATCATAAGAGAACGAGAGATAATATGCTTGTATACTCTGGAGGGGATTTAATTCCCGTTGGGTATACAGATTCTGATTTCTAATCAGATTCTGATTTCTAATCAGATTCTGACTCTAGAAAATCCACATCAGGGGCTGTGTTTACTATTGGAGGAGGAGCAGTTATATGGAGGAGTATCAAGCGATCTTGTATTGCTGATTCCACCATGGAAGCTGAGTATGTTGCTGCATGCGAGGCTGCCAAAGAGGCTGTTTGGCTCCACCAATTCTTGATTGACTTGGAAGTGGTTCCTAGTGCGAATAAGCAGATCACTATCCACTGTGACAACAGTAGAGCAGTGGCTAATTCCAAAGAACCAAGAAGTCACAAGAGAGGTAAACACATTGAAAGAAAGTATCATCTTTTAAGGGAGATTTTTCAAAGAGGTGACGTGACGATTACCAAAATCGCGTCAGTAGAAAATCTAGCAGATCCCTTCACAAAGGCTCTACCTCAGAAGAGTTTCGATGGGCATCTAGAGAACATGGGCTTGAGAAATATGATATATTTGCTATTACGCAAGTGGGAGATTGTTAGGATTATGCTCAATAGCAAGAGTGTAATATTGTAATTAACAATCTTTTTCATATTAATAAAGTGATTTCTGGTTTAAACAAATCTTATAGCATTTATAGTTTAATATTATAATTGTCAAAGTAAATAATCATAAGGTCTAAAGACTATGAGAAAAGAAGAATTGTTCGTACATCTGGATATGTTTGTGGTAGACACAATTCTTTAGTTAGTCTTGAATATTGTTCACAACTTAAGTTAAAGGTTGGGCACCTTTATCTTGTTAAAGTTGTAGAATTCTTTTGCTAGCATTTGAGTGGGATCAAATGAGATATGATGAGTCTGAAATCATCGGAGTGTCTTCGAGCAAAAGAATCTAGTGCACTGGGTGCATTGAACTGGATCACAATGAAACACTTTATCTATAACCGTCAGTAGATAAAAGTCTTTTCATTATCAGGACAATCGGAGAGTCTATCTTAATCCTGAGATAAATGATGGACTTATGGTTGCAAGTGATATCATTTGAGTTATCAATGAGTACGATTATATCGCATAGTCTATCCTCGATAGTTTGGTGATATTCATTTGTTAATTGATAGAGGACTTCATTTATAGATATGGACATCGTGGCTCCATTTATTAAATGAGAGTATAATATCATCATATGGATGTTTTGAGGTAATTGGATATTAAATCTCAACGTTGAGTTTTCGATAGTGTCTATTGAAAACATGGCTTCTAAACAAGTCAAAATATCCAAGTTCAAAAGGTGGTCATATGAGTAAATATGGTAACTTGGAGAGTTATAAGCGGTCTATGAACTCTTAGCGATTACTGATATTAATAACGAGGATACACTATCTCCAACATGATTGTCTAGGGTATGAATAAGGAACATCTTCCTTTTCTGTCTTTATTTAAGAGTTCAATTTTAGCTCTTTAGTGGAATGAGTTAAAATTAATGGATCGGACCTAAGTGAATCATTTGTTGATTGTGATTAGGTTATGTCTATTGAAGCATAAATTTAGATAGCCCGTCAAGATCCCCAATCCACACGGACTTGCATGGATCACTTGATATATTCTACCGGACCAATTTATGGGTCCATTTAGAATTGCATTTAATATATTAAGAATATAATTTGCACATTATTTATTTAATGGGCTGCTCAATTATATTAATATATTAATGAAAGGCATGTGGGCTTGTTTCTTTTAGTAAGAATGGGTCTAGTTCACATGTGGGCTTTTTATTTAAAGTTCAATGGATTAAATAAAATAAGAAAACAATATGTAGGCCCAAGTTCTAGTCATGGGCAGCAATGGCTAATTTTTAGTCCATAATATTGTTTTATTTTATTATTTAATTAAATGGAAATTAATTAATATGTTAATTAATTATTTAATTAAAAATCAAATCTTTTTCTGATTAGGAAATATGTTTCCTAGTAGTATACTACTATTAGTATTATACTAAATATAAAAGATTTTATTTGTTTAGTCAAATTAGGAAGTCTTTTATATAGTCACAAATACACTAAAGAGTTGGTTTAGGGAAAGAATTCGGAACCATAGTGTTGGGAAAGAATTCGGAACCATAGTTTTTGGGAAATAATTCGGAACCATAGTTTCGGGAAAGAATTCGGAACCATAGTTTTTGGGGAAAGAATTCGGTACCATAGTTTTTGTAACTATGGATCCAGCCACCATAGTTTTTGTAACTTTGAAATTGGCAACCCTAAGTTTTTGCAATTGAGAGTTTTTTCTTTTGCTAGAGAAAAATAAGATCCAACTCTAAGACTAGTGAGTGATTCGGCCTAGAGGTTTGTGAGAGAAGAATTGTTCTTGTTTCGATAGTGTACTAGTGATCTTAACATCAAGAGATCTTTTACACACTTTCGAATTAGGTTCACGAGAATTTTAATCTTACGATTGTGAATTCAAAAGTGACCGGAACGTTCTTAACAACCTATTGGGATTTTTGTGACTAACAGAAACCAGAAAAGATTTGTTTGTCCATTCTCAGGTTTGCAATTCAAAGAAAAAGGGAGACCATGCTCCTAGGTGATTCACATTCGTGCTAGAATTGAAGATCTTGCGGATTACCATCGACGTAAGTCAATCGGATCACACGACAAAAGGTATTCTTCTTTTTGTTGATTATATATATATATATATATGTTTGATTAATTAAAGGGTTAAGGTTCATAAAAGGAAAAATTTTTAAAAGCTACTAAATCTATTTTATTTTTAGTCTCGCTTCCGCTGCGTGTACTTTTACGGTATATTTTTCCCTACACCAATGTCATGAGAGAAGCAAAGATATAGAGAATTTATTGATTTTCAATTTAATAAACACTATATCCAACTTTATAAGCGAAACATGACACGAGCGACTTTGCACCCTATTTGATTTTTCTAGATATGAAACCCGTATGATGGTAGTCATGTTCAACCAATAAAGAAAGAGAGACATTTGGATTGTAAAATCCTTTGACCGGATACAAGATCCTTTAATCAATTTGAGTCTCATAAGCTTTTTCACACAAGTTTTGCATTTAAGAATTATGCAATCATCAATTCATGCTTTTTCATTTGAGCATGTCATTTGAATTTCATGCTTTTCTTATGGCATTTAGCATGTCAATTAAGAATCATCATGTCATAGAAATAACTATAGGTCATTCAAATCATATTTCCTATGTAGATTTCCTAGTCCAAAAATGCATGTTTGAATATAAATATGACATGGATTGTAATACAAGCATGGCTCACACTTATTGAATAGAAAACATATATACATAGGTGCAACCAAGCTTACTCAAGCAATCAAAAAAGAAGCATAAGATTTTTCAAATTTTTTGCATGCATCAAGTATGCAAAATAGCTCTCTTTGCTTGAGTTTCCCATTTGGGGTCAAAACCACCCTTCAACAATGAAAGTCATGAGGTCCTATGGACCTACCAAGTCCATTGGACTCGGTTGAACCTATGTGAGACATGTTTGTCTCGTAGCAAGCGGGTTCATTAATTTTCTTATCCACTTAGGTGATATAGTCTTCTTCCTAGTGGACAAAGGTTCTAGAGCTTTAGAAGTTAAAGGATCATGCAAATGAGTTTCTTCATTTATGTTAACATGCATTCTAGCTCTAGCCTTTCTCTTTTCTATCATTCTTTTAATACTACATATTCTAATGTAATGAAAGCAATTTGGTCTAATATGACCATCAATACCACAATGATGACATGTAGGGATGAAGTTAGGAATCATACCATGTCATTGTGCATGCATAGGAGCCTTCCCATGTCTTTGTGGTTGTCTTGGTAGTTGGATAGGATCTCTCCTTCTTTGTTGTTGACCTAGACTTGATTGCTTCCTCGGTTGATTTTGCATGATTGGTCTCTTCCCTTGATGAATGTTAGCTTGAGGGAAGTTAGCAAGAGGAACGTTTTGAGCTTGAGGTTGTCTTCTTGAAGCTACCTTCACATGTGCACTATGCGAGCATTGTCCTAGATCAATCTTCTTCCTAAGAGTTTGCATGGGTGAAGTCTCTTTGTTACCTAAGCTCTTGACAAATACGGTCTCGTAGGGAGTGCAGGACTCCTCACTATCTTCAAATCCAAGACCTCTTTTGTCACAAGGGCTTTTTCCAACACCAAGCATGTTGTCAAGCTTCTTGGTGCTTGTAGCCATCCTAGTCAATGACTTTTTGGCTTCATCAAGCTCCCTCTTCAACCTCTCTTCATTCCTCTTAGACAAAGCTAGCTCATCTCTTAGCTTGTCTTCAATCTTCTTGAATCTTTCCACTTGTTCACTTAAGTGGTCATTATGAGCTAAAAGCTCTAGATTCTCTTCTCTCAATCTTTGAATCTTTTCCTTGGTTTTCTTTTCTATGTTCTTAAACTCAATGAGAAATTCTTCTAGAACCTTTTTCTCCACATATCCATATGTGGAGTTATATGAAGAGTCATCTTCACTAGAGTCATTTTCTTCTTGACTCTCACTCTCTTCTTCATTGTAGGAGATTGGAAAGGCAAAATAATTGTTCTCACAATCATTCAAGCTTATGGGACTTTCTTCAACAATTTTCACTTTGTTGTCCCGTTTGTGAGAGCTAGCAAGTGCCAACAATTTAGCCACAACCTCTTCATCACTTGAAGAGTTATTTGAAGTGACGTCCATTTCCTTTCCTTCTCTTCCATCCCTCAAGTTAGCACATTCGAGGGAGATATGCCCGAATCCTCCACATTCGTAGCATTGAATCTTCTCTCTTTAAGATATCTCATGGTTTGGCTTAACATTCTTGATAGTGGTCTTCTTCTTCTTGAAGTTATCCCCCTTTGAGCCATAACCTCTCTTTTGTAGATTCAAGAACTTCTTGAATCCCTTGACAATGAGTGCCATATCTTCATATGAGTCATCCTCCTCCTTTTCCACCTTGGAAGTTTTCAAGGCTAGATTATTTTTCTTTTTAGGAGGTGAAGTGATAGCCTTTCTTGATTCATAGGCTAGAAGTCTTCCAATGACTTCACTCGGCTTCATATCCTTGCAGGAGTCATTTTCTTCTAAAGCCATCACTTTAGGTTCAAACCTATCGGGGAGAGATCTCATAATCTTCTGCTTGATTCTCCTATCCGAGTACGGATCTCCAAGTTGATGGCTTTGATTTACAATGTCTATTAGCCTAACTTGGAAGTCATTAAAGTGCTCGTGCTCTTCCATTCGAATGGTCTCAAAAAAAGTTTGTAGGACTTGTAGCTTGGAGTCCTTGACCACTTTGGTTCCTTCATGAGCAACTTCTAGGATATCTCATGCCTCTTTGGCAATCCTCGTAATTTGAATCAACTTATATTGATTCTCATCGACTGCGCAACGGATAGCATGAATGGCTTTGTTGTTCCACATGGAATCAACAAATTCTTGCGCGTCTCACTATGCCTTAGGCTTAAGCACTTCTTCTCCTCCTCCGGTGGGAGTCATTTTTGGTGGAGCATAACCATCTTCAACCGCCATCCATGCCCTATCATGGATTTGGCACAAGTATGCTTCCATCTTCCCCTTCCATGAGGAGTAATTATCGCCGATGAGCAACGATGGCTTCACACTCGACGCTCCCTCTTTGCTCATCCCGAAACCACTCATAGTGTTTGGATGAACGCAAATGAGATGAATGCAAAATGTATGAAGAAATCAAACAATCACACACAATGCAAAAACACACCAAAAGTGAGCAAGGATCACCTAAGTATATCTAGGAACCCGCTCTGATACAAATTGAAATTTCACAAATTAACACGGGTGTGTTTACAATATATTAATCTAGAGGGGGGGTGAATAGATTTTATCCGATTTTACCCAATTTTCACATATAGTCAATATTACGAAAATACCCCAACTAGTCAATACAATAACAAGTGTAATATAGTGCGGAATTATAAATAACACTTGATATTTACGTGGCAACCCTCACGGGAAAAACCACGGGATGTATAGTGCACCACACTCGAACCTTGAATCCACTAAATGTGTTAAACGATTACAACCTACTCCCAGTATATAATCACACACCTACCTAATCCCGGTATAAGTGAACCTAATCCAATTTGCTTGTATGACCACCTAATCCCGGTGTCCGACCTAATCCCTGTCTATCACACAAGACTTCACTTGCTTGCGATCTAAGCAACCTAATCCCGAAAGCTACACGCAAGACTTACTTCTCAATGAAGAGATTACAACCTATGTGGATATATATAAATACTCAACAAATGCAATGAGAGCTAGGCAACTATATATGCTTATCTAGGATGATTAGATGGCAATAAATGCAATCCTAGATATCAATGGCTAAATGACATGTCATAAAGCTTAGCAAATCATAGATTCAATAACCTAGATGTTGCTATCAAAATACAACACTCAATCATGTCAGCACAACAATCTCTATTTTGTATCTATAATATATTCTAAGAGCATACAAATGATATAAGAGATTTCTTTGATAAATAAAACACTAAACTTAGATGAGATAAGTGAAGAACATACCAAAGGATGTGTGTTGAGCAAAACCCATTCAAATAAGCAAGCTAACTATGCTAGAAAATGCTTAGATCATCTTTGATGCACATGTATGTGGTTTGAGTGTATAAAAAAGAGTTCTTGATTTGATTTTCTCTCAAATATCTCTCTTTGAAGCTTAGGGTTCTTTAGAGTCAGAGAACTTGGTTAGAGAATAGAGAAAGTGTGATATTTATAGACATCAAGAACAGGGCATGTGAAAAGACAAGTTTGCCCCTGAAAACGCACGATCGGCGGTTTCATTCGACGGCCAGGCCGCATATCATAACCGCAGAATTGGTCCCGAGAGAAACAAGGTAGCATCGACGGTTTCATTTGACGGTTTCGTAACCGTCGATAAAACCACAGAATCAGACCGAGATATTAAATGCATCATATCTGATCGGCGGTTTCGATTCGGCGGTCAGGCCGCCGATCGTAACCGTCGATTCACCAAAAAAGGTGAAACCAAGGAGAAGCCAAGGGCATTCTCCGTGAGCGGTCTTCACGTAAAACCAAGCACATTTATCGTGCACGCGTGGACGTTTCCGAACACATTCGGGAAACGAATTGCAAGACACCTAAACACACAACAAGATATACAATCAAAGTGCTAGTGTGAAATGTGACATGTGAAGAAAATGCACATATATGCAAGAATGCTAAGTGTGTGTGTGCTTCTAAATCTCTTCAAAGAAAAATAAGCACTAAAGAATATACCTTTGGAGTGCTTGTCACCTTGAGGTCTTGAAAAGGGCCTTTGAGCTTGATCTTCAAACATCTAATCTACCCTTACAATTCAAACCCCAAAATATAGTTTGTCCACGAAATAAGCCAATCAATAATGGGAATCCTTACAACTAAAAGTATAATGATGCCAGTAGAGATGTGGACATATCCAAATCTTCTTGGCTACTACAAATACTATAACAGAAATTGCTTGACTTTACAAGTTTCTAATTCTAGGCCAAACACTGTTGTAGGGTTGGAAAGAGGGAAGCAAATTAGATCCTATGGACAGAAAATGAGAGCCACAAACACACAACAGGGAAACAAACCAAAACACGCACACAAAGGCACAAACAACCAGAAAAAATAAAGCACCAATAATAAAGAAACACAGCAAAATAAAGCACCTTACACCCACATAGACACGAAACAGCACACAAAACAGTAGACAAAAGAGCCTTATTTTATTTATGATGTTTTGCTGTTTTTGTAAAGGTTAAAGAGCAGGAAGTCAAGCTGGAAGCTGGAGGTGAAGCAACTTCTTTTTTTTTTTTTTTTTTTTTTGATAACTTGTGACCTTTAAACCTCACTCTATGGTACATTTGTTACTATATTAAAAACACAATAAAATGACATCTTCTATGTTTTCTATGCTGCATATAGACCCCATAAAACCCCAAAGAATCTACATATCCATAAGGAAATTGTATTAGTATCAACATTACAATACAATTAACCCCAGTATTACTTAGAAGTTGGAAGAAACTAACCAAATTAACTCATCAAAACTATAATCACCAATGTAAAGAGGCACCATATGAACAACTATCACTCACATAATCCAATTAAACATCCATCCTGCAAAAGGGGTTTCATTGTCATCACTAAATAAAATTCACACTTTAAATACATAAGCTTATCTCAAATTCAAGAAGAAACACATAAGAAAAACGAAAAAAAGAGTCCATCATGAAAATATATTGACAAATATTTATAATATATTTTTTTTTTTGCAATTTAGAATGGACAATTTATAGAGAATTAAAGCATATAAACATGTCAAATCCCCAATCATAATATGATTCAATATGACATCTAAATTTTCTTGAAGATAACAACAAGTGACAATGTATCATGACATGAAATTCTTCAAACAAAAAATAAATCGCAAACAAGAATATTTAATAAATTGTGAAAAATCGTAAGAATAACAGAAACCCAGATGAGATTTGAGCTGGGAAATCGATCTCTCACCTGAAATCGTAGAAGGTTGCTTTTTGATTAATGGTTGCTTTTTGAAATGAGCTGAGAAATCGATCTCTCACCTGAATCGATCTCTCATCCAATTAAAAGGATGCGCAAAAGGTTGCTTTTTAATCGATGGAATGGAATATTATCAATCTCTCACCTAAAATCGCAAACACGAATGTTGCTTTTGGTATGAAATTTGAGATAAGGAAATTATAACGGAAATTAGAAAATACATTGGATAGCTCGAATCGAATTCAGAGGCTACTGGAGAAGAGAAAGCGAGAGAGAGAGAGAGAGGGAGAGAGAGAGAGAGAGAGATGAGAATAGGAGATGAGTTGAGAAATGAAGGTCAAATGATTGTGGCTGTTGATTGGAAATTTCATGAAAGGCAAGGATAAAATAGGAAAGTTGGTAAAATTTCATTAAAGATCAATGTAGCCCGTTTTTGAGAAGCATAAGCGGAAATCCAAAAGCATATGTTTGTAGCTTCTCAAAAACTCAGTTGGGAGAAGCTAAAAGTGGCCAAAAGCATTTCCCCACAATTTTACCAAACACTCAATCATTGGTCCGGAATCACTTTTGGCCCCAAAAACAGCTGGGGAAGCAATGCCAAACTGTTAGGGTTATGCTCAATAGCAAGAGTATAATGTTGTACTTGACAATCTTTTCATATTAATAAAGTGATTTCCGTTTGTTAACAAAATCTTATATAGCATTTATTTTTATAATTGTCAAAGTAAATAATCATAAGGTCAAAGGACTATGAGAAAAGAATAATTGTTCGTACATCTGGATATGTATGAGGTAGACACAATTCTTTAATTAGTCTTGAATAACGTTCACAACTTAAGTTAAAGGTTGGGCACCTTTATCTTGTTAAAGTTGTAGAATTCTTTAACTAGCATTTGAGTGGGATCAAATGTGTTGTGATGAGTCTAAAATCATCGAAAGGTCTTCGAGTAAAAGAATCTAGTGCACTAGGTGCATTGAACTTGATCACAATAAAATACTTTTTCTAGAACCATCAATAGATAAAAGTCTTTTCATTATCAGGACAATCGGAGAGTCTATCTTAATCCTAAGATAAATGATGGACTTATGGTTGCAAGTGTTATCATTTGAGCCATCAATGAGTACGATTATATAGCATAGTCTATCCTCGATAGTTTAGTGGTATTCATTTGTTAATCGATAGAGGACTTCATTTATAGATATGGACATCATGGCTCCATTTATTAAATGTGAGTAGAATATCATCATATGGATGCTTTGTGGTTTTGGATATGAAATCTTAACGTTGAGTTTTCAATAGTGTCTATTGAAAGATGACTTCTGGACAAGTCATAATATATATCCAAGTTCAAAGTGTGGTCATATGAGTAAATATGGTAACTTAGAGAGCTATAGGCGGTCTATGAGTTCTTGGCGATTACTGATATTCTTCACGAGGATTAACTATCTCCCATATGATTTTCTAGGGTATGAATGAGTATCGTTAACTTATTCCATCTTTATTTAAGAGTGTAATTTTAGTTCTTTAGTGGAATGAACTAAAATTAATAGATTGAACCTAAGTGAATCATTTGTTGATTGTGATTGGGTTATGTTTATTGGAGCTTAAATTTAGATAGGCCCGCCAAGATCCTCAATCCGCACGGACTTGCATGAATCACTTGATATATTCTACCAGACTATTTGTGGGTCCATTTAGAATTGTATTTAATATATTAAGAATATAATTTGCACATTATTTATTTAATGGGCTGTTTAATTATATTATTATATTAATGAAAGGCATGTGGGCTTGTTTCTTTTAGTAAGAATGGGTCTAGTTCACATGTGGGCTTTTTATTAAAGTCCAAATGGATTAAATAAAATAAGAAAACAATATGAAGGCCCAAGTTCTAGTCATGGGCGGCAATGGCTAATTATTAGCCCATTATATTGTTTTATTTTATTATTTAATTAAATGGAAATTAATTAATATGTTAATTAATTATTTAATTAAAAATCAAATCTTTTTCTGATTAGGAAATATGTTTCCTAGTAGTATAATACTATTAGTATTATACTAAATATAAAAGACTTTATTTGTTTAGTCAAATTAGGAAGTCTTTTATATAGTCACAAATACACTAAAGAGTTGGATTAGGGTTTGGACTATATATTTTAATGCAAGTTGAATTCATGCACTAGATATTTAATGCAAGTTAAAATCGTGCACTATAGAGTTTTAATGCACATTGAATTCGTGCACTATAGTCTTTATGCAAATTGGATTCATGCATGAAATAAAGATATATATATATATATAATATTCGGTTTTTTTTTTTTGGCTATATATATATGATATAGATTTGACCAAGATATATAGATATATATATATAAAAGAATTCGGTGCAGATATATATAAAATAGATTGGCAAGTTATTTTTGCGGCAACATATATATATATATATATTCTTGATATATTTAAAACCCTAGTTTTTGCAATTGAGAGTTTTTTTCTTTTGCTAGAGAAAAATAAGATCCAACTCTAAGACTAGTGAGTGATTCGGCCTAGAGGTTTGTGAGAGAAGAATTGTTCTTGTTTCGATAGTGTACTAGTGATCTTAACATCAAGAGATCTTGTACACACTTTCGAATTAGGTTCACGAGAATTTCAATCTTATGATTGTGAATTCAAAAGTGACCGGAACGTTCTTAGCAACCTATTGGAATTTTTGTGACTAACAAAATCAGAAATGTTTTGTTGTCTATTCTCAGGTATACAATTCAAAGAGAAGGGAGACCACGCTCCTAGGTGATTCACGTTCGTGATCTTGCGGATTACCATCGATGCATAGTCAATCGGATCGGAAGATCTTGCGGATTACCATCGATGCATAGTCAATCGGATCACGCGACAAAGGTACGATATCTTTTGGTACATATTGCTTAATTAATTAAAGGGTTAAGGTTCAATATGGGAAAATTTTTAAAATATACTAAACTCTTTTTAGTCTCGCTTCCGCTGCGTGCACGTATTTTTTCCCTACAATTGGTATCAGAGCCTGGTTGTACCCTTTAATTAATTAACGTATGTATACGTGAATCTTTTTCTTTTTATTGTGATTATGCATGTTTAGAAAGAGATGGCACTATAGGTATTTTCATATATAATTACATTGGAATGTATGGATTTATATATGTTATATTTTGATATAAAGTGAATTGTTATTGCTCGATTTTGATCCTAGAATTTCAATGTATTTTGTTTCGGAATTGTAACAAGAAGGGTGGCCTATTATCTTCACAATTTCCTTCTTGATAGTTGCTATATTTTTTTTTATGTATTATATTTAACTGCAGTATTTTTTTTAATGTATTAAAAAATAGTGCAGTATTTTTTTTTTACTGCTGTGATTAAAAAAACATGCAGTGTTTTTTATTTTATAAAAATGTATGTAATATGTTCAAGCATCGAAGATTCGAAGAATTGAAGAATTAATAGCAACCGGAACGAGTTTGGGACCATGCGCACCATAGCAACGTGCACGCGCGCAAAATGGCACACAACTGTGCATGTTGGACTGTGGGCTGCACATGGCAGCCCCATGGAGTCCATGGGCTGCACACGGCAGCCCTTGTTAGGGTTGTGGAGTGTGCATGCCAATTGGGCAGCCGTGGGTGCTCACGTGATCCATGGGCCGCTTGAAGATTTGTTCGCCAAGAAAGGAGATTTTTTGTATTCCAAACAATTGTAATTTACTTGCTTTTCTAGGATGGATCAAAATCATGGCTATTTATTTTGTGTAAATATTACAATATTTGTTATTGTTTGATAACATGTCATGTAGAATAGGAGTGTCACTCATATATCTCTTTTGGTATGAACATGCATTGAATGATTTAGGTATCTAATTGGCATTTAGATAACTTGGTAAATCATTCTATGGGATTTAATCACATGCCTTAAATAATTGAGTGGGAGAAGGTGTATTGCAAACACCTATGGCCTCCAAGGTTAGTTGAACTATATTATTTTTGGTAATCCCCCCAAGTGGCGTCCATGAATGGAATATAGCAAGATACTTCCTTACAAGGATAGACTAGACAATTGACTCAAACGAGATCTTCTCCCCAAGGAGGGATTTTCGTGAGGGAATATATTGAGGGTCGAAATCTTGGTAGTACACTCAATGTGTTTTTATTAATATCCTCCCAAGAGTTCTTGTTAATAAAAACACAAGGCTAAAATTGAAAACGTTGGTTGTTATGTTAACAATTAGGTAGGACCTAGCCCAACTAGTAAATGGTGCGAACTCTCAAAGGAGGCGTAACATTTATGGGTGTTGGATCAAACGTTGAATTTTACGATTGAATTATAAATATTTAATTCAAGATAAATATTCGAAAATGCTAAACAATGATTATTTACTTATATATATTTTTTGTTTTATTCAGAAATCATGACCCCATCCCTAATGAACATCTTGAAAGATAACACTTTAACTGGAGATAATTATGTCACATGGAAAAGGAAAATTGGGTTGTTGCTGCAAGCTGAAAAACATAAATTTGTTCTGTCAACTCCTAAACCACCTGCTCCTACTAATGAATCTAGTGTTTTGCAAAGAGATGAGTATGAGCAGTGGAAGACTTCAGATGATATGGCTAAATGTTATATCATGGCCACTATCTCCGACGTGTTGCAACAGCAGCATGAAGGAATGGAGTCTACAGTTGATATGATGATGTCTCTAGAGGAGATGTTTGCTATGAGATCTAGGTCGACTAAGAGAGAAGCAGTGACTGCTTTTATGAATCTTAGGATGAAACCTGGACAGACTGTGAAAGATCACATGATGAAGGTCATAGCACATTTAAATATTGCAGAACTTAATGGTGCTGAGATAGATGGTGAGACCAAAATTGACATGATTGTCAACTCACTGTCAGATTCCTTTGATCAGTTCAAGTTGGACTACACCTTGAACAATAAGGAATATAGCTTGCAAGGCCTGATGCAAGATGTTCAAAGCGCTGAAAAGATCCTTGTGAAAGGCAAAGGTCAAGAGATTCATATGGTTGGTAAAGTTGCTACTGTTAAGACCCGTCAAAAGGTCAAGAAACAACAGAAGAAAAAGCAACTTGGGCCTACCAAGAAAGTAACCAAGATCAAAGGGAAGTGCTTCCTTTGTGGTGAAAAGGGACATTGGAAAAGTAATTGCCCAAAGTCTCAGAAAAGGAAGGAACAAGGTAATATTAATTATCTTGAAACATGTTTTTTGGCAGACTCAACCGATTCTTGGATCATAGACTCAGGAGCCACTAATCATGTTTGTTATTCCTTGCAGGGTTTTCAGGAAAAGAAAAGGCTGAATAAAGATGAAATCAACTTGTGTTTAGGCAACGAAGCGTTGGTGTCTGCTAGTGCAGTGGGAGATGTTAGAGTTATCTTAGATTCTAGTATGCATTTGGATTTAATAGATGTTTATTATGTACCTCAATTCAACAGGAATTTGATTTCAGTTTCTTGTTTGAATAATTTTGGATATCCGGTTACTTTTAATAAAGATTTTATTATTAGTAAGAATAACAAATTTATTTGCAAAGGTACATTGGAAAACGGTCTATTCTTTTTGCATAGGAATATTTCTCACTTGTTAGACACAGAAACAATGGAACCTAATCATAAAAGAGTAAAATTATCAAAAGATGAAACCTACCTATTTGTGGGTCTATTCTTTTTGCATGTATCACTTGATATATTCTACCGGACTATTTGTGGGTCCATTTAGAATTGTATTTAATATATTAAGAATATAATTTGCACATTATTTATTTAATGGGCTGTTTAATTATATTATTATATTAATGAAAGGCATGTGAGCTTGTTTCTTTTAGTAAGAATGAGTCTAGTTCATATGTGGCTTTTTACTAAAGTCCAAATGGATTAAATAAAATAAGAAAACAATATGAAGGCCCAAGTTCTAGTCATGGGCAGCAATGGCTAATTATTAGCCCATTATATTGTTTTATTTTATTATTTAATTAAATGGAAATTAATTAATATGTTAATTAATTATTTAATTAAAAATCAAATCTTTTTCTGATTAGGAAATATGTTTCCTAGTAGTATAATACTATTAGTATTATACTAAATATAAAAGACTTTATTTGTTTAGTTAAATTAGGAAGTCTTTTATATAGTCACAAATACACTAAAGAGTTGGATTAGGGTTTGGACTATATACTTTAATGCAAGTTGAATTCATGCACTAGATATTTAATGCAAGTTAAAATCGTGCACTATAGAGTTTTAATGCACATTGAATTCGTGCACAATAGTCTTTATGCAAATTGGATTCATGCATGAGATAAAGATATATATATATAATATATTCGGTTTTTTTTTTTGGCTATATATATATGATATAGATTTGACCAAGATATATAGATATATATATATATATATATAAGAATTCGGTGCAGATATGTATAAAATAGATTGGCAAGTTATTTTTGCGGCAACATATATATATATACATTCTTGATATATTTAAAACCCTAGTTTTTGCAATTGAGAGTTTTTTTTCTTTTGCTAGAGAAAAATAAGATCCAACTCTAAGACTAGTGAGTGATTCGGCCTAGAGGTTTGTGAGAGAAGAATTGTTCTTGTTTCGATAGTGTACTAGTGATCTTAACATCAAGAGATCTTGTACACACTTTCGAATTAGGTTCACGCGAATTTCAATCTTACGATTGTGAATTCCAAAGTGACTAGAACGTTCTTAGCAACCGATTGGAATTTTTGTGACTAAAAAAATCAGAAAAGTTTTGTTGTCTATTCTCAAGTATACAATTCAAAGAGAAGGGAGACCACGCTCCTAGGTGATTCACATTCGTGATCGGATTGGAAGATCTTGCGGATTACCATCGACGCATAGTCAATCGGATCACGCGACAAAGGTACGATATCTTTTGGTATATATTGCTTAATTAATTAAAGGGTTAAGGTTCAATATGGGAAAATTTTTTAAAATATACTAAACTCTTTTTAGTCTCGCTTCCGCTGCGTGCACGTATTTTTTCCCTACACAAACTAGGCCATATCCACCCTCCTCCATAACAAGAGTTTCAAAGAAACTTTTATTTCCCATCATATGCATAAAACACCTACTATCCAAATACCAAAGATTTGAAGCATTTGTCTTCATGGCAATTTGAGCAACATAGCAAAATACTTATCTCTTCTAATACACCTAGATGATACTTTTTCCTTCCTAGTGGTCTTTGGTACATTGGCTCTAGATGCCCTAGGATCATGCAAATTGGCTCTAGATTTCCTAGGAACATGCATTTTGACTATAGTCCTTTTATTCTCAATCATGCTTTCAACTTTACACATTTTAATATACTTGAAGCCATTTGGTCTAATGTGACCATCAACACCACAAAAATGACATGTAGGGATAAAGTAAGGAGTCATACCATGTCCTTATGAATGCATTAGAGCTTTCCCATGTCTTTGAGGTTGTCTTGGGTGTTGAATTGGTTCTTTCCATCTTTGTTGTTGACCAAGACTAGGTTCCTTCCTTGGTTGAGCTTGCATGATTGGCCTCTTGACTTGTAGACTTTAGTTTAAAGGAAGTTAGCTTGAGGAACTTTCATTTGTTAAGCTTGAGCTTTAACTTTTGGTGCAACCTTTACTTGGGCACTTCTTGAACACTATTATAGATCAATTTTTTGAAGCCATCTTAGTCATTGACTCTTTAGCTTCTTCAAGCTCTCTTTCCATTCTTTCTTCATTCCTCTTAGCTATAGCTATCTCTTTTCTTAGCTTGTCTTCAATCTCCTTGGATCTCACTACTTCCTTACTCAAGTAAGTCACTTTGGTTGATATATCAAGGTAATTTTCCTTTAATCTTCAAATCTTTTTTTTGTTATTCATCCTTGAGCTTTCAAATATCTTAATGTAGTTATCAAGATTCATGCTCTCCACATTTCCACTTGTGGAGTGAGATAAGGAGCCATCATTGCTTGAGTCATCTTCTTCTTAACTTTATTCCTCTTCATCATCAACTTCTTCTTTGCTCTTGTAAGAGGATGTAAAGGCTATGAAGTTTGCCACATGATCTTCATCATTCGATGATCCTTCTCTCTCTTTTGAGTCATCACTTTCACTCCAAGTGGCGATCATTCCCTTTCCTTTCTTATTGTTTTTCAACTTTTCGCAATCAAGAGAGATATGTCCTATCCCACCACACTTAAAATATTGGATGCCCTTTATATTGTTCTTTTCTTGAGTTGGTTCAAACTTCTTGAAAGAGAGTCTTTTTCTTCAAGTCTTGGCCTTTGGATCCAAAGCCCTTCTTTTCAAACTTCACAAACTTCTTGAATCTCTTCACCGATAAGGCCATGTCTTCATCCGAATCTTCATCCTCCTTCTTAACCTTGGACACCTTCAAAGCTATTCCCTTTTGCTTCTTAGGAGGTGTGGAGGTAGGAACCTTCCTAGACTCAATAACTTCACTCGGCTTCATATTCTTGTAATCACTATTTTCTTCTAAAGCTATCACCTTGGACTTAAATCTCTCGGGAAGAGACCTCATAATCTTTTGCTTGATCCTCCTATCCGAGTAAAGGTAACCAAGTTTATGACTTTGGTTCACTATGTCCATCAACTTCACTTGGAAGTCATTAAAGCACTCATACTCATCCATCCTAATGGTCTCAAATTGAGTTTGGAGGACTTGGAGTTTGGAGTTCTTAACCACCTTGGTTCCTTCATAAGCCATCTTTGGAATCTCTCAAGCCTCTTTTGCAATCCTAGTTGTAAGATCCTATAGTTGTGTTGGTTTGATTCCATTGCAAAACTCTCTTTATTTGTATTAGTTGTTGTTTAGGTGTTTCTTGGAAGAAAGAAGCCTCAAAGGTGAAGAAGCAACATCTTGTGCAAATTTCGTCTTCAAGGGGAACATCGCATACTTGGATGCTAAGGTATCAAGATTCTTCTTCCTTTTGCAAGGCGTTAGGCACACACACACAAATCATTCATAAGTTTCCTTGCATCATTGTGCACCATTTATATAACACATTCACATATTTTTGTATGCTCATGCATTGAACTCAAATGTTCATACATTGTAGAGTTGCATGTTCTAAGACTATGTTTAGGAAATGGCATTCATATATGAATTTATGTTTGATTGTTTGTGTTTCTTGTGTTTTGGACTTGTACATGATCTTATGTTATTCCTTATTAAGTCTCGGTCATTTTGGTTACTCATTCATTTAGTTTCGAGTCCAAACGATGTAGCTACGCTACTTTTCATTCTCATTCGTTGAGTTATGTTCGTCGTCATTTTCCAAGATGAATTCTCAACCTTTTGTCAAAGTTTCATAGTCATCGTTGTTCGTGAGGGAGTCATAATCCGTAATCCAAAAATAGATTCGAATTCGGAGTTTGGAGGCCCGGATACGGTCGAAGAATGTGGGAGGTGCGCGAGAGGGGTTTGCATGGCCAAAAGCCATGCCTTGGCCACCCCGTGGGGAGGCCGTGTGACCCACGACCAAAGCAGCCCTCTGGTCCCATGGGCCACATGCTCCCCACATGGGAATGTGATATGGCCACTTCTAATTCGCTCAAATCTTCTCTCCTTGAAATACTTTTAGAGCCTTCCTCCTTCCCTCAATTTTTGAACAACTTGAACAACTTGAAGAAAATGAAAAACATGATTTCTGCAGAATTCTTCAACATTTTTGTTTTCTTATTTTGATCATAACTCTCTCATACGAACTCGAAATTGAGTGATCCAAAAGTAAAAATTGTTGATCTTAAAGAGAGCTACAAACCCTAAGCATTTTTAGAGTCATTTGAATTCGTGATTGTTCACAGCAAGCTGTTCTTCAGTCCGAGTTTCATCATTGTTGTTAAACTTCTTCTTCTCACTTCATCTTTTGATCTGCTCTTTAATCTTTTGATTTGATAGATGATTTGTGTTTAGAATGATGTTAGAACATATTCTAGGGGTGGTTGATCATTTGGTAATTGAATTTTAGCTTTGTGATTTCTCTTGAACATTTATTTGCTAAACTTGATTAAACTTGAAATTGATTCTAGAAATGATATATATGATGTGCTTTATGACATTTTTCCAGGTTTAATTTCATGATCTATGAAAGTTCACAAATAAACTCGGGTGTGTTTACAAATATATTAATCTAGAGGGGGGGTGAATAGATTTTAACAAATTTACCCAAATTTCGCGTTTAGTCAATATTACGAAAATACCCCAATCTAGTCAATAAAAATAACAAGTGTAATATGGTGCGGAATTATAAATGACACTTGATATTTACGTGCAAACCCTCACGGGAAAAAACACGAGCTATTATAGTGCGCCACACTCGAACCTCGAAATCCACTAATTGAAATGGAGTTTACAACCTATATAAACCTCATCTAACACTCCGGTCTATAACCCCCCACTTCTACCACGCGGGCCTTTAAAAGTGGCTCTAGTCCAATTTGCTTGTGTGACCACCTAATCCCGGTGTCCGACCTAATCCCGGTCTATCACACAAGACTTCAATTGCTTGCGATCTAAGCAACCTAATCCCAGAAGCTACACGCAAGACTTACTTCTCAATGAAGAGATTACAACCTATGTGAATATATATAATACTCAACAAATGCAATGAGAGCTAGGCAACTCTATATGCTTATCTAGGATGATTAGATGGCAACAAATGCAATCCTAGATATCAATGGCTAAATGACATGTCATAAAGCTTAGCAAATCATAGATTAAATAACCTAGATGTTGCTATCAAAATACAACACTCAATCATGTCAACACAACAATCTCTATTTTGTATCTAGAATATATTCTAAGAGCATACAAATAATATAAGAGATTTCTTTGATAAATAAAACACTAAACTTAGATGAGATTAGTGAAGAACAGACCAAAGGATGTGTGTTGAGCAAAACCCATTCAAATAAGCAAACTAACTATGCTAGAAAATGCTTAGATGATCTTTGATGCACATGTATGTGGTTTTAAGTGTATAAAAATGAGTTCTTGATTGATTTTCTCTCAAGTATCTCTCTTTGAAGCTTAGGGTTCTTTAGAGTCAGAGAACTGAGTTAGAGATTAGAGAAAGTGTGATATTTATAGACATCAAGAACAGGGCATGTGAAAAGACAAGATTGCCCTTGAAAATGCAAAATCGGCGGTTTCATTCAGCAGCCAGGCCGCCGATCATAACGGTATAATTTGTCCCGAGAGAAACAGGGGAGCATCGACGGTTTCATTCGACGGTTTCGTAACCGTCGATCTAACCACAGAATCAGACCCGAGAATTAAATGCATCAGGTCTGATCGACGGTTTCGATTCAGTGGCCAGGCCTCCGATCGTAACCGTCGATTCACCAAAAGAGGTGAAACCAAGGAGAAGCCAATGGCATTCTCCGTGAGCAGTCTTCACGCAAAATCAAGCACATTATCGTGCAAGCATGGACATTTCTGAACACATTCGGGAAACGAATTACAAGACACATAAACACACAACAAGATATAACAAACAAAGTGCTAGTGTGAAATGTGACATGTGAAGAGAATGCATACATATGCAAGTATGCTAAGTGTGTGTGTGCTTCTAAATCTCTTCAAAGAAAACTAAGCACTAGAGAATATACCTTTGGAGTGCTTGTCACCTTGAGGTCGTGAAAAGAGCCTTTGAGCTTTATCTTCAAACACCTAATCTACCCTTACAATTCAAACCCCAATATGTGGTTTGTCCACGAAATAAGCCAATCAATAATGGGAATCCTTACAATGTAAGAACTAGGTTTTGAGTGTGATATATTGAATATTCATACCTTGTTCTTATTGATTCACATACTTTGATTTCTAGATAGATTTTGTGATTGTGTGTTGAAAGCATATTCTAGAATTTCTCTAAGCATGTGCATAGAGCTTGATTGATCATCTAACTTTATTTGATTGTGATTTGCATCATTTGCATCACCTAGATCATTGCCTTGTAATAGGTTGAAGTCACTTGCAAAGTGAGTGAAGCTTTGTTTTGAGCAAGGAGTCATGGCTAGGAATGTGTTTCGGAGAGCCAAGCAAAAGTCTTAGCAATGAGTTGTGTACTCCGGATGGTTGAGCTAGGGGAGCTTAACTAGGATCCATGTGATCTAGATTGCTAAGCGAGGAAATCTTCCTAGAGGCTTGAGAGCCATGGATAGGGAGTTGCTCTCTAGAGGTGTAGGACACATCCTGTCTTTGTGAATCAATAGCCCAAGGGTTGATTAGGATTTGACAGCTAGAAGTGGATATCATAGTGTTGATAGCTTTGAGTGTGTAAGTCTTTTTTCATATAGTAGATTTGCTTTGTCGATAGTTGTGGTATCAATCCGTGGATGTTTCCTCTTTGAGGTTTCACCACGTTAAAACAACTTGTGTCTCATTTTCTCTTTATATTTCTTTATCTTCCATATGTTCACTTGTATTGATTCTCTTGTATATTGATGATTCACATGTATTGATTCTTTCTATACAATTGCTATATCATTTCAAGTATTCATTTCAATCTTATATTCCGCAATTTTTGAATATTAGAAGAATTTAGAACTATACCTATTCATCCCCCCCCCTCCCCCAATCTCTAGGTATAAAACACTATTGCTTTAAAGGGAATTTCACTAGTGGTTTGGATCAATTTATATTGATTGTCGTCCATGGCACAAAGAATGGCATGCATTGCCTTGTTGTTCCATTTGGAGGCTTCGAACTCTTGAGCATTCCATTGTGACTTAGGATTGGGGACATCCTCTCCACCTTCTATAGGAGTCTTAGTTGGTGGAGTGTAGCCATCTTTAATTTCCATCCAAGCTCGATCATGTATTTGGCACACATAGGACTCCATCTTTCCTTTCCATGAGGAATAGTTCACCCTGATGAGCAAAGGGGATCTTATGCTTGAAGCTCCCTAATTTCCACCACTATTCCCACTCATAGTGTTTAGGTGTACGAATGAGATGAATGCAAATGTATGTAATCAATCAAAACACACAAATACAAGACACCAAAAGCAAGGATCTTCTAAATATGTCCAGGAACCCGATTTGATACCAATTGAAACTATATAATACGTGTGTCTAAATTACCTAGGTGAGGGGTGGAAGGGAGGGGGGTGAATAAGTTTTAATCAAGCTAATTACCAATTTTTCTTGATTAGTCAATAGTCAAAAATCACCCAATTTAAACAAATACAATAAACTAAATTTAAGTGTGGAAAAATAATAAATTGCACGTTGATTGATTTACGTGAGAAACCCACAACTAGGAAAAACTCACAGGCTATTGTGATAGCCACACATGATCCTCAAGTCAAACCTAGGTTGACCTCAAGTCAAACCATACTTGATCACTAACCTTACCACTCTACCCAACAGGCCTTTAATAGTGATTCTAGACCTACTTGCTTGTGCACTAAACCACTTAGTCACAAGGCTTATCGCTCAAAGAAGAGAACACAACCTAAGTGAGTATAAAATGCATAAATGCTCAACACATTTAAGCTTATCTAATCATGGATGAACATGTCAAACAATCCTAGATATCATGTTCCTACATGTCATATATAAAACTTAGCTATATAAAATGAATGCAATCCTAGATATAATAGCTATCACAATAAACCAACCCACAAACAACACAAAAATCTCAACCTGAAGCTAAGAACTTAATCTAGATGCAACCAAGTCATAAAAGAGATTTCTTGTTAAGCAAGAACACTAAGATGAATCATAATGGTGTTCTACATAACAAGTGATGTTTGTTAATGATGACCCATACAAGAACATAACCTATATGATGCTAGATGATGTAGGATTCATGAATGAATGATGGGTATTTGGGTTTTTTGTCAATAAAGAATGAATCTTGGTGGCTTTTCTTGCAAGGCACTCTTAAGCTCACAAAGATGTGGATTTCTAAGCTCTAATTCGGCCAACAAGAGGACATAACATACATACATATATATATATATATATATGAAGCCCTAGCCAAAGAGATGTCATTTTCAAGAATAAACTCAAAAATCGTCAAAAACTGCGTTGCGTGTTACGGTATAGACAAAGTGTCCCCACCGTGGTACACATGGCATAGAGGCTCTAGAATGTTTCACGGTTGAGACCGCTCCAGAGGCAAGGTGCACCAACCACGGCATACACGGCGAAAAATATCAGAGGTTGCACCTGACATGAACCGCGGTACAAGCAAGGGAACTGGCAGTGGTACCTATAGCGGTACAGACCGTAGCAAAGAGAAAAATTCTCCTTTTCAACTCAACAAGACACACCTATCCTATATGAATGTTTTGCAAGAGTGAAGTGAGTGAAGAACATGCATGGGAAGATATTGAATAAGCACCAAGCATGTAGCACACACAAGAATATTCAACATGTGAAAATGCAATATGAAAGTGTGTATGTTCAACTAGTCTCTTCAAAGGGGTTAAGCATAAGTGATGTACCTTTAATGAGCACTTGAGCTTGAAGGGCTTGAATTCCATTAAGCTTGATCGCGAACAGTGATGCCCTAATCTACTCTTGCATAATTCAACCCCAATTGTGATTTGTCAACGAAATAAGCCAATCAAAAATGAGGAACTTACAAGGATTATACTAGATCAAATCTAGTGAATCTGATGGAAGGCTCTAGAAAAGTGATCAAACCAAAATTGGTATGATTTTGGCCCTCATTTCCTTCTCCTTTTGCTTGATTCTCGAGCAATATCCCGTGATTTAATTGTGAAAATTAAGTGCTTTCAAGAATTTACAGAGTTCAAGGGCATTGGAGTAATTTTGGTGATATAGGGGCAAAAGTGGAATTATTAAAGGAAGATTGAAGATGTCACAAGTAGGGAAAAGATCAAGGGAGTATTCTGTAATTAGCCATGCAAATGAGACAAGAAGTGCCACGTCAGCATTAGTGAAACGGTGCACTTTGAATATGGGTATGGCTCATAAGCACAGCCCATGTTGCTGCTAAATGCACCTCCACATGTGATAAAACATGTGCTGCTAAGCGTAGCCCTACTCATTTCTAAATGCACCCCATTCATAACTAAGTGAAATGGGCTAATTGCACCCCTATCATGTTGTAATTGCACCCCCTATAGAGACAAAGGGTAGCAGTTACATGCACTCCACTCCTTTACTGAGTGCTCCCCATCTTTTTCAAAGTTCTTCTTCTTCCTCACGCGTGAAGACAGCCATGGCACCTCCCCTAAACCCTTTGCGATGCCCAAAAACCATCGAATCTCCACCGTGAAATCTGGTTCCATCATCCCTAAGTCTCCCTCCATCCTAAATTGCAACCAAACCGTGTAAATCGATGTCGCGGTTTACATTCCAAGGTCGCTATGGCGACAGGGAGTTGTTTTGGCACCTGATTCCTTCGCCACTTGCATCCCTTGGGTCGCCATGAATGCCAAAGTCGCGACCTTGCCTCTGTAAAAATCTTATTGGTGGGGAAAATTACAAAATTCCCCCCTCTGTTGGACTAAATGGTAATTTGCCATGGTCAAGGATGTTTTGGTAATTTGCCACCCAAGACCTAATTTGAAAATCCTATAAATTCATCACATTTTTCCTCTTTTGAATAACTCTTGACCACCAAGAAATCTCCTTTCTCCACCATTCATTATCCCTCCATTTTCTCTTCTACCTAAACTTAACATCTAGATTACCTTCCCCTAATCATTCCTTTCTTCCCATCTTCTCCACATATCTCCTTAGTCACTTCCCATTTGACTCTACCTGTCTAAACACATCCTCACCATCCACTCTTTGCATAAGGAGCATCAAAGGTAAGGGAAGGATCAAGCTTACAAAATGAGGCCCATGGGTGATTTCCTAATCTTTTACTTGCCTTCCCTTTGATTGTAATATGTGTAATTAAATCCCCTTTTCTAGGGTTTTGATGTGAGAACATTTGAATTGGGATTTGCTTAAGCTTTAATATATTTTTAAATCTCTATTTGTGTTCTATTCATTTTATAATTAGATTCTATGCATTATATAATTGACATGTATACCCACTAGTTGATTATAATCTTATTTAGGATAATTTGTTATATAATCTTGATTAGATTGACAACCTTGATGGATTGAGAACATAGTGACTAGGATAGACTGTCGGAGGGTATATCAACCGCGATAATCTAAACCGTTAATTGTAACAAACCGATCCCGCTGTGACCCCCTCTCCTTAATCGGTTAGGCATTGCGGTAGGAAGTTGTTTAGGGTTCATAGTAATGGTCTAAACACATTTAGAAATCAATTGGTTAACATTTGTGAGATTCGTTCACTAAAGTAGCTTGAGAAGCATTTCCCGTAATCCACTTGTGATCCCATTAATTCCCTAGCAATTCTCTTAATTGTTAATTCCATTTATCTTATCTAGATTTGCTAAGCATTCTTTTATTAGTTTATTAGGTTTATTTTTCATGTATGTTTGATGGCTTGACAACCCATTCACTCATCCATTTATCTATGTTTTATTTTATCGCATTTAGATTAGTTAATTTATTCAACTAATCACTCTAATTCCCTGTGGAACAAATCTAAGTGGATTTTCTAGTGGTGAAATTGGTTTTTAAAAACGATCACACACTAAAAACGTATTTTGTTGAGTACTGATGACTCGCTTTTTGTGTCGTTACCAAATTGCGAATTACCAAAAGAATGTTATAAAATGAATCTTTACGCAATATATTTTAAGTTATGAAAATTAGTAAACGGTAAGCATAGAGTTCATTTCACATGGAATTAAAGTAATATGTTGAATTAATTAGCTAATCTATAAACAATAAAATAAATCATAATTGATGAATGAGTGTATGGTTTGTCAAACCATCAAACATACATACAAAATAAACCTAACTAAAAATATGGTGATATGAAAAATAGAAGACTCACAATCTTGATAAGAAAAATGGATGTAACAATTAATGTTGATGCTAGGGAATTGATTGATTAGCAAGTAGGTATGGGTATTGCTTTTTAAGCCACTTTAAGGACCAATCTCTACATGTTAACCAATTTAGGTTTATATTAATGTGGTTGATATATGATCAAGCCAAAATTGGTATGATTTTGGCCCTCATTTCCGTTTCTTTTTGCTTGATTCTTGGGCATTTCCCCGTGTTTAATGTTGTTAAATTGAGTGTTTCAGGTTTTATTAGGTTTCAGAAGCAATTGAGATAAAGGTGGAGGACTTGTGCAAAAATGTCTCACAAATGAGAAGAAACAGGGCATTTTCGCCACATGGGCAATGGAGGTCGCCACTTGAGCGCCATGGCGACAGAAGAGTTCCCAAAAGCATCAAAAGGTCGCCACTTGGGCGCCACTTGAGCGCCATGGCGACAGAAGGTCACAAAAACAATCAGGTGTGGTCGCCACTTGGGGTCGCTCTGGCGACCTCCCTTGCAAGTGGCGACCTAGTGCACTCAAGGCATGGTCGCCACTTATGGTCGCCAGAGCGACCTTGATTCACAAAGAGCGACCTCTTCACATTTCCAAGGTCGCCACTTATGGTCGCCAGAGCGACCTTGATGCACAAAGAGCGACCTCTTCACATTTCCAAGGTCGCCACTTATGGTCGCCAGAGCGACCTTGATGCACAAAGAGCGACCTTTACACATTTTGGTCATGTTCACCACTTGACAAAGAGCGAGAAAGATGGTTTTCAGAGCGACCTTTTCATCTAACCGTTTTACGCTCCATGGTCGCCATAGCGACCAAATAGCGACCAAGGCTCCACATCAGCGAATCAAGTCGTTACCAGTACATGTCCATGAGTGAGTATATATATGGAGCATCTCTTCACTTTCAAAGTATCGAAAATCAGAGCAAAATCTCAGAGAATTCATTTCAGATCTAGATCAACTTCCATGGCACATTTTTCATCATCCTCCATTTCTCTCCTTGAACTCATCTAATCCATCCGACCCTCAACACAAAACCTTGATTACTTCACTACATCATTCCTCATCCCACCATTTTCTCCACCAAAATCCTTAGTAACTTTCCACCAAAACACCCACATTCCAAGACATTTCCTCAACCTCCATTCCTTGCATCTAGGAGCATAGAGGAGAAGAAGGATTGAGCTTAAAGAAGGTGACCCAAGGGTTATTTCCTTATCATTTACTTTTTTTCATTTATTGCAATTATGTGTAACTAAACCCCTAATCTAGGGGATAGATTTGAGGAACAATTGGTTGTGGGTTTAGTCTAGCTTGTAATGAATCTCTTATGTGTTCTATTCATTCAATTTAATTAGATTTCATTCATTATAATTGACTTGTATATCACTTGTTGATTGCTATCTTGAGTGGAATAATTTGTTATATATTCACATGTGGATTGACAACCTTTGTGTGATTAAGAACCCATTGGATAGGATAGATTAGTGGTGGGTATATCAACCCCACTAATCTAAGCCTCTAAGTGGTTAACATAATGAGATTGGTACATTAATGATGCTAGTAGCTTACCCACATCCAAGTGTTAATCGATCTATTCCCTAGTTCTCTCATTAATTGATTTTATCACTATTCTTATCAAGGTGTTGAGTATTCTATTTTTCATAACATTTTTGTGTATTTTCATTTGAGTAGTTTAGCATTGGTGGCTTTAGAAACCACACATTTATCAAACTCTATGATTTGTTTTATTGTTCTAAGATTAGTCAATTTATCTAATTAACACTCCATTCCCTGTGGAACGAACTTGCTCACTATTTTGCTATCAAATCACATTTTAAAAGGATTAAGTGGCTTTAAAAGAGTTTTCAAGAATCAACCAAAAACTATTATTTTTACTATTTTGTTGAGTACACAAACGACCTCATCAAAAATGGCGCCGCTGCCGGGGAATGGTAGCGTTGATTACATAGATTGACTTTTCTTTGTGATTTATATTCTTATTAAATAGCCTACTAACATTTGTTTTTATTTAATTATTATCGTTTGCTAGTTTTTAGTTTGTTGTTAGATTTTCATAGTTCTTGTGTTACTCATTCTTTGTAGTTAGATTTTCTAGGTTGTTTGTCATTTTTGTTATAATTTTAGATTTTTTTTAGTGTTATTTTCTTTTGTGTCTTGTGTTGTTTTTCTTTTTTGTTTTCTTTTCAGGAACAATGGATTCTTATGAATTGCAATTGGCCAACTTCAACCGGGAAATGGAATTATTTGCCTCAAGGCACTCGAGGGAAGAAAGAGCTCACAACTCGAATTCTTCCAATATGGGGCCGAAGGAGGGGAATCCCGAGAAAAAAATGCTAGAGGCTATCCGGACATCACAAATGGCATACGAGCAGACTTTGAATGGATGTTTGGAGGCAAGTGCACTTAGATTTTCAGGACTAGAAGCTTCATTGAGAAGAATAGAAGTGCACATTGGAACAATCATGGAGGCCATGCAAAGGCAGGAGAGTGAAAAGTTCCCATTTCCACCAAAGCTAGAAGAAGTTACCACCATCCCTTGGAGTGGTGAGAATGTAGAGCATGATTTCAGTCATTATTTTGCTAACGATTCTTCTAGTACTTCAGGTGAAGAAGTAGGAAAGGAGGAAATGAGAGATAAAGTGAAGGAAACCAAGCCTTATATCCCTCCCACTACTTTTCCATGTCGCCTACGAAAAAGCAAATGGTATAGGTTGTTTTCCGAACTAACTAAATCACTTTTTCAAGTGAACATTTACTTGCCTTTGTTTTATGTGATTAGGAACACGCCAGCGGTCGACAAATACTTTCAACACCTAATTGCATATGGGCGCAAATTCGAAGCCTTGGAATTTGGTTGACCAATCCAAGTAGCCCGTCTAGCCGAAGACGTAAAACCAAGCGCTTGGTGGGAGGCACCCCACCTAGGTACAATTTATTTCTTGCTTTTTAATTTGTTTTATTTCTTGCTCTTATTTTGCTTCCGCATAGAATAAGGGTGTGAATTGGATTTTGGTAGTGGATTTAGGACATTTGTGCTTTATTGATATATGTGTTGTTGGGATTTTGTGTATGAATTGGAGGGCAATATGCCGGATGATGGGATATTTTGTTTTTGCTCTTGCTTGATTGGATTATTGCTTGAAACTTAGTGGGTTGCGCTTGTTGTTTTTATTTTCCACCTTTGAACATTGAGGACAATGTCAAATTTAGGTTTGGGGGTGCTTTTGCGCAACACCATAATGCTTGGTTTTCAAAAGAATTATGTGCCAAAATTTCTAAAATTTTTTGCGATATTGCCATATTTGAGCATGCCTTGCTTGTGGAGATTGTTCTTTACATGATGTAGTGAGGAATTGTGCATGTTTGTGAGTGTTTGGTTTAGATTAACACCATGCCACTTAGGGTGTCATTGAACAAAATGCATTAATCTTTTTCTCTTAATGTTGAGTGAATGATCAAATTTGCTTGAAGGCTAAGAATTAATAGTGGAGATTCCCGTGAGGATCACAAACACAGCCTTTAAAAAGCATACGTTGAGTTGTAAACATTCACTCTTTAAACACTCACTCTAAACACTCATACAAGCATGTTTTGGTCTCATTTGCACTAAATGTTGTTTGCCATAGAATATTATGGTCTGCTTGTGGATGCCTTATTTTGCTTAATGGACAAGTCTTTAGAAATGATTTTAGGCGATGCATGTGAAAACCTCTTTGGCCTAAACACTTCCAACCACTTGAATATGTGTACTCCCAAGCCCCTTTGAAGCCAAACACATTTGAAGCATTTCTTTCATGAACCACATCTACATGAACCTTATAGCCTTAAAATACTTGACCTACCTTGACCAAACGATTCGCTAAGGCTTAGGAACTCAATGTAAAATTTTGAATGTATAACTATAAGGTGTGTACCAAGGCATGTGAATGTGTGTAAGAGTCTTGCAAAGCAAGAGTTGTTTGAAAATGGAAAAGAAAACAAAAGCTTGTAAAGAATGAGAAAAGAAAAAAATAAAAATAAAAATAAAAATAAAAAAAGAAATGTAGAGCATGAAAAGAAAAGAATTGGCAAGCAATGAAAAGCAAAGAAAAAGGAATAAAGAAAGTAGGCACAAAGGGCCTAGAAAAGGAAGAGAAGTAATTGAGCTACTCAAGGTGAAAATAGGAGTAGCATACACATGTGTAATTGTGAGCCTGGACACCTTGAAGTGTGAACATATGTGGGAATCTTGTGGAACTTAAAGAATTAGAATGTATGCCTTAATGAAATCATTAGGTCCCTTGATATCCATTTCTTCCATTCTTTGTTTCACCATAACCTTAGGCCCCATTACAACCAAAGAAAAGACCTTCATGATCTTTAGGATTGTCCATTTTGTACAATTTGGTTGATGCATGTTCTTTCTAATTCATGGCTTGCAATTCCATTCATGAGATCATTTTTCAGGAAATTGCGTTTTAATGTTTAGCATGTGCAATCAATTTGTTGCCATAACATGAACTCATATTGCACATGCACATATTTGAGTGAACCTAGGAGTCTTGGAGAAAAGAAGAGAGAATCCGGTGAGATTTAGTATCAAAGCGAATTACATTCAAAACTAATAGCACCTTTGCTTTGAAGCTTTGGCATTTTGAATGTAAGATCGCATTGCGTACAATTATGTCTAAGGTGGCACATTTTTGATCATAACTATACACGCTCTTGCATGTTTAAATCCTCACCATGGCATAACTGTTTTAATCTCTTCATTTTGGCTTCGCACATTGATCATTCGAAGTAAAAACCTTTGAAATATCTCTATGCATGTTTTTGGGGGTGTGCTTGTTATTATGTTTGCTCGAGGACTAGCAAAAGATTGGTTTGGGGGTATTTGATCAAGCCAAAATTGGTATGATTTTGGCCCTCATTTCCGTTTCTTTTTGCTTGATTCTCGGGCATTTCCCCGTGTTTAATGTTGTTAAATTGAGTGTTTCAGGTTTTATTAGGTTTCAGAAGCAATTGAGATAAAGGTGGAGGACTTGTGCAAAAATGTCTCACAAATGAGAAGAAACAGGGCATTTTCGCCACATGGGCAATGGAGGTCGCCACTTGAGCGCCATGGCGACAGAAGAGTTCCCAAAAGCATCAAAAGGTCGCCACTTGGGCGCCACTTGAGCGCCATGGCGACAGAAGGTCACAAAAACAATCAGGTGTGGTCGCCACTTGGGGTCGCTCTGGCGACCTCCCTTGCAAGTGGCGACCTAGTGCACTCAAGGCATGGTCGCCACTTACGGTCGCCAGAGCGACCTTGATTCACAAAGAGCGACCTCTTCACATTTCCAAGGTCGCCACTTATGGTCGCCAGAGCGACCTTGATGCACAAAGAGCGACCTCTTCACATTTCCAAGGTCGCCACTTATGGTCGCCAGAGCGACCTTGATGCACAAAGAGCGACCTTTACACATTTTGGTCATGTTCGCCACTTGACAAAGAGCGAGAAAGATGGTTTTCAGAGCGACATTTTCATCTAACCGTTTTACGCTCCATGGTCGCCATAGCGACCAAATAGCGACCAAGGCTCCACATCAGCGAATCAAGTCGTTACCAGTACATGTCCATGAGTGAGTATATATATGGAGCATCTCTTCACTTTCAAAGTATCGAAAATCAGAGCAAAATCTCAGAGAATTCATTTCAGATCTAGATCAACTTCCATGGCACATTTTTCATCATCCTCCATTTCTCTCCTTGAACTCATCTAATCCATCCAACCCTCAACACAAAACCTTGATTACTTCACTACATCATTCCTCATCCCACCATTTTCTCCACCAAAATCCTTAGTAACTTTCCACCAAAACACCCACATTCCAAGACATTTCCTCAACCTCCATTCCTTGCATCTAGGAGCATAGAGGAGAAGAAGGATTGAGCTTAAAGAAGGTGACCCAAGGGTTATTTCCTTATCATTTACTTTTTTTCATTTATTGCAATTATGTGTAACTAAACCCCTAATCTAGGGGATAGATTTGAGGAACAATTGGTTGTGGGTTTAGTCTAGCTTGTAATGAATCTCTTATGTGTTCTATTCATTCAATTTAATTAGATTTCATTCATTATAATTGACTTGTATATCACTTGTTGATTGCTATCTTGAGTGGAATAATTTGTTATATATTCACATGTGGATTGACAACCTTTGTGTGATTAAGAACCCATTGGATAGGATAGATTAGTGGTGGGTATATCAACCCCACTAATCTAAGCCTCTAAGTGGTTAACATAATGAGATTGGTACATTAATGATGCTAGTAGCTTACCCACATCCAAGTGTTAATCGATCTATTCCCTAGTTCTCTCATTAATTGATTTTATCACTATTCTTATCAAGGTGTTGAGTATTCTATTTTTCATAACATTTTTGTGTATTTTCATTTGAGTAGTTTAGCATTGGTGGCTTTAGAAACCACACATTTATCAAACTCTATGATTTGTTTTATTGTTCTAAGATTAGTCAATTTATCTAATTAACACTCCATTCCCTGTGGAACGAACTTGCTCACTATTTTGCTATCAAATCACATTTTAAAAGGATTAAGTGGCTTTAAAAGAGTTTTCAATAATCAACCAAAAACTATTATTTTTACTATTTTGTTGAGTACACAAACGACCTCATCAATATACCCTCCACTAATCTATCCTATTTATTGGGTTCTTAATCACTCAAGTGTGTCAATCCAAGAGTGATTATATAACATGTTATTCTAAACAAGATTGTAATTATCAAGTGGATATACAAGTCAATCACATAATGAATAGAATCTAATGAATTAATAAATAGAAAACATATAGAGATTCATTACAAAGCTTAAGCAAAAACCCACAACCAAATGTTTATCAAATCAATCCCCTAGATTAGGGGTTTAATTACACATAGTAGCAATCAAATAGAAACAAGTAAATGGTAAGGAAATCACCCTTGGGCCACCTTCTTTAATGCTTGATCCTTGTTCTCCTTTGATGCTCTTAGATGCAAAGAATGGAAGAGGAGGATGTGTCTAGATAGGTGGATGGCTTATGGTGAGTGACAAAGGATTTGTGATGGAGAAAATGGTAGGGAAGGAATGGTCTAGGAAAGTAATCAAGATTTGGTGTGAGGTTTTGGATGGAAAAGATAAGTCCAAGTATAGAAATTAAGGAGTTTGGGAGATGATTAATGGAGGAAAAGGGAGATTGGTAGGAGAGAATAGGCTCGAATAGGCTTGAATAGGCTTGGTATTCAAATTGAAAAGAGGATGAATTTATAGTGTTTTCAAAATAGGTCACGAATGGCTAATTACCAAAACACCCCCTCTATTTGTCAAACTGCCATTTTGGCCCCTTAAGGGGGCCTTATTGTAATTTTCCACACAAATTCAGCCAATCAGAGAAAGGCATAGTGATGCTCACGGTTTGGGCATAAATGGCGACCTTGGGAATGCAAATGGCGACCTCATCAGGTGTGGGAATCAAGTCCTTGTCGCCATGGCGACCTCGAACGACAAATGGCGACCAAAATGGTGACGTGGCGTGACAAGAGTGGACGGTGAGGAGCGAGAATTGGATGGCTGGTTTCTGACCGAATGGGACGTCGAGAAGGTTATGACCGGCCAGCCGCTGTCCTTGCAGTCCGTTTACCGTCAGAGATGGCCGACGTTAGGTCGTAGAAGGCCGTCTTCCAGCCGGCGGCGCATTTAGGGTTTGGAGGCATTTATGGCTGCTCGTGGCTAGCTGATGGAGAAGATGAACAGGTGAATGGGTGCATTCAGCAAACGTGGGGGGTGCATGCATGCTGCTGCTATTGTCTAAAAAGGTGGGTGTAATTAGAAGTGAACAAGTGGTGCGTTTAAGGGCCCAATCCTTAAATGCACCGTTTAACTAAAAGGGGGAATGGGCTGTTGCAATGGGATGCTGTTGGGCTTTGGTGTTGGGCGCGTCATGGGCTGCGCAGACAGATGGAGCGCGCGTTTGGGCCACGTTAGTTGGGCCTGTGCATCAGGTCTGCTTCTCTAAACGGCAGCGTTTCATTATCCCACGTGGCATGCTTGCCTGATCTGCTTGGCAAATTACAAATAACCCCCTGAACTCTTTAAAATTCTTTATAACTTCAAACTTCAAACTTCTCCTCGTATTTTACGTTTTTACCCCTAGTTTCTCCAATTTACAACAATGCCCTTCAACTTTTAAATACCTGAAAATACTTAATAAACAACATTAAAACACGGGGAAAATGCCCGAGAATCAAGCATAAAGAGACAGAAATGAGGGCCAAAATCATACCAATTTTGGTTCGATCAAATACCCACAAACCTATCTTTTGCTAGTCCTCGAGCAAAACAATCACAAATCAACCCCCAAAGACATGCATCAAGACATTTCAAATATTTTCAATAAAATTCTAACCCACTCTAGAAAGGATCTACTATCCAATGATTAGCATGCGAAACCAACAATGAAGAGATTAACACAATGATGCCATAGTGAGGACTTAAACATGTAAGATGATGTCAAGTAAAGATTAAAAGCATGCCACTCTAGATATGGTTGTACGCAATGCGACCTTACATTCAAAATGCCAAAGCTTCAAAGCAAATGTGCTATTCGGTTTAGAATGTAATTCGCCTTGATCTAATCCTCACTAGATTCTCTCTTTTCTTCTCTTTGGTTCCTAGGTTTCACTCAAAAGTACATATGCAATATGAGTTTATGTCATGGATATCAAATTGATTGCATATGATATTATTTAAAGCACAATTTTTGAAAATTAGGTCTCATGAATGGAATTGCAAATCATGTATTAGAAAGACCTTGCAAACACCAAAATTCACAAGTGGACATTCCTAAAGATCGTGAAGGTCTTTCTTAGGTTGTAATGGGGCTTAGGTGAATGGTGAGTCAATAAAATGGAGCAATAGATAACAAGGAACCCAATGATTTATACTTAAGGCATACATTCTAATAATGATTCCCAATTGCTTTCACACATTTGTTCAGGCCTTTGGCGCCCATTGCTTACAATATCATTTCACTTGCATATTCACAACTCACTTTTCTTTGAGTAGCCTATTCAAATATAAACCCTCTATCTAGGCCACTTGTGCCTCATTCATGGTTCTCTCTTTTTCATTTTGTTTGGCTTTGCCCTTTCTTTTCTTTTCTTTTGCATGCATCTTTTATTTCAATCTTTTTCTTTTCTTTTTCTTTGCTTTTCTTTTCTTTTCTTTTTCTTTTTCTTTTTCTCTTTCTTTTTATCCACTCTTGCATTTCAATACTCTCTTACACAACTATACATGCCTAGGTACATGTATCAACATTTTCTCTTTAAAGAGCTTACAACCATATCCTAAGCCTTAGCAAAATCATTTGGTTAAGGTAAGTCAATTATGTAGGCTATATAGTT
This sequence comes from Acer campestre, assembly GCA_954870605.1. Taxonomy (NCBI): domain Eukaryota; kingdom Viridiplantae; phylum Streptophyta; class Magnoliopsida; order Sapindales; family Sapindaceae; genus Acer; species Acer campestre. The sequence goes on along the minus strand of OX940800.1, from coordinate 21,612,998 downwards.
CATGTGGATGTGGTTCAAAAATGAAAAGCTTAAGATGTGTTTGGCTTCAAAAGGGGCTTGGGAGCACACACATTTAGAGGGTATGGAAGTGTTTAGCCCAATTTACGGTTTTTCACATACATTGCCTAAAGTCATTTCTAAAGGATTGTCCACAAGCAAATCAAAGCATCCACAAGCAGTCCATAATATTCTATGATATGCAATATTTAAGTGCAAATGAGACCTATTCATGTTTAAAAGAGTGTTTGAGAGTGAGTGTTTAAAGAGTGAATATTTGACAACTCAAAATACGCTTTTTAAGGCCGTGTTTGTGATCCTCACGGGAATCTCCACTATTAATTCCTAGCCTTTAAGCAAAATTGATAATTCACCCTAACATTATGAGAAAAAGATTAACACACTTTGTTCAATGACACCCTAAGTGGCATGGCATTAATCTAAACCAAACAATGGCAAAGATGCACAATTCCTCACTACTTCATGTAAAGCACAATATCAACAAGCAAAGTATGCTTAAATATGGCATTATTGCAAGAATTTGAAAAATTAGGCTCAAATTTGTATGACCAAGCAAAGTGAGTAAAGTGGTGTTGTGCAAATGTACCCCCAAACCTAAATTGGACATTGTCCTCAATGTTCATGGGAGGCAAAAATTTTCAAAAGGCACAACCCAACAAATTCAAAACAAAAGATGCATATATGTCCACAAATAATCAATGTATTTTCAAAAATTTTGGCAAAGTGCCCTCTCATCCTATTATGCACAAAATCATCTAAACAGATGCTCAATCATGTATGGCATATACCTCAATATTCCTATAATTCAAAAATCAACAAATAAGCACATTCATCCTAAATCCACTACCAAAATTCATCTCACACCCTTATTCTAAGCAAAAACGAAATAGAAATAAGGGAAATCAAAAATGAAGAGACTACTTAAAAATTTAAACTAAGAAAGAAATATACCAAGTGGGTTGCCTCCCACCAAGCGCTCTATTTAACGTCTAGGCAAGACGTGGCATGGTGCTTCCGCACTTTGAACCTCCAAAAATGTTGCTTCCTAAGTGATAAGGTCCTCGCCCTTCTTAGGAGCACCCTTGGCTTGCTCGTCCCTCCAAGACTTGCAAGTTGACTTTGTTTCTTTCCAAGAGATAAAGAAACCTTTCTTTATGAACAAGCAACAAACACTTGCTTCGTCAAGAAGCAATAGAAAATCTACACTCTCAAAAAACTCATTAGAAAGTTCCGGCAAAATATACTCAATTCAAGCAATTGCCAACAATATCTTGAAACACCAATTATTCAAAAGAAATAAACAAATTAAGCAATCAAACAAAAAGCATAAAAATAAAATGCACCAATATTTTCAATGTAGTGCATTTGGGGTGGGATTAGGATTAACTAAGGGTGGTTTGATCAAGTTGGGAAATTCACTCTTCTTTACAACCCAAATAAATGTAGATGATTTCCCCATCATTTCCTTTCCCTTCTTTCTCATTTGGTTCATTGCTTCTTTCCTCACCCAAATTTTTCTTATCCTAGGTGGACTCCTCCTATTCCTAGGCTTCTCAACCCATACCTTCCTAACATGCATATATGTCTCTCTATGTCTAAAATTCCCTCGTGTGCCTTGCCTCTCATTTTCATGGTTTGGTGGTCTAATGTGACCTATCTTATGGCAATGATGACACATGGTGATAGAGTTAGGAATGATACCTTTTTGGTGGTTCTTTGTTGGAGGTGGAGGTGGAGGGTTCTTATTCCTCCTTTTTGCCTTTCTCCTTGCTTTGCTAGGATTCGGCTCCTTGACCTTGGCACTTGAAGATGCTTGACTCAAGTCGGGCATTTCTTCTCTTTCTTGCTTAGACCTTGCAAGTTTCGCAAGGTGGTCAATTTCCTTAATCTTCAATATATCCAAAGCCTTGTCCCTTGTTTGAATTTCGGCTTGCATTAACCGCATCCTCTTTGCAAAGTCCTCCTTGGTCTCTTCAAGCTCCTTCAATGTTCTACTCTTTTCGGCTTCAAATCTCTCAATTCGTTCTTCAAATTCTTTGATCTTGTCGGAGACTTCACCATTATGCTTCTTGAGAGTACCATTTTCGACTCTGAGCATCTTTACTTCAAGAATGATTTTCTTGTTCAATTCTTGAAGCATGCTCTCCCTTGTTGTTCCCAAGGCTTCCTTGCCTTCTAACTTCTTCTTCAAGAGTTGTATCTTCCCTTCATAAACCTTGGTGATTTCCTCTTGTTGGAGGGAAGTTGTCATGATTCTTTCTTGAAGTAGAGCATTCTCCTTTTTCAATACATCCATCGCCATCACTAGGTCTTCACTCATGCTCAAAATCTTCTTGTTCATCTCTAGTGTGATCTTGCATAGATCTTCTTCCTTCGATTGATACAAGACTTCTATGTTGTATTGAGTTGTGGCATTGATGGAGTTGTTGAAATTTTCTTCAAATGTGGACTCTATTCCTTGGTCCGGCCAACTAGATGACGTATAATCATTCCTATCTTCCGATGACGTTCTCATGGGCGTGTAGCTTGGCCTTGAATTTTGCATAAGGAAATCCATAGAGTCCTGAAACAAAAATAAACAAAAACTACCAAAGAAGTGAAAAGAAACTAAAAAGACTAAAAATTAATAAAAACTAACAAAGAAGTGAAAATAACTAAAAAGACTAAAAACAACTAAGAAAAGCTAATTGAATCAACTATCGCTTTAATTCCCCGGCAGCGGCGCCATTTTGATGACTCGCTTTTTGTGTCGTTACCAAATTGCGAATTACCAAAAGAATATTATAAAATGAATCTTTACGCAATATATTTTAAGTTATGAAAATTAGTAAACGGTAAGCATAGAGTTCATTCCACAGGGAATTAAAGTAATATGTTGAATTAATTAGCTAATCTATAAACAATAAAATAAATCATAAATGATGAATGAGTGTATGGTTTGTCAAACCATCAAACATACATACAAAATAAACCTAACTAAAAATATGGTGATATGAAAAATAGAAAACTCACAATCTTGATAAGGAAAATGGATGTAACAATTAATGTTGATGCTAGGGAATTGATTGATTAGCAAGTAGGTATGGGTATTTCTTTTTAAGCCACTTTAAGGACCAATCTCTACATGTTAACCAATTTAGGTTTAGATTAATGTGGTTGATATGCCCTCCACTAATCTATCCTATTTATTGGGTTCTTAATCACTCAACTGTGTCAATCCAAGAGTGATTATATAACATGTTATTCTAAACAAGATTGTAATTATCAAGTGGATATACAAGTCAATCACATAATGAATAGAATCTAATGAATTAATAAATAGAAAACATTTAGAGATTCATTACAAAGCTTAAGCAAAAACCCACAACCAAATGTTTATCAAATCAATCCCCTAGATTAGGGGTTTAATTACACATAGTAGCAATCAAATAGAAACAAGTAAATGGTAAGGAAATCACCCTTGGGCCACCTTCTTTAGTGCTTGATCCTTTTTCTCCTTTGATGCTCTTAGATGCAAAGAATGGAAGAGGAGGATGTGCCTAGATAGGTGGATGGCTTATGGTGAGTGACAAAGGATTTGTGATGGAGAAAATGGTAGGGAAAGAATGGTCTAGGGAAGTAATCAAGATTTGGTGTGAGGTTTTGGATGGAAAAGATAAGTCCAAGTATAGAAATGGAGGAGTTTGGGAGATGATTAATGGAGGAAAAGGGAGATTGGTAGGAGAGAATAGGCTCGAATAGGCTTGAATAGGCTTGGTATTCAAATTGAAAAGAGGATGAATTTATAGTGTTTTCAAAATAGGTCACGAATGGCCAATTACCAAAACACCCCCTCTATTTGTCAAACTGCCATTTTGGCCCCTCAAGGGGGCCTTCTTGTAATTTTCCACACAAATTCAGCCAATCAGAGAAAGGCACAGTGATGCTCGCGGTTTGGGCATAAATGGCGACCTTGGAAATGCAAATGGCGACCTCATCAGGTGTGGGAATCAAGTCCCTGTTACCATGGCGACCTCGAACGACAAATGGCGACCAAAATGGTGACGTGGCATGACAAGAGTGGACGGTGAGGAGCGAGAATTGGATGGTCGGTTTCCGAACAAATGGGACACCGAGAAGGTTACGACCAGCCAGCCGTTGTCCTTGCCGTCCGTTTGCCGTCGGAGATGGCCGACAGTAGGTCGTAGAAGACTGTCTTCCTGCCGATGGAGCATTTAGGGTTTGGAGGCATTTATGGCTGCTCGTGGCTAGCTGAAGGAGAAGATGAACAGGTGAAGGGGTGCATTCAGCAAACGTGGGGGGTGCATGCAGGCTGCTGCTATTGTCTAAAAGGTGGGTGTAATTAGAAGTGAACAAGTGGTGCGTTTAAGGGCCCAATCCTTAAACACACCGTTTAACTAAAATGGGGAATGGGGTGCTGTTGGGCTTTGGTGTTGTGCACGTCATGGGCTGCGCAGACAGATGGGGCGCGCGTTTGGGCCACGCTAGTTGGGCATGTGCATCAGGTCTGCTTCTCTAAACGGCAGCGTTTCATTATCCCACGTGGCATGCTTGCCTGATCTGCTTGGCAAATTACAGATAACCCCCTGAACTCTTCAAAATTCGTGTTAACTTCAAACTTCTCCTCCTATTTTACGTTTTTACCCCTAGTTTCCCCAATTTACAACAATGCCCTTCAACTTTTAAATACCTGAAAATACTTAATAAACAACATTAAAACACGGGGAAAATGCCCGAGAATCAAGCATAAAGAGACAGAAATGAGAGTCAAAATCATACCAATTTTGGTTCGATCAAGTACCACAACGACGGCTCATCAAAGAGCCACGATCTTATTACCATATTGTATTAAATTATGTATCAATGATACTTTATATCATTCAAGCGGAACATAAAGAAATTTGCTTACATCAAAGGCATATAACTTTATCAATGTCATATTGAGACTATGAATAATAAAGAAGGTTGAATATCTGCATACGATTCAGGCCAAAAACTCATTATAGAAAGGTTGTGTGCTTTATCATCTGGATAATATCACTGCTCAAAAAAAGGGTGCATATGGATATATTCAACCACCAAATAAACCATCTTATTCTAAAGTTTGTTTTGAATCCACATCAATCAAGGGGGTATATGTGGATATATTTATCCACCAAATAAACCATCTTATTCTAAAGTTGGTTTTGAATCCCCATCATTCAAGGGGGTATATGTGGATATATTCATGTTAGGATTATGTTCAATAGCAAGAGTATAATATTGTATTTGACAATTTGATCATATTTATAAAGTGATTTCTGTTACAACAAAATCTTATAGCATTTATAATTATAATTGTCAAAGTAAATAATCATAAGGTCAAAAGATTATGAGAAAAGAAGAATTGTTCGTACATCTGGATATATATGTGGTAGACACAATTCTTTAGTTAGTCTTGAATAACATTCACAACTTAAGTTATAGGTTGGGCACCTTTATCTTGTTAAAGTTGTAGAATTCTTTTGCTAGCATTTGAGTGGGATCAAATGTGTTATGATGAGTCTAAAATCATCGAAGGGTCTTCGAGTAAAAGAATCTAGTGCATTAGGTGCATTGAACTGAATCACAATGAAATGCTTTATCTAGAACCGTCAATAGATAAAAGTCTTTTCATTATCACGACAATCGGAGAGTCTATCTTAATCCTGAGATAAATGATGGACTTATGGTTACAAGTTTTATCATTTGAGCTATCAATGAGTATGATTATATAGCATAGTCTATCCTCGATAGTTTGATGGTATTCATTTGCTAATCAATAGAGGACTTCATTTATAGATATGTACATCGTGGCTCCATTTATTAAATGTGAGTAGAATATCATCATATGGATGTTTTGAGGTTTTGGATATTAAATCTTAACGCTGAGTTTTCAATAGTGACTATTGAAAGATGACTTCTTGACAAGTCATAATATATATCCAAGTTCAGAGTGTAGTCATATGAGTAAATATGGTAACTTGGAGAGCTATAGGCGGTCTATGAGCTCTTGGTGATTACTAATATTCTTCACGAGGATTCACTATCTCCTATAAGATTGTCTAGGGTATAAAAGAGAATCATTTACTAATTCCATCTTTATTTAAGAGTGCAATTTTAGTTCTTTAGTGGAATGAACTAAAACTAATAGATTGAACCTAAGTGAATCATTTGTTGATTGTGATTGGGTTACGTCTATTGGAGCTTACATTTAGATAGGCCCACCAAGATCATCAATCCACACAAACTTGCATGAATCACTTGATATATTTTACCGGACTAATTATGGGTCCATCTAGAATTGTATTAAGGCATGTGGACTTGTTTCTTTTAGTAAGAATGGACCTAGTTCACATGTGAGCCTTTTAATTAAAGGTCCAATGGATTTATTAAAATGGAAAAATAATATATGGGCATATCTTAGTGTATGGGCGGCAAGGCTTATATAATAGTCTAAATATATTATTTTATTTTATTATTTGATTAAATGAAAATTAATTAATTGATTGATTAATTATTTAATTAAGAATCAAAATCTTGTTCTGACTAGGAAATATGTTTCTTAGTGTTATACTATTAGTAGTAATATATTAAATATAAAAGACTTTATTTGGTAAGTTAATAAATAAGGGATTTATTTATCTAGTCAAATTAGGAAGTCTTTTATATAGTCACAAATACACTAAAGAGTTGGATTAGGATTTAAATTCTAAAAGATTGAAAGAAGTCTTTTGTGAAAACACAATTATTTATTTTATTTTATTTTTTTTTGAGGATTTTTGTCACCACCTTGTTAACACAAGATAGAATTCAAAACCATAGTTTTAGGAAATAATTCGGAACCATAGTTTTGGAAAGAATTCGGCACCATAGTTTCTTTGGAAAGAATTCGGTACCATAGTTTTTGTAACTATGGATTCGACCACCATAGTTTTTATAACTTTGGATTCGCCAAACCCTAGGTCTTGGAATTGATAGTTTTTTCTTTTGCTAGAGAAAAATAAAATCCAACTCTTAGACTAGTGTGATTTTCGGCCAAGAGGAATAGAGAGAAAAGTTTGTTCTTATTTCGATAGTGCACTAGTTACTTTTACATCAAAAAGTTTTGTGCACAATTTCGAATAAGGTTCACGCGAGTTTCGATTTAACGCTTGTGAATTCAAAAGTGACCAGAAAATTCTTTGTTGTCTCTTGGAACTTGTTGTGACTAACGAAAAAGAAAAGGTTTTGTTAATCCATCCTTAGGTACACAATTCAAAGAGAAGGGAGACCACGTTCCTAGGTGATTCACGTTCGTGATTGGATATGAAGATCTTGCGGATTACCATCGACGCAATGTCAATCGAATCATGCGACAAAGGTATGATATCTTTAGTATCATATGTTAATTAATTAAAGGTTAAGGTTCAAAATATGGAAAAATTTTAATATGGAAAATTTTTAAACTATACTAAACTCTTTTTTTGCTTCCACCACGTGTATTTTTCCCTACAATTGATTTCAGAGCCTAGTTGTACCCTTTAATTAATTAACGAATATATAAGTGAATCTATTTCTTTTTATTATGATTATGCATGTTTAGAAAGAGATGGCACTCTAGGTATTCTCATATATAATTACATTGGAATGTATGGATTTATATATGTTATATGTTGTTATAAAGTGAATTGTTATTGCTTGATTTTGATCCTAGAATTTCAATGTATTTTTATTTCGGAATTGTAACAAGAAGGGTGGCCTATTATCGTCACAATTTCCTTCTTGGTAGTTGCAAAGTTTTTTTTATTGTATCAAAATTAAGTGCAGTTTTTTATTGTATTAAAATTTAGTGCAGTTTTTAATATATTAAAATACTACAGTGTTTAAAAAAAAAACTGCAATATTTTATTGTTTAAATAAAGTTGCAAAATGTTCAAGCATCGAAGATTTGAACACTTGAAGAATTGGAAGCAACTGGAACAAGTTTGGGACCGTGCGCACCATAGCAACATGCATGTGCACAAGATAGCATGCAGCTATGCATGTTGGGCTGTGGGCTACGCTTGGCAGCCCCATGAGTGCCATGAGCTGCACACGGCAGCCCTTGCTGGGGTTGTGGAGTGTGCACGCCCATAGGGGCAGCCATTGGATGCTCAAGTGATCGATGGCCGCTTGAACACTTGTTCGCCAATAAATGAGTTTTTGTATTCCAAACAAATGTAATTTACTTGCTTTTCTAGGATGAATCAAAATTGTGGCTATTTACTTTGTGTAAATATTACAATATTTGTTATTGTTTGATGACACGTCATATAGAATAGGAGTGACACTTATATATCTCTTTTGGTATGAACATGCATTGAATGATTTAGGTATCTAATTGGCATCTAGATAACTTGGTAAATCATTCTATGGGATTTAATCACACGCCTTAAATAATTGAGTGGGAGAAGGTGTCTTGCAAAACACCTATAGCCTCCAAGGTTAGTTGAGCTTTATTATTTATTGGTAATCCCCCCAAGGGGCATCCATGAATGGAATTTAGCAAGATACTTCCTTACAATGATAGATTAGACAATTGACTCAAATGATATTTACTCTTAAAGGAGGGATTTCATGAGGAAAAATATTGAGGGTCGAAATCTTGATAATACACTCAATGTGGTTTTATTGATATCCTCCCAAGAGTTCTTGTTAATAAAATCACAAAGCTAAAATTGAAAACGTTGAATTTTACGATTGAATTATATATTTAATTCAAGATAAATTTTTGAAAGTGCTAAATCATGATTATTTACTCATATATAATTTTGTTTTACTAAGAAATCATGACCCCATCCCTAATGATCATCCTAAAAGATAAATATTTTAACTGATGATAATTATGTCACATAGAAAAGGAAAATTGGGTTGTTGTTGCAAGTTGAAAAATATAAATTTGTTCTGACTACTCCTAAACCACCTGCTCCTACTAATGAATCTAATGTGATGCAAAGAGACGAGTATGAGCAGTGGAAGACCTCTAATGAGATGGCCAAATGGCTACCATCTCCGACGTGTTGCAACAGCAGCATGAAGGAATGAGGTTATGCTGCTGATATGATGATGTCTCTAGAAGAGATTTATATGGTTGGTAAAGTTGCTACTGTTAAGACCCGTCAGAAGGTCAAGGAATAACAGAAGAAAAAGCAACTTGGGCATACCAAGAAAGTAACCAAGATTAAAAGGAAGTGCTTCTTTTGTGTTGAAAAGAAGCATTGGAAAAGTAATTGCCCAAAGTCTCAAAATAAGAAGGAACAAGGTAATGTGAATTATCTTGAAACATGTTTTCTGGCAAATTCTACATATTCTTGAATCGTAGACTATGGAGCCACTAATCATGTATGTTATTCCTTACGGGGGTTTCAAGTAAGGAGAAGGCTGAATAAGAATGAAATCAACTTGCGTTTAGGAAACGAAGCATTGGTGTCTGCTAGTGCAATGGGAGATATTAGAGTTAATCTAGATTCTAGTAGACATTTAGATTTGATAGACATTTATTATGTACCTCAATTCAAGAGAAATTTAATTTCAGTTTCTTGTTTAAATAAATTTGAATATTCGGTTACTTTTAATAAAAAAAAATTATTATTAGTAAGGATGACAAATTTGTTTGCAAAGGTACATTGGAAAATAGTCTATTCTATTTACATAAAAATATCTCTCACTTGCTAGACACAGAATTAATGCAACCTAATCATAAAAGAGTAAAATTATCAAAAGATGAAACCTACCTATGCCATTTGCGCCTAGGTCATATTAACCTTAATAGGATTAAAAAATTGGTTAGTGATGGACCTTTAAGTGACTTAAAGGTTGATGATCTACCAACTTATGAATCCTATTTGGAAGGTAAAATGACCAAAAGGTCATTCAAGACCAAAGGCATAAGAGCCACTGAATGTTTAGGATTAATGCATACTGATGTATGTGGTCCTATGAGCATTCAAGCTAGAGGTAGATATGAGTACTTCATTACTTTCACAGATGATTACTCGAGATTTGCCTATGTGTATTTCATGAGACATAAGTCGGATGCTTTTGACATGTTTAAAGTATTTAAAGCTGAAGTGGAAAAACAGCTTGAGAAACACATAAAAATCTTAAGATCTCATCATGGTGGAGAATATCCATCTAGTGAGTTTCTGCAATATCTTATTGATAATGGGATCATTTCTCAGTTTTCTACACCAGGTACACCTCAACAAAATGGGATGGCAAAAAGAAGAAATAGAACTATTTTAAACATGGTTAGGTCGATGTTAAGTTATTCAACGCTTCCTGTTTCTTTTTGGGGATATGCTCTACAAACTGCAATATACATTCTAAACGATGTACTATCAAAGTTGGTTCCTCAAACACCGCATGAGTTGTGGACTGGGCGAAAGCCTAGTTTATAACACTTAAGGATATTTGGTTGTCCTGCGCATGTGTTAAAAGGAAAGACAGAAAAAATGGAGTCCCATACGGAAACATGCATATTTGTAGGGTATCCAAAAGAAACTAAAGGGTATTATTTCTATAGTCCTTCAGATCTTAAAGTATTTGTTTCAACAAATGTTAAATTTCAAGAAAATGACTATATGAATGAGTTTATACCTAAAAGTAGAATTGTCCTGAATGAGATGTCAGGAGATACAATTCCACAAGAGGTTTCACAACCTAGCCCAATTGTAAGTTCCGTACCATCACAAGATCAACAACCTACCATTCCTCGTCATAGTGGGAGGGTTATAAGATAACCCAAGAGATACATCGATCTGGGAGAATCCGTGGAGAATCTCCCGGACAACGATAATCCCTACACATATAAGGAAGCAATGGAGGATGTTGATAGTCACTTTTGGCAAAAGGCAATGCAATCTAAGATTGAGTCCATGTTCAATAACAAAGTTTGGTCCCTTGTAGACTTGCCTAAAGGGATAAAACCCATTGGGTGCAAGTGGGTATACAAGAGGAAAAGAGGTATGGATGGAAAGGTAGAAACCTTTAAAGCTAGATTGGTAGCTAAAGGTTACACACAGAAAGAAGGTATCGATTACGAGGAAACCTTCTCTCCTATGACCATACTTAAATCCATTAGGATACTCTTATCCATTGCGGCATCTTTAGATTTAGAGATTTGGCAAATAGATGTCAAGACAGCTTTCCTTAACTGAAGTCTTGACGAAAGCATCTATATGATGCAACCAGAAGGATTCATTGAAAAAGGTCAAGTGGAAAAGGTATGCAAGTTGCAAAAATCCATATATGGATTAAAGCAAGCATCCAGATCCTGGAACATAAGGTTTGATCAAGCTGTGAAAAGTTTTGGATTTGTTTAGAACCTTGACGAACCTTGTGTATACAAAAGGATCAAAGGCGACAAGTTGGTTTTCCTAATTCTTTATGTTGATGATATACTACTCATCGGAAATGATGTAGGTGTATCGACATCAGTAAAAGAATTGTTAACAAAACAATTTGATATGAAGGACTTAGAAGAAGCAAGTTATATTCTTGGTATCCAAGTAATAAGGGATAGAAAGAATAGAACGATTGCACTATCCTAAGCTTCATACATATATAAAATCTTGTCTAGGTTTTCCATGCAAGATTCCAAGAAAGGTATGTTACGTTTTAAGCATTGAATCAAACTTTCTGAGGAACAAGTTCCTAAGAATGAGCATGAAAAGCAATTCATGAGTAGGATTCCATATGCCTCGGCAGTTGGAAGTCTCATGTATGCAATGTTCTGCACTAGACCAGATATTTGTTTTGTTGTTGGCATAGTTAGCAGATTTCAATCGAAACCAGGACCTGATCACTGGACGGCAGTCAAGCATATTTTCAAATATCTCAAGAGAATAAGAGACAATATGCTTGTATACTCTGGAGGGGATTTGATTCTCGTAGGGTATACAGATTCTGAATTCCAATCAGATTCTGACTCTAGAAAATTCACATCAGGATCTGTGTTTACTCTTGAATAAGGAGCAGTCAGATGGAGGAGCATCAAGCAATCATGTATTGTTGACTCCACCACAGAAGCTAAGTATGTTGCCGCATACGAAGCTGCCAAATAGGCTGTTTAGCTCCGCCAATTCCTGATTGACTTAAAAGTGGTTCCTAGTGCAAATAAGCAGATCACTATCTACTGTGACAACAGTGGAACAGTGGCTAATTTAAGAGAACCAAGAAATCATAAGAGAGGAAAACACATTGAAAGGAAGTATCATCTTCTTAAGGAGATTATGCATAGGGGTGACATGACGATTACCAAAATCGCGTCAGCAGAAAATCTAACGGATCCCTTTACAAAGTATCTACACCAGAAGAGTTTTGATGGGCACCTAGAGAACATGGGAATGAGAGATATGACACATTTGCTATAGCGCAAGTGGGAGATTGTTATGATTATGCTCAATAGTAAGAGTATAATATTGTATTTGACAATCTTATGATATTAATAAAGTGATTTCTGTTATAACAAAATTTTATAGCATTTATAATTATAATTGTCAAAGTAAATAATCATAAGGTCAAAAGACTATGAGAAAAGAAGAATTGTTCATACATCTGGATATATATGAGGTAGACACAATTCTTTAATTAGTCTTGAATAACGTTCACAACTTAAGTTAAAGGTTGGGCACCTTTATTTTGTTAAAGTTGTAGAATTCTTTTGCTAGCATTTGAGTGGGATCAAATGTGTTATGATGAGTCTAAAATCATCGAAGGGTCTTCGAGTAAAAGAATCTAGTGCACTGGGTGTTAGGATTATGTTCAATAGCAAGAGTGTAATATTGTAATTAACAATCTTTTTCATATTAATAAAGTGATTTCTGGTTTAAACAAATCTTATAGCATTTATAGTTTAATAATTGTCAAAGTAAATAATCATAAGGTCTAAAGACTATGAGAAAAGAAGAATTGTTCGTACATCTGGATATGTATGTGGTAGACACAATTCTTTAGTTAGTCTTGAATATTGTTCACAACTTAAGTTAAAGGTTGGGCACCTTTATCTTGTTAAACTTGTAGAATTCTTTTGCTAGCATTTGAGTGGGATCAAATGAGATATGATGAGTCTAAAATCATCGGAGTGTCTTCGAGCAAAAGAATCTAGTGCACTGGGTGCATTGAACTGGATCACAATGAAATACTTTATCTATAACCGTCAGTAGATAAAAGTAATTTCATTATCAGGACAATCGGAGAGTCTATCTTAATCCTGAGATAAATGATGGACTTATGGTTGCAAGTGATATCATTTGAGTTATCAATGAGTACGATTATATCGCATAGTCTATCCTCGATAATTTGGTGATATTCATTTGTTAATCGATAAAGGACTTCATTTATAGATATGGATATCGTGGCTCCATTTATCAAATGAGAGTATAATATCATCATATGGATGTTTTGAGGTAATTGGATATTAAATCTCAACGTTGAGTTTTCAATAGTGTCTATTGAAAACATGGCTTCTGGACAAGTCAAAATATCCAAGTTCAAAACGTGGTCATATGAGTAAATATGGTAACTTGGAGAGTTATAAGCGGTCTATGAACTCTTGGCGATTACTGATATTAATCACGAGGATACACTATCTCCAATATGATTGTCTAGGGTATGAATGAGGAAACATCTTCCTTTTCTGTCTTTATTTAAGAGTTCAATTTTAGCTCTTTAGTGGAATGAGTTAAAATTAATGGATCGGACCTAAGTGAATCATTTGTTGATTGTGATTAGGTTATGTCTATTGAAGCTTAAATTTAGATAGCCCGCCAAGATCCCCAATCCACACGGACTTGCATGGATCACTTGATATATTCTACCGGACCAATTTAGGGTCCATCTAGAATTGCATTTAATATATTAAGAATATAATTTGCACATTATTTATGTAATGGGCTGCTCAATTATATTTATATATTAATGGATGACATGTGGGCTTGTTTCTTTTAGTAAGAATGGGTCTAGTTCACATGTGGGCTTTTTAAAAGTCCTATGGATTAAATGAAATAAGAAAATAATATTTGGCCCAATATTTTTATATGGGGCGGCAAGGTGATTATTTAACCTTAAATATTATTTTGTTTTCATTGTTTAATTAAATAAGAATTAATTAATTTATTAATTAATTGTTTAATTAAGAAACAAATCTTTTCTGATTTGGAAATATGATTCCTATTGGTATACTATTGGTAGTAGTATACTTAAATTGAAAGACTTGTTTGACAAGGAAATAAATAATTAATTTTATTTTTTTAATCAAATAAGGAGTCTTTTTATTTTAGTCAAATAAAAGATTTATGAGTTTGATTAGGGTTTGGAAGTCTAAAACAAAATAGGAATTAGGGTGCAATAAAAACTCCTTTTTGTTTGAGGATTGCGGAAACCCTAACCCCTTTTTGGCTAGAGAATTCGGCCACCCTAGTTAAAAAGAAGAAAGAAATTTTGCCACATATATAAGTGGTCTTATAATTTTCGGCCATTAGGGTTTTTGGGTGTGCAGAATTTTATTTTCTTCTTCTTCTCAACTCATAGATAGATAGCCTTTATTCTACTAAAACAAAAAGGAGACATAGATTATTCTTTGATAGTATACTATTTGCTTATTCATCAATAGGCTTGTGTATACTACATCGATCAAGGTTCACGCGAGTTTTGATCACAAGATTGAGAACTCAAAAGTGACCGGAATAATCTTAGGTTTCTTTTGATTGTTTTTGTGACTAACGATTAAGAGAAAAGTTTGTTTTATCCAATCACAGGCTTGCAATTCAAAGAAAAGGAAGACCACGCTCCTAGGTGATCCACGTTCGTGCTAGGATTGAAGATCTTGCGGATTACCATCGACGTAAGTCAATCGGATCACGCGACAAAAGGTATTCTTCTTTTGTTATATATTATATATCTTTAATTGATTAAAAGGGTTTAAGGTTCATAAAAGGAAAAATTTTTAAAAGCTACTAAACTATTTTTTTAGTCTCGCTTCCGCTGCGTATACTTTTACGGTATATTTTTCCCTACAATTGGTATCAGAGCCTAGGTTGAACCCTTTTAATTAATTAACGTATATATACATGGATCGATTTCTTTTTATTGTGATTATGCATGTTTAGAAAGAGATGGCACTCTAGGTATTCGCATATATAATTACATGTGATGTATGGATTTATGTATGTTTTATGTGGATTGTTATTGCTGCAGTTTTTTTTTAATGTATTAAAATTATGTGCAGTATTTTTTTTTTTTTTTACTGCTGTGATTAAAAAAAAAATTTCTGCAGTATTTTTATTTGTTTAAATTAAATTGTAACACGTTCTACATCGAAGAATCGAAGACGTGAAGCAACCGGAACCGAGAACGAGCACCGTGCGCACCCTAGGAGTGGATTGGGCTGCGCATGGCAAGCCCAAAGCTTGGTGGGCTGCGCATGGCAGCCCCTTATGTGGGGTTGTGGGCTGTGCAATCCCAAGGGTGGAGGCCGAAGGATGAGCGTATGGTTGATGGGCCACTTGAAGATCTTGTATTCCAAATTCATTGTAATTTACTTGTTTTTCTAGGATGGGCCAAAATTGTTGCTATTTATTTTATGCTTAAATATTACAATATTTGTTATTGTATGATAACATGTCATATAGAATAGGAGTGCCACTCATATATCTCTTTTGGTATGAACATGCATTGAATGATTTAGGTATCTAAATTGGCATCTAGATAACTTGGTAAATCATTCTATGGGATTTAATCACACGCCTTAAATAATTGAGTGGGAGAAGGTGTTTTTGTAACACCTATGGCCTCCAAGGTTAGTTGAGCTTAATTATTTATTGGTAATCCCCCCAAGGGGCGTCCATGAATGGAATTTAGCAATATACTTCCTTACAAGGATAGACTAGACAATGGACTCAAACGAGATCTACTCCCCAAGGAGGGATTTTCGTGAGAGAAAATTGAGGGTCGATATCTTGGTAACACACTCAATGTAATTTTATTGATATCCTCCCAAGAGTTCTTGTCAGTAAAATTGCAAGGCTAAAATTGAAAACGCTGGTTGTTATGTTAACAATTAGGTGGGACCTAGTCTAACTAGTAAATGGTGCGAACTCCCAAAGGAGGTGTAACATTTATGGGTGTTAGATCACCGTTGAATTTTTATGATTGAGTTATTCATTTAATTCAAGATAAATATTTAAAGTGCTTTATAATGATTATTTACTTATATTAATTTTTGTTTAATTAAGAAATCATGACCCCATCACTTATGAACATCCTGAAAGATAAAACTTTAACCGATAATAATTATGTCACATGGAAAAGGAAAATTGGGTTGTTGCTGCAAGCTGGAAAAATATAAATTTTGTTCTAACTACTCCTAAACTACCTGCTCTTACTAATGAATCTAATGCAATGAGACGAGTATGAGTAGTGGAAGACCTCTAATGAGATGGCCAAATGGCTACCATCTCCGACGTGTTGCAAGAGCAGCATGAAGGAATAAGGTCTGCTGCTGATATGATGATGTCTCTAGAAGAGATTCATATGGTTGGTAAAGTTGCTACTATTAAGACTCGTTAGAAGGTCAAGGAATAATAGAAGAAAAAGCAACTTGGGCCTACCAAGAAAGAGACTAAGAAAGTAACCAAGATCAAAAGGAAGTGCTTCTTTTGTGGTGAAAAGAGACATTGGAAAAGTAATTGCCCAAAGTCTCATAAT
This sequence comes from Acer campestre, assembly GCA_954870605.1. Lineage (NCBI taxonomy): Eukaryota > Viridiplantae > Streptophyta > Magnoliopsida > Sapindales > Sapindaceae > Acer > Acer campestre. Next base: position 21,596,234 of record OX940800.1, on the reverse strand, counting down.
AAGAAGGAACAAGGTAATGCGAATTATCTTGAAACATGTTTTTCTGGCAGATTCTACAGATTCTTGGATCGTAGACTCTGGAGCCAATAATCATGTTTGTTATTCCTAATGGGGGTTCCAAGAAAGGAGAAAGCTGAGTAAGAATGAAATCAATTTACGCTTGGGCAACGGAACGTTAGTGTCTGCAAGTGCAGTGGGAGATATTAGAGTTTGTTTGGATTCTAGAAGGCATTTAGATTTAATAGACGTTTATTATGTACCTCAATTCAAGAGGAATTTAATTTCAGTTTCTTGTTTGAATAAATTTGGATATTCGGTTACTTTTAATAAAGTTTTTATTATTAGTAAGAATGACAAAGTTATTGGCAAAGGTACATTGGAAAACGGTCTATACTTTTTGCATAGAAATATCTCTCACTCGTTAGACACAGAAATAACGGAACCTGATCATAAAAGAGTTAAATTATCAAAAGATGAAACCTATCTATGGCATTTACGCCTAGGTCATATTAACCTTAATAGGATTAAAAGATTGGTAAGTGACGGACCTTTGAGTGACTTAAAGGTTGATGATCTACCAACTTGTGAATCTTGTTTGGAAGGTAAAATGACCAAAAGGACGTTCTCTGCCAAAGGTGCAAGAGCTACCGAATGTTTAGGATTGATACACACTGATGTATGTGGACCTATGAGCATTCAAGCTAGAGGTGGATATAAGTACTTCATCACTTTCACAGATGATTACTCAAGATTTGGCTATGTGTATCTCATGCGACATAAGTCGGATGCTTTTGACATGTTCAAAGTATTTAAAGCTGAAGTGGAAAATCAGCTTGAGAAACACATAAAAATCTTGAGATCTGATCGTGGTGGAGAATATCTATCTGGTGAGTTTCAGCAATATCTTATTGATAATGGGATAGTTTCTCAGTTTTCTGCACCAGGTACACCTCAACAAAATGGGGTAGCAGAAAGGAGAAATAGAACTCTTTTGGATATGGTTAGGTCTATGTTGAGTTATTCAACACTTCCTATTTCTTTTTGGGGATATGCTTTACAAACTGCTATATACATTCTAAACGATGTACCATCTAAGTCTGTTCCTAAAACACCGCATGAGTTGTGGACTGGGCGCAAGCCTAGTTTACAACACTTAAGGATATTTGGTTGTCCTGCGCATGTGTTAAAGGGAAAGACAGAAAAGATGGAGTCCCCGTTCAGAAACATGTATATTTGTAGGGTATCCAAAAGAAACTAAAGGATATTATTTTTATAGTCCTTCAGATCTTAAAGTATTTGTTTCGACAAATGCTAAATTTCTGGAAAAGGACTATATGAATGATTTTGTGCCTAGAAGTAGAATTGTCCTGAATGACATGTCAGGAGATACAATTCCACGAGAGGTTACACAACCAAACCCAATTGTAAGTTCCGATCCAACACAAGGTCAACAACCTACCATTTCTCGTCGTAGTGGGAGGGTTAGAACACAACTCGAAAGATACATCGGTCTGGGAGAATCAGTGGAGAATCTCCCGGACGACGATGATCCCTATACGTACAAGGAAGCTATGGAGGATGTTGATAATCGCCATTGGCAAAAGGCAATGCAATCTGAGATTGAATCTATGTTCGATAACAAAGTCTGGTCCCTTGTAGACTTGCCTAAAGGGATAAAACCCATTGGGTGCAAGTGGGTATACAAGAGGAAAAGAGGTATGGATGGTAAGGTGGAAACCTTTAAAGCTAGATTGGTAGCTAAAGGGTATACACAGAAAGAAGGTATCGATTATGAGGAAACCTTCTCTCCTGTGGCCATGCTTAAATCCATTAGGATACTCTTATCCATTGCAGCATCTTTAGATCTAGAGATTTGGCAAATGGACGTCAAGACAGCTTTCCTTAATGGAAGTCTTGACGAGAGTATCTACATGATGCAACCAGAGGGATTCATTGAAAAGGGCCAAATGGAAAAGGTATGCAAGTTGCAGAAATCCATATATGGATTAAAGCAAGCATCCAGATCCTGGAACATAAGGTTCGATCAAGCTGTCAAAGGTTTTGGATTTATTCAGAATCTTGACGAACCTTGTGTATACAAAAGGATTAAGGGCGACAAGTTGGTTTTCCTGATTCTTTATGTTGATGATATACTACTCATCGGAAATGATGTAGGTGTATTGACATCAGTAAAAGAATGGTTAGCAAAACAATTTGATATGAAGGACTTAGCAGAAGCAAGTTTTATTCTAGGTATCCAAGTTATAAGGGATAGAAAGAATAGAACGATTGCATTATCCCAAGCTTCATACATAGACAAGATCTTGTCTAGGTTTTCCATGCACGATTCCAAGAAAGGTATGTTACCTTTCAGACATGGAATCAAGCTTTCTAAGGAACAAGTTCCTAAGAATGAGCATGAAGAGCAATTCATGAGTAGAGTTCCATATGCCTCGGCAGTTGGAAGTCTCATGTATGCAATGCTCTGTACTAGACCAGATATTTGTTTTGCTGTTGGCATAGTTAGCAGGTTTCAATCGAAACCTGGACCTGATCACTAGACGGCAGTCAAGCATATTTTCAAGTATCTTAAGAGAACGAGAGATAATATGCTAGTATACTCTGGAGGGGATTTAATTCCCGTTGGGTATACAGATTCTGATTTTCAATCAGATTCTGACTCCAGAAAATCCACATCAGGGGCTGTGTTTACTATTGGAGGAGGAGCAGTCATATGGAGGAGTATCAAGCAATCTTGTATTGCTGATTCCACCATGGAAGCTGAGTATGTTGCTGCATGCGAGGCTGCCAAAGAGGCTGTTTGGCTCCGCCAATTCTTGATTGACTTGGAAGTGGTTCCCAGTGCGAATAAAAAGATCACTATCTACTGTGACAACAGTGGAGCAGTGGCTAATTCGAAAGAACCAAGAAGTCACAAGAGAGGTAAACACATTGAAAGAAAATATCATCTTTTAAGGGAGATTGTTCAAAGAGGTGACGTGACGATTACCAAAATTGCGTCAGCAGAAAATCTAGCAGATCCCTTCACAAAGGCTCTACCTCAGAAGAGTTTCGATGGGCACCTAGAGAATATGGGCTTGAGAGATATGACACATTTGCTATAGCGCAAGTGGGAGATTGTTAGGATTATGCTCAATAGCAAGAGTGTAATATTGTAATTAACAATTTTTTTTCATATTAATAAAGTGATTTCTGGTTTAAACAAATCTTATAGCATTTATAGTTTAATAATTGTCAAAGTAAATAATCATAAGGTCTAAAGACTATGAGAAAAGAAGAATTGTTCGTACATCTGGATATGTATGTGGTAGACACAATTCTTTAGTTAGTCTTGAATATTGTTCACAACTTAAGTTAAAGGTTGGCACCTTTATCTTGTTAAAGTTGTAGAATTCTTTTGCTAGCATTTGAGTGGGATCAAATGAGATATGATGAGTCTAAAATCATCGGAGTGTCTTCGAGCAAAAGAATCTAGTGCACTGGGTGCATTGAACTGGATCACAATGAAATACTTTATCTATAACCGTCAGTAGATAAAAGTAATTTCATTATCAGGACAATCGGAGAGTCTATCTTAATCCTGAGATAAATGATGGACTTATGGTTGCAAGTGATATCATTTGAGTTATCAATGAGTACGATTATATCGCATAGTCTATCCTCGATAATTTGGTGATATTCATTTGTTAATCGATAGAGGACTTCATTTATAGATATGGACATCGTGGCTCCATTTATCAAATGAGAGTATAATATCATCATATGGATGTTTTGAGGTAATTGGATATTAAATCTCAACGTTGAGTTTTCAATAGTGTCTATTGAAAACATGGCTTCTGGACAAGTCAAAATATCCAAGTTCAAAACGTGGTCATATGAGTAAATATGGTAACTTGGAGAGTTATAAGCGGTTTATGAACTCTTGGAGATTACTGATATTAATCACGAGGATACACTATCTCCAATATGATTGTCTAGGGTATGAATGAGGAAACATCTTCCTTTTCTGTCTTTATTTAAGAGTTCAATTTTAGCTCTTTAATGGAATGAGTTAAAATTAATGGATCGGACCTAAGTGAATCATTTGTTGATTGTGATTAGGTTATGTCTATTGAAGCTTAAATTTAGATAGCCCGCCAAGATCCTCAATCCACACGGACTTGCATGGATCACTTGATATATTCTACCGGACCAATTTAGGATCCATCTAGAATTGCATTTAATATATTAAGAATATAATTTGCACATTATTTATGTAATGGGCTGCTCAATTATATTTATATATTAATGGATGACATGTGGGCTTGTTTCTTTTAGTAAGAATGGGTCTAGTTCACATGTGGGCTTTTTATTTAAAGTCCTATGGATTAAATGAAATAAGAAAATAATATTTGGCCCAATATTTTTATATGGGGCGGCAAGGTGATTATTTAACCTTAAATATTATTTTGTTTTCATTGTTTAATTAAATAAGAATTAATTAATTTATTAATTAATTGTTTAATTAAGAAACAAATCTTTTCTGATTTGGAAATATGATTCCTATTGGTATACTATTGGTAGTAGTATACTTAAATTGAAAGACTTGTTTGACAAGGAAATAAATAATTAATTTTATTTATTTAATCAAATAAGGAGTCTTTTTATTTTAGTCAAATAAAAGATTTATGAGTTTGATTAGGGTTTGGAAGTCTAAAACAAAATAGGAATTAGGGTGCAATAAAAACTCCTTTTTGTTTGAGGATTGCGGAAACCCTAACCCCTTTTTGGCTAGAGAATTCGGCCACCCTAGTTAAAAAGAAGAAAGAAATTTTGCCTCATATATAAGTGGTCTTATAATTTTCGGCCATTAGGGTTTTTGGGTGTGCAGAATTTTATTTTCTTCTTCTTCTCAACTCATAGATAGAGAGCTTTTATTCTACTAAAACAAAAAGGAGACAGATTATTCTTTGATAGTATACTATTTGCTTATTCATCAATAGGCTTGTGTATACTACATCGATCAAGGTTCACGCGAGTTTCGATCACAAGATTGAGAACTCAAAAGTAACCGGAATAATCTTAGGTTTCTTTTGATTGATTTTGTGACTAACGATTAAGAGAAAAGTTTGTTTTATCCAATCACAGGATTGCAATTCAAAGAAAAGGGAGACCACGCTCCTAGGTGATCCACGTTCATGCTAGGATTGAAGATCTTGCGGATTACCATCGACGTAAGTCAATCGGATCATGCGACAAAAGTTATTCTTCTTTTGTTATATATTATATATCTTTAATTGATTAAAAGGGTTTAAGGTTCATAAAAGGAAAAATTTTTAAAAGCTACTAAACTATTTTTTTAGTCTCGCTTCCGCTGCGTGTACTTTTACGGTATATTTTTCCCTACACTGGGTGCATTGACCTGGATTACAATGAAATACTTTATCTAGAACCGTCAATAGATAAAAGTCTTTTCATTATCAGGACAATCAGAAAGTCTATCTTTAATGATGGACTTATGGTTACAAGTGTTATCATTTGAGCTATCATTGAGTACGATTATATAGCATAGTCTATCCTCGATAGTTTTGTGGTATTCATTTGCAAATCGATAGAGGACTTCATTTATAGATATGTACATCGTGGCTCAATTTATTAAATGTGAGTAGAATACCATCATATGGATGTTTTGAGGTTTTAGATATTAAATCTTAATGTTGAGTTTTCAATAGTGACTATTGAAAGATGACTTCTTGACAAGTCATAATATATATATATATATCCAAGTTCAAAGTGTGGTCATATGAGTAAATATGGTAACTTGGAGAGCTATAGGTGGTCTATGAGCTCTTGGCGATTACTGATATTCTTCATGAGGATTCATTATCTCTTATAAGATTGTCTAGGGTATGAATGAGAATCATTTACTTATTCCATCTTTATTTAAGAATGCAATTTTAGTTCTTTAGTGGAATGAACTAAAATTAATAGATTGAACCTAAGTGAATCATTTGTTGATTGTGATTGGGTTATGTCTATTGGAGCTTAAATTTAGATAGGCTCGCCAAGATCCCCAATCCACACGGACTTGCATGAATCACTTGATATATTCTACTGGACTAATTATGGGTCCATCTAGAATTGTATTGAAGGCATGTGGACTTGTTTCTTTTAGTAAGAATTGTTCTAGTTCACATGTGGGCCTTTTAATTAAAGGTCCAGTGAATTTGATAAAATGAAAAAAAAATAATAAATGGGTCTATCTTAGTGTATGGGCGGCAAGGCTTATATAATAGTCTAAATATATTATTTTATTTTATTATTTGATTAAATGGAAATTAATTAATTGATTGATTAATTATTTAATTAAGAATCAAAATCTTTTTCTGACTAGGAAATATGTTTCTTAGTGTTATACTATTGATAGTAGTATATTAAATATAAAAGACTTTATTTGGTAAATTGATAAATAAGGGATTTATTTATCTAGTCAAATTAGGAAGTCTTTTATATAGTCACAAATACACTAAAGAGTTGGATTAGAGTTTGAATTCTAAAAGATTGAAAGAAGTCTTTTGTGGAAACACAAAATCCTTTTTTGTAGAGGATTTCGGTCACCACCTTGTTAACACAAGATAGAATTTGGAACCATAGTTTTGGGAAAGAATTCGGAACCATAGTTTTGGAAAAAATTAGGCACCATAGTTTCTTTGGAAAGAATTCGGTACCATAGTTTTTGTAACTATGGATTCGGCCATCATAGTTTTTGTAACTATGGATTCGGCCATCATAGTTTTTGTAACTATGGATTCACCAAACCCTAGGTCTTGGACTTGATAGTTTTTTCTTTTGCTGGAGAAAAATAAAATCCAACTCTTGGACTAGTGTGATTTTCGGCCAAGAGGAATAGAGAGAAAAGTTTGTTCTTATTTCAATAGTGCACTAGTTACTTTTACATCAAAAGGTTTTGTGCACAATTTCGAATAAGGTTCACGCGAGTTTCGATCTAATGATTTGAATTCAAAAGTGATCGGAACATTCTTTGTTATCTCTTGGAACTTGTTGTGACTAACGAAAAAGAAAAAGTTTTGTTAATCCATCCTTAGGTGCACAATTCAAAGAGAAGGGAGACCACGCTTCTAGGTAATTCACATTCGTGATTGGATTGGAAGATCTTACAGATTATCATCGACTCAATGTCAATCGAATCACGTGACAAAGGTATGATATCTTTAGTATTATATGTTAATTAATTAGAGGGTTAAGGTTCAAAATATGGAAAAAATTTAAACTACACTAAACTCTTTTTTTGCTTCCGCCGCGTGTATTTTTCCCTACAATTCATCCACCAAATGAACCCTTCCATTATTTTATGGTACTGATTGATGCATCTATGTGATGGTCACATATTTGTGTATTATCAAACGTCTCCAGTTTAGATAGATGTTCAACATCTAGTTTTCGCATTTACTTATAATCAGAATGGATCAGGGGAATAACTTATCAAACGTCTCCAGGTAATTACGAGAACTTTATTATCTCGATACAATTACCAATTTCCATATGAGACATTATGTATATTACATGCTGATGAATTCCTCTATGACTCACTACTTATCATCATTATTTACCATTACAACCTGTGATTGGTCATTGACTTGCTCACATTTTTAAGATATTTGATTATGTAGTATATCTCCTTATTGCATCTCTAGCATGATCTAAGATAAGAATTCTATATCATTATGAGATAAATATTGATTTTGATTATTCTTCCAATTAGATCATTTAAACTTCTGATAGTTTATATTTTTACACATAATCTGTATATTATTATATTGATTAATTTCTAAATGGAAAGTTACTCTTACACAAAATAGAGATACTGGTTCAGTTTTCTCTATTTATATAAATGTGTCTCATTTCAATCTTTATATCACTTAAATATGAAAGATAAATGATCATCAGATGATTATTAATCTGTTACCTGATATATTAAAGGTAACAAGATTTTATAAGTTACCATCTCACAAACCCCAGCTGGGTGATTGTTCCTAAAGAATGATCGAAGTGAAATGCAATAAATAAATCATCTGATGCATATCATAAGCTTGTGAACTTTTTTGAAAGATATTGTTATCAGGATCCTAATATAAACAAAACTCGAGTTTTAAATAAATCCATTTTCTCTAAATCAACCCAGTAAGAGTCTGATATATCTAATGAGACACAAGTCTATGAAATGACTAAATCCATTAAAATGGAAGAAATCTCAACAAAGATAGAATATAGAAATTGAGAAAATTTCTATAAATCTTATAAATCTATGAAATGATTATATCCATGGAAATGGAAGAAAATCTCAACAGAGATAGAGTATTAAAATTGAGAAAATTTCTATAAATCATACAAGTCCATGAAATGACTAAATCCATTGAAATGGAAGAAATCTCAATAGAGATATAAGAATATTGAAATTGAAACAATTTCTATAAATCATATAAGAGAAATGTGGAGTCATAAGGAAACAATCATTGATGATGTATTTTTATACACAGTAGCGCTACTAAAATTATAAATGATAATTATGATATTCATAATATCAATGATTGTAGACAAAAGGCATGATTGGCCTAAATGTAAATAAGCAATTCAAGAAGAATTGACTTCATAAGCCAAACATAAAGTATTTAGACTAATAGTACTTCAGACACCTGGAGATGTGAAACTAGTTGGATACTAATAGGTCTTTATACGGAAACGTAATGAGGAAAACGAGATCGTGAGATATGAGGTACAACTCGTAGTACAAGGTTTCTTATAGAAACTTGATATTCACTAGTGATGAATACAATTAAATTCCAAAAATTTTATAATTTTGGCTGCCTTTGAAAGGCTTGAAATGCGTCTTCTAGACGTAGTAATCATTTATCTATGTGATTCACTCAATGCAAATATTTATAATCCATGAAAGATTTAAAATGTCAGAAGCATGTAAATCGAGATCTCGTAATCTGTATTTGATGAACATACAAAATCCTTATATGGATTAAAAACAATATGAACAGATGTGGTATAATCGTCTCAGTTAATATCCGATAAGATAAGGATATAATAATCATATTATATACTCATGGGTCTTCATAAAGAAATGAGAAAGAAAATATTGTCTCGACCTGAAGATCGAGTATAAAATAAATGGAATGCATGTTTATCAATTAGAATATGTTGAAAAGATTATAAAAAGATCTCATATGGATATTACTCATCAATTAAGTAAACATATGGTTGTTACAATTCTTGATCCTAAGAAAGATCCATTCCAGCTAATAGAAAATAATGCTTCATAAACCAAGTCTTTACTTATACTCCCTCCAATCATTTATAATGTTATTTCATCTCATGAAATAAATATCTGTATGCGCCGGATTAGTAATCTAGAAGATTGCTTCAAAGGAATTTTTATCATATGGAGCATCCCATCAAGGGAAGCATATCAAATGAAGTATATGAATCATATTGGGCATATGTGCGTTGTACTCTTTTTCCTTACAATTAGGTTTTTGTCCTATTGGGTTTTCCTGATAAAGTTTTTTAATTAGGCAATTCTCTAAGTACACCAAAAAATCATTTGATCCATAAAGATCATTATAAATATTACTTTGATCTGGCAAATCAATGAATATCTTTGCTCAGGTTTTTATCTCATTGGGTTTTCCTTAGCAAAATATAAATGTGAACACAGTTTTGAAGAAAACATTAATCTTGGACATAAGTGCACTATATTCTTTTTCCCTTCGATCAGGTTTTGTCCCACTGGGTTTTCCTGATAAGGTTTTTAAAATGAGATAGTTTTGAGAATATCCAACCCCACTAGATCCAGATGATCATTGTGTATATTTTGCCTAGCTTTTGTCTCATTAGGTTTTCCCTAGAAAATTAAAATATAAGTGGTATAAATCGAAGAGGGAGTGTTATAACATGTGGCCTTTACCACTTGTGTGTGTACACACAATATATTCCCACCGCCATATCCACCTGATAGCTCCACTTGATCACAACCGCCTCTCTACACTTGCAACATCTACTTGACCAACTTGCTTATCTTCATCATCACTATCTTATGCAAGTTGTGCCACCTTATGAACCCTATAAATAGAGATCTCATGTTTTTGTAAATTGTTGATCAGCTGAAGCGTACTTGATATCAATACAATTAAAGTCTCTCATCTCTCTCGTGTCTCTCTCTTCCCTCTCTCTTCTAATCTTTTATTTTATTGATTTGTTATCTCAATTATTTACAGCAAAGATTTCATATTATTTCCTACGCGAATATAGTAGTTGTCTGGTAGACTTTATAGCTACGAGTCCTTTAAGTTTATTAAAAAATTAATTTATAAATAATGAAGAAAAGCGAGAGAAAAAAAAAATGATACTGGCCCATTCGCCATGGGCTAGACAATTGGATATTGGCCCATGAATAAGCCCATAAACATTATTAACCCATGGGTCGGCCCCAACTCAACTTTCGTGAAGCAGCGTATGCCGTATAGGCTGCTGTTTCATAAAAGACTGTCCACTGAGTGGTACCTTTTGATTTTGGATACATATGTACGGTCGGACTGAATCAACTTAAAAAATTGATTTAAATTTATAACTTTAATATTCATCCATTTATTTCTATTAGTCCAATGGTCAAGAAAACGAGTAAATGACAACTCTTAGATTTAGACCAAATAAAAGTATAAATTTTTTTTATTTTATTTTTTTGAAATAAAATTATAAACGTTGAAGTCACATAATAATATTGATTATAAACCTATTCACCCCTCTAAATTTATACACACATTACTTTTAAATTTAATAATTGTGTTTTAATTCCCAAAACGACTGAAACTTTAACGGTTGTTAAGTCTTCTCTGGTTCAAGGAGAAGATAGAGAGAGATGAGACAAAAAGAGAGAAATGAGATAGAGAAAGAGATAGATGAGGAGGAAAAAGAGAATGGGAGAAGAGAGAATATATATATATTAATATTTTGTTGAATAATTTTAATTTTAGATTTTAAGCAATTTACATTTTAATTTTTACCCATCTATTTTTTGAAAATTTTAACGGTTTACTTACAAAATACTAACGGTAAGTGGGAATTTTCGTAAACTAGAGTGGATTCGGGGAAAAAAATTAAACTAGAGGGTGCATTTTGGGGAATGATGCAAACTACATGGGAATTTTGATTATTTTCCTTTATGTATGATTATAGACATATTTGTTTTTAAAAAATATATATTTTTTAAATAATTTGAGGTGCCGTTCATTAATTTTTCTTCACTTGAGTGTTAAGTCTTAAATTAAGAGGGGTGTGTTGAATTAAGTTTTTATTAGACAATTTTTGGGTGCAAAGATTTTATGGATTTGTAGGACTTTAAAGACTATTAAGATTATTTGGAGTAGACCTTTAGGATTCTAAAAAGGTCTTTAGAGTTTATTTATAGATTATTAGGATTACCTGGACTTTATTTCAAGATTTTTTGGACTTTTTTTTTTTAATATAGGCTCTATAAATTTACTATCTAACATACATGCTTAAGTTAATAAATCCAAACCAACTAGATGGTCTGAGCTGAAAAAACCCTAACAATATGTACTTTGAGGAAATAGGGGTATATAGCACTTTTAAAATTTTGATTTGTACAACTATGACACTTTAATAACTCTTGTTTTAATAGCACCAAAATTGGAATTTGGACAAAAATACCCCCCCCCCCCAGCTTCTTTTCTTTTCTCTTATGTGTCTTTCACCTTTTGTCTTCTTCTTTTTTCCAAAACCTCCATTGATGGAGCTTCAGTGGAGGTGCCACCGCCGACCGGCGAGTTGATCGACAAAACCACTGGTAAAACGTCCGTCGTGCGCCACCCGTTGTAACAGAAGTATCCATTTTCAGTTTCGAGTTGTATGAAGAGAGAAACGAAGTCAAACCCGAATCGTCTCTGAACCTTCATCGTCAGATCTGCGACGATCCGTCGTAAATCCAACGAAACCGATGGTGCCAACGAACTCGAAGTTGTCCGATCTTCTAAATCCGACTATCTCCGGAGTCAACCGGTGCTATCGTCGGCTCGTCTCTGTCACCATTGATGGAGGTCGAAACGTATTATGTTCATGAAGAAGTCTCGAAACGTATCAATAAGTCTCAAAAACTCATGAATAAATCTCGAATTTTCAAAATAAGTCTCGAATTTTCAAAATAAGTCTCGAATTTGTAAAATAAGTCTCGAATTTGACCTAATAAGTTTTGAAACTGTAAATAAGTCTCGAATTTTCGAGAAAAAAAATACAAAGGAAAAGAGTAAGTGGGGGTATTTTGGTGTGAAAATTGTCAAAACTGACCATATATATTATAGGAAATTTGTTTTTAACCACAAATGAAATTTTATTTGTTTATAACCACTTTTTTGAGAAATTACAGGAAAGCCCTCATATAAAAACCCCCAAATCAGCTCTCTCTCTCTCTATTTTCTCTTTTTTTCTTTCTCTCTCCTATGATCTCTCTCATCGATTCCCTCTCTCTCTCCCGATCTACCTCTCTCTCACCTCTATTGGACCCTCGCCGGCGTGATGGAGGCTCGCCGGGCGCCGGCGAAAGCGTCGCCAAGCGCCGGCGAGCCCCAAGCTACAGCGGCAGCACCTTGCGCTGTCGCTTCACTCGCGAAGCAGTAGCGCACGGCGCTGCCGCTGCCGCTGCAGCTCGGGGCTCGCCGACGCTTGGCGACGCCTTCGTCGGTGCCCGGCGAGGGTCCAGTAGAGGTGAAAGATAGGTAGATCGGGAGAGAGAGAGAGAGAGAGAGAGAGAGAGAGAGAGAGAGAGAGAGAGAGAGAGCAAATGAGAGAGACCAGAGGAGAGAGAAAGAAAATTGGGGAGAAGACATCAACTTTTACATATTCCATTTTTGGCATGTTTTCAAGTTTCACATATTTCATTTTAGGCATGATTTCAAGTTTTAAATTTCATTTTAGTCATGATTTCAAGTTTCAATATTCAAGTTTTTAGCTATGATTTCAAGTTTGAGGTTTTTTTTTAAAAAAAAAAAACTAATTTTAAGGGCATTCTAGTAAATTACGAACATACTGTGAATTTTTTTTAAAAAAGTGGTTATTAACAATTACAATTTCAAATGTGGTTATTAAAGAAAGTTTGATGTATTGAGTAGTTATTTATGGTTTTGTCTCATATTTTGGTCTCACCACCTATTTTGGTGTTATTAAAACAAGACTTATTAATGTGGTGCTACTTGCACAAATCCTCCCCCAAAAAGTGCTATTTAATTTTTGAACCTTATGTACTTTTTTAGAACATGCATTAACAGACGATGAAATTGCACACAAACAAATACAACAATAGTATGAATAACAACTATCAACACATTCAAAATTCTCAAAAACCAATTTATAGGTATCATATGGCCTAATACCTCTCTAGCCATATTTTACTAAGATTTGAGACATTCTAACTTTTGCATTAACGCTTAGTAATCCAATATCTAGGAATACTATATATATTAATAAACTTCACTAAGTAATAAAAAATAAGGAACTAATTTTCAATAACTTCCTCGATCATTTATTTTATACTATTATGAGATGGATCCTCAAGGATGAACATATTCCAAGTCTGATTTAGTTTGGAAAGAAAATGAAAGTAGCTTGAAGTTAACCACAGTCCTCTACTTAATTTAAATTTTAGTCACCATAGGCATGCACCAGTAGTTTTGCTAACATTAGAAAATTATGAAATTCTGAACAAGGATTTATAGTGCCATGGAACATATGAATAATGTGGTAAGAAAGAGATAGATAAAAACAAAAAGTATATATGTTGTCAATGACTTAACATTTCTTAACTCGATATCTTCCTCTGGATGCTTTAGTGCACCTGCAAATGCCAGGTGAGGATGCATTAACATGCGATCGTGTTGCTTAGTAACATGAACACGCCGTGGTTCAGCAGTTTCACCCCTTGCAGCTGTGCTGTCACAGGGCTTGCCCAACCACTAACTCGAGACTTTTCATGCTGTTGGGATAACATACAAATAGATCTAGGTGAAAGACTTCTTCTCACAACATTGCTGGCAGAAATTTGTTTGCCAAGAGGGTATTCTGCATGAGAAACAATCAAAATGTTAATGTCAAAGGGTTATAAGAAAGAAAAATAATGAAGTGATGGCGTCAGTACATAAATATTTCATTTATATTTGATGCATTTTGCATGCGAAATCAGCTTCAATATGAGCTTGTGTATGTACTATCATTTGTACACATTAAGTCGCTCAAAACATAGATTAGAGACTATATATGGAACCTGATGTGGAGAAATGTAAAGTCACAGAAACTGGCTCTCTTTTTAGTAGATATGAAATCTCACCAGCTGACCCATTGCCAGAGCTATAGACAATCTGCTTTACAATGAAGATGCTAAAGTTAGACAAGGATAATGTGTGAAGTATCATTGAGGAAGTCAGACGACAGTAAAGCTTTGCCAATCTTTATAGGTTTCTCCGTAGAATGAATGTGCCGTTGGCCATCAGCAGGAACTGCAGTAGGTTTCTCCACACCTTTGAAGGATTCATTTGCAAGTGCAGGTGATAACTTGGTGTTAATATAAGCCTCAGATAAGGAAGCTGCAGAACCTGGATGCTGTGGAGCACCGGAAGAGGGAAGAGTGGCATCAGTTGGATGAGAATAGGTGTGTTTAATGGTGTGATAATCATGTTTCAAGAGATGATCCCACAACCAAAAGTAGAGAAATGTAACTATGTAAGAAGAGTGATAAAACAACACTCAAAAGTTTTTGATTAATTTTCATGGTACAAGCTAACATATATGCTGGAAATAATAACAAAAAAAAAAAAAAAAAAAGAAGAAGAAGAAGAAGAATTTCAATACCAAGAAACAAAGTGGGAAGAGTGATGAACAAGAAAAGCGTCCAACTCTTCTCTAGTCTGATACTGGTCTTTTCCACTGCAAACAAGCACCAACATATATTGTAAATATTGTAAATAAGTGTATTTGAGGTATTTCAGCTCAGCAGGGGTATTCTAGACCAAACTGGAGGAAAGTAGCAAAATCGTGAGCAAAAGAGAGTAATTACGTCATTATGGAGAATTAGGGGTTAAAGTGCAAATATAGAGAACGTGTTACAGATTATTTGATTAGAGAAACGATCAGGGGACCTTATTGTAATTCGACGCACAAATCAGTGATGCATGCCACGTCATCTATTGAAACGGCAACATTTTTGGTGCTGCTAACGTATGCATGACGTCAGGTCATCTTTAACCAACTGATGACCCGAATTGCAGACCCACTAACCCGACTTGACCCAGTTTTACCTGGCGATTGACCCGACGTGTTTTAGCCTTTTTTCAGCCTCGTTCCCGATGGTTTTCCTCCCAGATCGACAGCTGACGCTTCTCCGATCATTTTCCCACCAGTTCCAGCCTCCCATGTAGTGTATCTTCTCTCTTCCAAGTTTTCAAAGTCTCTATGGCCAAAACAAGCTTCAAGTTCATCCCAGCGGCCATACTCCCGCGCACCACACGTTCAAAGCTGCAGAATCTCTATGAATTCATGCCGCTGGAATATTCCCGTGGACCTGAAAGGCTAAACTCGTGGCTAACTTTCAGTTTTCATCGCAACCTTCCGCCGACGGGAATAAACCCGCGAGCTAGAGGTTTTGAACCAGCGGTGACACCTAAAGTAGATGATAGCTCATCCCACTTGACTTTCCCATAACCACTTGCATTTCCCATCACTTTATCTTTACCCCATGACCTCACACACACCTTACCTTAGACAACTCAATTTACTTTAGTTTTAGAATCTTAGAGAGAGAAGAACTCTCTCACTTCACTTTAGTTTCTTAGCATTTTCCCATCACTTTCTAGGTAGCCAAACACCACTTTTAGGTATTTAGACTTGATCTCTTGGAGTTGCTCTAGAAGGATATTGTGCTTGGATTGCAAAGAGGGGTCATCTTACGCAAGAAATGAATCCAAATGGGTTTGTTTAGCTCTTCTTTTGTATGTTCTTGTTTATGTACTTCTATGTGTAACTAACCCCTTTTGTTGGGGGATTGATGTAACTCTTGTAATTAAACCATTGATTCAATCAATCCATTTGTTATTTCACTCTCTAAGGCCTTGTATGCGTGTATTTAGAACTATAATGATATGTGGATGATATGTCTTGCATATACATATATTTTTACACACTTGATAGTTGATTTCATGCATAAAGTGCCCAATAATGTGTATGAATCTTTCACTATCCAACTTATAGAGATTTCTCTAAGTAATTCATAACCTTGGTTAATTAGAAAATCTCTATATCACTATTTTGAAATTCTCTCTTAATCACTTATCTATGGCTTTAGATTATGTGTAAGATCACTACAAGAAAATATGGTTTTGTTGACAGCTATTTGTTAACAGTTTTTAACTGTCAACAAATAACTAACATTTTTTATATATATTATTAATTTATTAAATAATATATAATATATATCATTGAATATATTAATATATACATATATATAATATATAATATATAATATATATTATATTATATTATATAATAATAATATATTTATATAATATAATATATATATAATATATAATAATAATATAGTTATATAATATAATATAATAAATATAATATATATATATAAATATACTATATTATATAATAATATACATATATAATATATATTATATATTATATATTATATTATATGGGGCAGGATCCATGACCCCATTTTTTTACACAATTTTTGACATAACTTCTTGGCCATTGGATCTTGCTTCATTGAATGGATAGGATTTAATCTTTTTTATATTTACTTATTAAATGTAGTCATTGTTTCTCACCTGTTTAATACTTTATCTCTCCAAAATTTTATTATTTTATTTAATTCTCCCACTTTATTTAATTTTGTCTTTATTTTTTTTTATTTTCTTTAATTTTTTCCCTTACACATTTTTTTTACTTT
Organism: Acer campestre; assembly: GCA_954870605.1. Taxonomy (NCBI): domain Eukaryota; kingdom Viridiplantae; phylum Streptophyta; class Magnoliopsida; order Sapindales; family Sapindaceae; genus Acer; species Acer campestre. Next base: position 21,579,187 of record OX940800.1, on the reverse strand, counting down.
ACCTGAAATCAGAATATCATCAAACTTTCACTCTTGGTTTATCTACGGTATTTTTTTTATTCTTCAAATTTGTATATTTATTTAATTGTTTTTGTTATATTGTATCTTCTTGTTTTCTAGTTAACAATGATAAAAAAAGAAAGATTGAAAGAACAAAAAATTTGGTTTTTTAGGAATTGTTTATATAAGGCTGTTACAATCTTGTTAAGATTTTCTTTGTAAGATTTGACATGTTAGATTTCTTTTTAATTTTTTGCCTTGGAAAAAAAAATGATTAATTTACCTTTCTTTTTATCAAAATCCATGTGATGATATCTATTTTTTGTAAATAGATTTTATGATAGTTAAATCTATATACAATAATCACACCAAAGTAATTTCTAAGAATTGTTTTCCATATGTTTGGATAAATTATTAACATTAAAAAAAAAAAAAAATCTGAATCAGTAGTAAAAAAACATATTTTTTTTCCATTTAAATTATTGTATTATTGTATTACCATGATTTATTTTATATTTTGAATTTTATTTAGGGTTGTTGACACAACTCAAGAAAATATTGGTGAAACAAGTAGTGCAAAAAAGAATGCAGGAGACTTAAAAGCATTAGATGTAGGGATGTTTTTTTGAAACAATGGATGAAGCTAGAAATTACTATGAAGATTATGGTCGACAAAAATGATTTTGGATTCGGACAAGATCTTCATTTAAGACTAGATTGGGTTCAAATGAGGTGACTAGTAGGAAATTTCTGGTTTTAGATGAAGTAAATTGAGAAATAAGAATAGTTAAAAAAAACAAAAAAAGGATTTTAAAAACTAAAAAGTGAGAGTGAAAGTCAGGTCGATGATGTTTTGGTTTAGGGTAAAGTAATAAATATAAAAAAAAAATAAAAAAATAAATAAAAAAGTTTAAAGGAAAAAAAAATAAAAAAAATACATAAAATTAAATAAGGTGGGAGAATTTAATAAAATAAAACTATTGTGGACAAATAAAATATTAAATATGTAAGAGACAATGACTGCATTTAATAAGTAAAGATAAAAGAGATTAAATCCTATCCATTCAATGAAGCAAGATCCAATGGCCAAGAAGTTGTGTCAAAAATTGTGAAAAAAATGGGGTCATGAATCCTGCCCCATAATATATATAATAGTATAATATATATATTACATATATAATAATATAATATAATATATATATTATATATAATAATATAATATATAAATATATTATATTATGGGTTCAAAATTTTTTTGTCACTATTTGGACCGGGTTTTGTAAGAAAGTTACCACTTTAATAACTTAAGTTTAAAAGGCACCTATTATGGTGAACGGACAAAAATGCCCCCCAAAGTAACCTTCTTCACCATTTTGGTTTTTTTCTTTTCTTTTCTTTCCTTTTCTTTCAAAATCCTCAATCAATGGATGGCGGTGGACCATGAGTATGCGTATGTCACCGTCGATGACCACGACCAAACACAATAGTGACCTTTTTTATGTCCGAGCCTTTGTTGGTTGCATCTGAGATACAAACCCTCTTGTTAGTTGTTTTTTTTTTTTTTTTTTTTCAATTTAAAACCCTTTTTTGTAAACCTTAAACTGCTGCGTGAAAAAAAAAAATAATTGTTGAAAAGGCTCAGAGAACACATAAAAAGTCTCGGAGAACACATGAAAAGGTTCGGAAGTTCAAAATTAACAAAAAAAAATAATTGTTGAAAAGGCTCGGAGAACAAATGTAAAGGCTCAGAGAACACATGGAAAGGCTCGGGAAAGGCTTCAAAAGGCTCGAGGAAGACATTACATGAAAAGGCTCGAGAAAGGCATGAAAAGGCTCGGGTAAGGCTTCAAAAGGCTCGGGGAAGGCTACAAAAGGCTCAGGGAAGACATTGGGTGAAAAGGCTCGGGAAAGGCTTTAAAAGGCTCGGAGAAGACATCACATGAAAAGGCTTGGGAAAGGCATGAAAAGGCTCAGGTAAGGCATGGAAAGGCTCAGGTAAGGCTTCAAAAGGCTCGGGGAAGACATTGGGTGAAAAGGCTCGGGAAAGGCTTCAAAAGGCTCGGGGGAGACATTACATGAAAAGGCTCGGGAAAGACATGAAAAGGCTCGGAAAAGGCTTCAAAAGGCTCGGGGAAGACATTACATGAAAAGGCTCGAGAAAGGCATGAAAAGGCTCAGGAAAGACTTCAAAATGCTCGGGAAATGAATGAAAAGGCTCGGAAAAGGCTCGGAAAAGGCTTCAAAAGGCTCGGAGATCTAAAAAAAAAATACTCGGATAACACATGAAAACGCTCGGGGAACAAATGAAAAGGCTCGAGCCTTTTCAATTGTTCTCCGAGACTTTTCAAAAGGCTCGGAGAGTGTTTCAATAAGCTCGGAAAAAGCGTTAAAAGGCTCGGAAACCCAAATCTTCATCTCCTTCTACATAAAATTTCATAAATTAAAACAATAACCATACCCACAACCAATGCATCTGCTCAACAAATCAAACTAAATTGAAAAAAAAAAAAAAAATGTATTGATGTTCAACCGAATGCGTCTGCGTACCCACTAAACTAATTATTCAATAAAGATGTATTGATGTTCAACCTCCATTGGAGGTCTGTTAAACAGACCTCTATGAAGAAGATGAAAGGATAAAAAAAAAAAAAAAAAAAATCAAAGTAAGAGAATGTGTGTAAAGTAAGGGCATTTTTGGAAATCACTTACTTTAGTGCCTTTTAAACTTAAGTTATTAAAGCACCCACTTTTCCACCAAATCAGCTGAAAAAGGTGACATTTCCCACCATTTCCACTTATATTATATATATTTATATATCGTTTTATATATTACAATAATATAATATATAATAATAATATAATATATAATACATATATATATTAATATAATTTATAATAATAATATATTATTTTTGGAATGGTGTTAGGGCATATGAGGGTATTTATGGAATAAAAATTTTAGTTTGGAATGGAAGAATGGAAGGGCATTCCTCAATGAAAATGGTCGAATCCCTATTTCAATGGAATCACTGCATTTTAACAAATCAAACAAATGGAATGGCTATCTTTCCATTCCATTCCAACTAACAAAACATGGCCTATAGAAGACTCATGACATCAATTGTTTATATATTATGAACGTTTTAAAATATATAATATAATATAATATAATATAATATATATTATTTAATAAATATATAATATATAATATATATTATATAAATATTATAAATATATATTATTATTATATTATTAGATGTGATTTCCTATAAATATATATATATATATATTATATTAGATATTATATAAATATTATAAATATATATTATTTAATATAATAATATAATATATGATTCATTTTGTTTTCTTTGTCTTTTCTGTTTCGTTTTTTAATTATTAATTTAAATAATAAAATAGGTAAATAGAGACACTTTAGTCATTGTGAGTTAAAATTGTGGTCAACGGTTAGAGTTAACGGAAGTCAACTATGGGCACTTTAGTTATATTCCAGAAATACCCTTATATGCCCCAACTCCATCAAAAAACCAATGGAATGCCCCAACTCCATTCCAAAAATACTCTCCTTTCAAAAAATAATATATTATTATTATATTTTATATTAATGATATATAAATATATATTTTATATATATATGTACTATATTATATATTATTATTATTATTATTATTATATAACGATATATAAACATATATAATATAATATATATTATATATTATATTGTTGACGGTGAATTCTGGATTACCACGTTTCAACAATAATATTTAATTAAGTAAATAAAGAGAGAATATAAATCATTGCACATAAGACCAGTTTTACATGGAAAACCCTTGAATTGGAAAAAACCACGGCGCCCCTAAGGGCAGAGAAATAATACTATCGATTATCTTAATTTTATACACTCAGATCTCTCATACAATTGTTTTTTTCCTCTCAGTTTCTGAATCCCTTCTCTGTGGAATACGTTGTTCTATTTATATTGGACTAACTAGGGTTTCTCCTTACCTATGCCGTGTTGGTAGTGGAGTCTCTATTTTGATTTGCATAAGAAATCTGGTGTGGTGAGTTGATTACGATTTGTTTCTGGACTTGTTTATTGGGGGGGGGATGGGGGTGGTGGTGAATGATCGAACCAAAATTGGTATGATTTTGGTCCCCATATCCTTCTCCTTTTGCTTGATTCTTGGGCATTATTCTGTGATTTAATGGTGTAAATTAAGTGTTTTCAGGAATTTATAGAATTCAGGGGCATTGGAGTAATTTTGGTGAAATAGGGGTGAAAGTGTAAAATATGGAGGAAGAATTGAAGTTATTGTGATATTAGAAGAGAGCAGGGGGCTATCTGTAATTCGCCACACAAGCAACCAGAGCGCGCCACGTCAACAGCACTAAACGGTGCGTTTCATTCTCCTAACTGCACCCCATCTGCTTTCTAAGCGTACCCCCAAGAAGAGGAGTCAGCAGCCTTTGCCTTGTTTAATGAAACGGTGCGTTTAAGGATTTGGGCCCTTAAACGCACCCCTTGCTCTTGCTAAATGCAGCCCATTTAAAGAGAAAAGATGCAGCTGCTGCGCGCACCCCTTGCTCTTGCTAAATGCACCCCATTGCTCCAACTGTTCATCTTCTTCCTTCTTCAGCGAGCAGCAGCCATGGCATTTATTGCACCAAACCCTAGCCGCCGGTAAAGCCATCATCTCCGACCTATCTCCGGTCGGTTTCCGGTCCAAAATTACGGCCAAGTGACCGGCTGGCCGATCGGTCCAATTTTGGCCCTTCATATGGCCGGAATCCGGCCATCCATTTCTCACCAAATTGTTCCCATTTTGCCCCTTTTGTCATTCCACGTCACCCTAGGTCGCCATTTGGCATTTCGAGGTCGCCATGGCGACAGGGAGTTGATTCCCACACCTGATGAGGTCGCCATTTGCATCCCCAAAGGTCGCCATTTGTGCCAAACCGCGACCATCTGCTGTGCTTCTCTGATTGGCCAATTTTGGCTGGAAAATTACAAGATCACCCCCTCTGTTGGACTAAATGGTAATTTGCCATGGTCAGGGGGTGTTTTGGTAATTTTCCACCCGAGACCTAATTTGAAAATCCTATAAATTCATCACATTTTTCCTCTTTTGGACATCTCTTGACCACCAAGAAACCTCCTTTCTACCATTCCTAATCTCTCCATTTCTCTTCTACCTAAGCTTAAACATCTAGATTACTTCACCTAAATCATTCCTCTCCTTCCATTTTCTCCACCCCTTTCCTTTGTCACTTTCCATATGACTCCACCTATCTAGACATATCCTCAACACCCACTCTTTGCACAAGATTCAAGCAAGGAAGCATCAAGGAAGGATCAAGCTTACAAGAGAGACCCAAGGGTGATTTCTCTCCATTTTACTTCCTTTTCTTGTTTGTAATTATGTGTAATTAAAACCCCTATTTTAGGGGATGATTTGAGAGACTTTTTGGACATGAGTATTTATTAAAGCTTTCAATATTATGTTTGCATGATTTAAGTTTTATTTACTTTTTAATTAGATCTTGCACTTATGTGATTAAATGAGTATTGACACACTTGTTGATTACAATATGTTGTAGGATTTATTTGTGATAAAATTGGTTGAGTTATTGACACACTTAATCGATTAGAGCACATAGTGAATAGGATAGGCTTTTGGAGGGGTGATCAACCTCGATTGCCTAGACCATTTGATCGTCACTAACCGATCCCGCCGTGATCCCCTTTCCTTAATCCGTTAGGCATTGCGGTGGGAAGTTGTTTAGGGTTCGTAGTTACGGTCTAAACAACACATTCGAATGAGATCGGTCCTAGATTGTGTAGATTGTGCATTAAAGAAGCCATGTATGAATTGCTCATTGTCCATTAGCTACTCTATCATTTCCCTAGAATTCCTATTAATTGTTTATTCCATATTTCTTATCTAGATTTGTTGAGCATTCCATTTTATTAGTTTTATTAGGTTTATTTTACATGTACGTTTGATGGCTTGACAACCCATTCACTCATCCATCATTTATGATTTATTTTATTGTTTTTAGATTAGCTAATTAATTCAACATATTACTCTAATTCCCTGTGGAACGAACTCTATGCTTACCACATTACTCATTTTCAAAACTTAAAATATATTGCGTAAAGATTTATTTTACAACATTCTTTTGGTAATTCGCAATTTGGTAACGACACAAAAAGCGAGTCATCAAAATGGCGCCGCTGCCGGGGAATTAAAGCGATTGTTGAATTACTTAGTTTTTCTTTGTAGTTTAGATTTTTCATATTTCTTTTGTTATTCATTTTTTTTTATATATATATAGTTAGATTTTTTTTTAATTTTTTTTTTAGTTATTTGTCATTTTCGTTATTTTTAGATTTTATAGTCTTGTTCTTGTTTTTCTTTTATTTTTCTTCTATTTTTCTTTTCAGGAACAATGGATCCTTTTGACTTGCAATTGGCCATATTCAACCGGGACATGGAGTTATTTGCCTCAAGGCACTCGAAGGAAGAAAGAGCTCATGACTCAAATTCTTCCAATATGGGGCCGATGGATGGGAGTCCCGAGGAAGAAATGCTAGAGACCATCCGAGCATCACAAACGACATTCGAGCACACTTTGAATGGATGTTTGGAGGCAAGTGCACTTAGGTTTTCGGGATTAGAAACTTCATTGAGAAGAATAGAAGTGCACATTGGAGCTATCATGGAGGCCATGCAAGCACAAGAGAGCCAAGAGTTCCCAAATCCACCTATGCTAGAAGAAGCTACCACCATCCATTGGAAGGGTGAGAATGTAGAACACAATTATTTTCATAATTGTGCCATGGAGTCTTCTAGTGTTGAAGGTGAAGAAGTAGGAGAAGAGGAGATGAATGAAGAAATGAAGGAATCAAAGCCTCATGTTCCTCCTACTATTTCTCAAAGCCGCCTACTTAAAAGCATTTGGTATAGATTGTTTCCTAAACTTATCAAGCCATTTTTTCAAGTGAACATTTACTTGCCTTTGCTTTATGTGATTAGGAACACGCCGGTGGGCATCAAATACTTCCAAGACCTAATCGCATATAGGCGCATCTTCGAAACTTTGGAATTCGGTTGACCGATCCAAGTTGCACGTCTAGCGGGGACGTAAAACCAAGCGCTTGGTGGGAGGCAACCCACCTAGGTACAATTTCTTTTCTTGCTTTTTATTTTATTTTATTTCTTGCTTTTTAGTTTTCTTGCTTAGAATAAGGGTGTGAATTGTTTTTGATAGTGGATTTAGGCTTGAATGATAACATATTTTGTCCACATGGATTGTGATATGACTCTTGATGAACTTACATTGCTATATCTCTTGAGTTGATTGATGAATATATAGGATGATATTGAAACACTTGATTTAATTTTTGGGATAAATTCTAAAATGGACATTGATGTGTTGTTAAACTCTTTGATTGATGATGTGTTGCGCCGAACTTACCGGTATATGCCCCAAAGACATTGAGGACAATGTCTAATTTAGGTTTGGGGGTGTGTGCGCAACATCGTCTCTTGTTTGCAAATTGTGTGCAACAAATAGTTTGAGCTAAATTTTTCAAAAATTTCGAAAATCTTGTGATAATACCATGCTTGAGCATACTTTGCTTGTTGAGATTGTGCCTTTGTGTGTGCAAGTGAGGAATTGTGTATCTTTGCCTTGCTTAGTTTAGATTAACTTCATGCCATTTAGGGTTGCATTGCTCAAAGCGCGCTAGTTCTTTTCTCTTGATGTTAGAGTGAATATTCAATTGTGCTTGAAGGTTAGGAATTAATAGTGGAGACTTCCCGTGAGGTTCACAAACACGGCCTAAAAAGCGTATTTGAGGGAAAGTTTTCACTCTTTAAACACTCATTCAAACACATGTTATGCATATTTTAAAATGTCTCATTCGCACTTAAATGTTGTTTGCCATAGAACATATGGACTGCTTGTGGATGCCTTGATTGACTTTGTGGACAATCCTTTAGAAATGATTTTAGGCAATGCATGTGAAAAACCACCAAATTGGCCTAAATACTTCCTATCCCTCTAATGTGTGTGCTCCATAACCCATTTGAAGCCAAACACAATTAAGCTTTTCATTCATGAACCATATCAACATGAAACCATATAGCCTAAACACTAGACTTACCTTGTACCAAATGGTTTGCTAAGGCTTAGGGGTGGAATGTAAGCTTTTAGGAGTATCAAAATGTAAGGCGTGTACTTAGGCAAATATGTATGTGCAAACACATGAAAAAGATGAAATGCAATGCTTGAAAAGAAAAAGAAAAGACAAGCAAAGAAAAGAAAAGAAAAGCATAGCAAAAGAAAGAAAAGAAAAAGAAAATGATGAATGAGGCACAAAATGCCTAGATCAATTTTGTAGAATTAAATGAGCTACTCAATGAAAATTAAGAGTAGAAAAATGCACAAAGTAAATTGTAAGCCTAGATGCCTATGTGTGGAATATGCAAAGTTGTAATGAGCAAGTTGTGCTTAATTTAGAATGTATGCCTTAGTGTGACCATTGGGTGTTTGCAATCCATTCTTCCTATTTATTGAACCACCATTCACCTTTGGCCCCATTACAACCAAATGAAAAGACCTATTTGATCTTTAGGGATGTCCACTTTGGAAATTTTGGTTGATGCATGTTCTTTCCGTTCATGGTTTTCAATTCCTTTCATGAGACAAATTTTGAGAAATTGTGTTTTTAAATAATTATGTGCAATTATATTTGATATTTTGAGCATAAACTCATATTGCATATGGATTGTGAGTGAAGCCTAGGATTCCGTGTGAAAATGAGAGAATCCGGTGAGGATTAGATGTCGAGGCGAATTATATTCTTGTCCTAAAGGCACTTTAGTTTTAAAGCTTAAGCATCTTGAATGTGGAATCGCGTTGCGTGCAATGTGTACTTAGAGTGGCATGTCTTTAATCTTTATTTAGCATCTCTTACATGCATTATTTCCTAATGAGCACAACGTTGGTTTAATCTCTTCACTTTTGGTTTTGCAAGTCGAAATATTGGCTTTTGAGTCTTTTACAAAGAGTTGGTGCTTTAATGTGATTATTTGATTTTTAGATACATGTCCATTGTGTGCTTATGTTTGTTTTGCTCGAGGACGAGCAAAAGATAGGTTTGGGGGTATTTGATCGAACCAAAATTGGTATGATTTTGGTCCCCATATCCTTCTCCTTTTGCTTGATTCTTGGGCATTATTCTGTGATTTAATGGTGTAAATTAAGTGTTTTCAGGAATTTATAGAATTCAGGGGCATTGGAGTAATTTTGGTGAAATAGGGGTGAAAGTGTAAAATATGGAGGAAGAATTGAAGTTATTGTGATATTAGAAGAGAGCAGGGGGCTATCTGTAATTCGCCACACAAGCAACCAGAGCGCGCCACGTCAACAGCACTAAACGGTGCGTTTCATTCTCCTAACTGCACCCCATCTGCTTTCTAAGCGTACCCCCAAGAAGAGGAGTCAGCAGCCTTTGCCTTGTTTAATGAAACGGTGCGTTTAAGGATTTGGGCCCTTAAACGCACCCCTTGCTCTTGCTAAATGCAGCCCATTTAAAGAGAAAAGATGCAGCTGCTGCGCGCACCCCTTGCTCTTGCTAAATGCACCCCATTGCTCCAACTGTTCATCTTCTTCCTTCTTCAGCGAGCAGCAGCCATGGCATTTATTGCACCAAACCCTAGCCGCCGGTAAAGCCATCATCTCCGACCTATCTCCGGTCGGTTTCCGGTCCAAAATTACGGCCAAGTGACCGGCTGGCCGATCGGTCCAATTTTGGCCCTTCATATGGCCGGAATCCGGCCATCCATTTCTCACCAAATTGTTCCCATTTTGCCCCTTTTGTCATTCCACGTCACCCTAGGTCGCCATTTGGCATTTCGAGGTCGCCATGGCGACAGGGAGTTGATTCCCACACCTGATGAGGTCGCCATTTGCATCCCCAAAGGTCGCCATTTGTGCCAAACCGCGACCATCTGCTGTGCTTCTCTGATTGGCCAATTTTGGCTGGAAAATTACAAGATCACCCCCTCTGTTGGACTAAATGGTAATTTGCCATGGTCAGGGGGTGTTTTGGTAATTTTCCACCCGAGACCTAATTTGAAAATCCTATAAATTCATCACATTTTTCCTCTTTTGGACATCTCTTGACCACCAAGAAACCTCCTTTCTACCATTCCTAATCTCTCCATTTCTCTTCTACCTAAGCTTAAACATCTAGATTACTTCACCTAAATCATTCCTCTCCTTCCATTTTCTCCACCCCTTTCCTTTGTCACTTTCCATATGACTCCACCTATCTAGACATATCCTCAACACCCACTCTTTGCACAAGATTCAAGCAAGGAAGCATCAAGGAAGGATCAAGCTTACAAGAGAGACCCAAGGGTGATTTCTCTCCATTTTACTTCCTTTTCTTGTTTGTAATTATGTGTAATTAAAACCCCTATTTTAGGGGATGATTTGAGAGACTTTTTGGACATGAGTATTTATTAAAGCTTTCAATATTATGTTTGCATGATTTAAGTTTTATTTACTTTTTAATTAGATCTTGCACTTATGTGATTAAATGAGTATTGACACACTTGTTGATTACAATATGTTGTAGGATTTATTTGTGATAAAATTGGTTGAGTTATTGACACACTTAATCGATTAGAGCACATAGTGAATAGGATAGGCTTTTGGAGGGGTGATCAACCTCGATTGCCTAGACCATTTGATCGTCACTAACCGATCCCGCCGTGATCCCCTTTCCTTAATCCGTTAGGCATTGCGGTGGGAAGTTGTTTAGGGTTCGTAGTTACGGTCTAAACAACACATTCGAATGAGATCGGTCCTAGATTGTGTAGATTGTGCATTAAAGAAGCCATGTATGAATTGCTCATTGTCCATTAGCTACTCTATCATTTCCCTAGAATTCCTATTAATTGTTTATTCCATATTTCTTATCTAGATTTGTTGAGCATTCCATTTTATTAGTTTTATTAGGTTTATTTTACATGTACGTTTGATGGCTTGACAACCCATTCACTCATCCATCATTTATGATTTATTTTATTGTTTTTAGATTAGCTAATTAATTCAACATATTACTCTAATTCCCTGTGGAACGAACTCTATGCTTACCACATTACTCATTTTCAAAACTTAAAATATATTGCGTAAAGATTTATTTTACAACATTCTTTTGGTAATTCGCAATTTGGTAACGACACAAAAAGCGAGTCATCAAAATGGCGCCGCTGCCGGGGAATTAAAGCGATTGTTGAATTACTTAGTTTTTCTTTGTAGTTTAGATTTTTCATATTTCTTTTGTTATTCATTTTTTTTTATATATATATAGTTAGATTTTTTTTTAATTTTTTTTTTAGTTATTTGTCATTTTCGTTATTTTTAGATTTTATAGTCTTGTTCTTGTTTTTCTTTTATTTTTCTTCTATTTTTCTTTTCAGGAACAATGGATCCTTTTGACTTGCAATTGGCCATATTCAACCGGGACATGGAGTTATTTGCCTCAAGGCACTCGAAGGAAGAAAGAGCTCATGACTCAAATTCTTCCAATATGGGGCCGATGGATGGGAGTCCCGAGGAAGAAATGCTAGAGACCATCCGAGCATCACAAACGACATTCGAGCACACTTTGAATGGATGTTTGGAGGCAAGTGCACTTAGGTTTTCGGGATTAGAAACTTCATTGAGAAGAATAGAAGTGCACATTGGAGCTATCATGGAGGCCATGCAAGCACAAGAGAGCCAAGAGTTCCCAAATCCACCTATGCTAGAAGAAGCTACCACCATCCATTGGAAGGGTGAGAATGTAGAACACAATTATTTTCATAATTGTGCCATGGAGTCTTCTAGTGTTGAAGGTGAAGAAGTAGGAGAAGAGGAGATGAATGAAGAAATGAAGGAATCAAAGCCTCATGTTCCTCCTACTATTTCTCAAAGCCGCCTACTTAAAAGCATTTGGTATAGATTGTTTCCTAAACTTATCAAGCCATTTTTTCAAGTGAACATTTACTTGCCTTTGCTTTATGTGATTAGGAACACGCCGGTGGGCATCAAATACTTCCAAGACCTAATCGCATATAGGCGCATCTTCGAAACTTTGGAATTCGGTTGACCGATCCAAGTTGCACGTCTAGCGGGGACGTAAAACCAAGCGCTTGGTGGGAGGCAACCCACCTAGGTACAATTTCTTTTCTTGCTTTTTATTTTATTTTATTTCTTGCTTTTTAGTTTTCTTGCTTAGAATAAGGGTGTGAATTGTTTTTGATAGTGGATTTAGGCTTGAATGATAACATATTTTGTCCACATGGATTGTGATATGACTCTTGATGAACTTACATTGCTATATCTCTTGAGTTGATTGATGAATATATAGGATGATATTGAAACACTTGATTTAATTTTTGGGATAAATTCTAAAATGGACATTGATGTGTTGTTAAACTCTTTGATTGATGATGTGTTGCGCCGAACTTACCGGTATATGCCCCAAAGACATTGAGGACAATGTCTAATTTAGGTTTGGGGGTGTGTGCGCAACATCGTCTCTTGTTTGCAAATTGTGTGCAACAAATAGTTTGAGCTAAATTTTTCAAAAATTTCGAAAATCTTGTGATAATACCATGCTTGAGCATACTTTGCTTGTTGAGATTGTGCCTTTGTGTGTGCAAGTGAGGAATTGTGTATCTTTGCCTTGCTTAGTTTAGATTAACTTCATGCCATTTAGGGTTGCATTGCTCAAAGCGCGCTAGTTCTTTTCTCTTGATGTTAGAGTGAATATTCAATTGTGCTTGAAGGTTAGGAATTAATAGTGGAGACTTCCCGTGAGGTTCACAAACACGGCCTAAAAAGCGTATTTGAGGGAAAGTTTTCACTCTTTAAACACTCATTCAAACACATGTTATGCATATTTTAAAATGTCTCATTCGCACTTAAATGTTGTTTGCCATAGAACATATGGACTGCTTGTGGATGCCTTGATTGACTTTGTGGACAATCCTTTAGAAATGATTTTAGGCAATGCATGTGAAAAACCACCAAATTGGCCTAAATACTTCCTATCCCTCTAATGTGTGTGCTCCATAACCCATTTGAAGCCAAACACAATTAAGCTTTTCATTCATGAACCATATCAACATGAAACCATATAGCCTAAACACTAGACTTACCTTGTACCAAATGGTTTGCTAAGGCTTAGGGGTGGAATGTAAGCTTTTAGGAGTATCAAAATGTAAGGCGTGTACTTAGGCAAATATGTATGTGCAAACACATGAAAAAGATGAAATGCAATGCTTGAAAAGAAAAAGAAAAGACAAGCAAAGAAAAGAAAAGAAAAGCATAGCAAAAGAAAGAAAAGAAAAAGAAAATGATGAATGAGGCACAAAATGCCTAGATCAATTTTGTAGAATTAAATGAGCTACTCAATGAAAATTAAGAGTAGAAAAATGCACAAAGTAAATTGTAAGCCTAGATGCCTATGTGTGGAATATGCAAAGTTGTAATGAGCAAGTTGTGCTTAATTTAGAATGTATGCCTTAGTGTGACCATTGGGTGTTTGCAATCCATTCTTCCTATTTATTGAACCACCATTCACCTTTGGCCCCATTACAACCAAATGAAAAGACCTATTTGATCTTTAGGGATGTCCACTTTGGAAATTTTGGTTGATGCATGTTCTTTCCGTTCATGGTTTTCAATTCCTTTCATGAGACAAATTTTGAGAAATTGTGTTTTTAAATAATTATGTGCAATTATATTTGATATTTTGAGCATAAACTCATATTGCATATGGATTGTGAGTGAAGCCTAGGATTCCGTGTGAAAATGAGAGAATCCGGTGAGGATTAGATGTCGAGGCGAATTATATTCTTGTCCTAAAGGCACTTTAGTTTTAAAGCTTAAGCATCTTGAATGTGGAATCGCGTTGCGTGCAATGTGTACTTAGAGTGGCATGTCTTTAATCTTTATTTAGCATCTCTTACATGCATTATTTCCTAATGAGCACAACGTTGGTTTAATCTCTTCACTTTTGGTTTTGCAAGTCGAAATATTGGCTTTTGAGTCTTTTACAAAGAGTTGGTGCTTTAATGTGATTATTTGATTTTTAGATACATGTCCATTGTGTGCTTATGTTTGTTTTGCTCGAGGACGAGCAAAAGATAGGTTTGGGGGTATTTGATCGAACCAAAATTGGTATGATTTTGGTCCCCATATCCTTCTCCTTTTGCTTGATTCTTGGGCATTATTCTGTGATTTAATGGTGTAAATTAAGTGTTTTCAGGAATTTATAGAATTCAGGGGCATTGGAGTAATTTTGGTGAAATAGGGGTGAAAGTGTAAAATATGGAGGAAGAATTGAAGTTATTGTGATATTAGAAGAGAGCAGGGGGCTATCTGTAATTCGCCACACAAGCAACCAGAGCGCGCCACGTCAACAGCACTAAACGGTGCGTTTCATTCTCCTAACTGCACCCCATCTGCTTTCTAAGCGTACCCCCAAGAAGAGGAGTCAGCAGCCTTTGCCTTGTTTAATGAAACGGTGCGTTTAAGGATTTGGGCCCTTAAACGCACCCCTTGCTCTTGCTAAATGCAGCCCATTTAAAGAGAAAAGATGCAGCTGCTGCGCGCACCCCTTGCTCTTGCTAAATGCACCCCATTGCTCCAACTGTTCATCTTCTTCCTTCTTCAGCGAGCAGCAGCCATGGCATTTATTGCACCAAACCCTAGCCGCCGGTAAAGCCATCATCTCCGACCTATCTCCGGTCGGTTTCCGGTCCAAAATTACGGCCAAGTGACCGGCTGGCCGATCGGTCCAATTTTGGCCCTTCATATGGCCGGAATCCGGCCATCCATTTCTCACCAAATTGTTCCCATTTTGCCCCTTTTGTCATTCCACGTCACCCTAGGTCGCCATTTGGCATTTCGAGGTCGCCATGGCGACAGGGAGTTGATTCCCACACCTGATGAGGTCGCCATTTGCATCCCCAAAGGTCGCCATTTGTGCCAAACCGCGACCATCTGCTGTGCTTCTCTGATTGGCCAATTTTGGCTGGAAAATTACAAGATCACCCCCTCTGTTGGACTAAATGGTAATTTGCCATGGTCAGGGGGTGTTTTGGTAATTTTCCACCCGAGACCTAATTTGAAAATCCTATAAATTCATCACATTTTTCCTCTTTTGGACATCTCTTGACCACCAAGAAACCTCCTTTCTACCATTCCTAATCTCTCCATTTCTCTTCTACCTAAGCTTAAACATCTAGATTACTTCACCTAAATCATTCCTCTCCTTCCATTTTCTCCACCCCTTTCCTTTGTCACTTTCCATATGACTCCACCTATCTAGACATATCCTCAACACCCACTCTTTGCACAAGATTCAAGCAAGGAAGCATCAAGGAAGGATCAAGCTTACAAGAGAGACCCAAGGGTGATTTCTCTCCATTTTACTTCCTTTTCTTGTTTGTAATTATGTGTAATTAAAACCCCTATTTTAGGGGATGATTTGAGAGACTTTTTGGACATGAGTATTTATTAAAGCTTTCAATATTATGTTTGCATGATTTAAGTTTTATTTACTTTTTAATTAGATCTTGCACTTATGTGATTAAATGAGTATTGACACACTTGTTGATTACAATATGTTGTAGGATTTATTTGTGATAAAATTGGTTGAGTTATTGACACACTTAATCGATTAGAGCACATAGTGAATAGGATAGGCTTTTGGAGGGGTGATCAACCTCGATTGCCTAGACCATTTGATCGTCACTAACCGATCCCGCCGTGATCCCCTTTCCTTAATCCGTTAGGCATTGCGGTGGGAAGTTGTTTAGGGTTCGTAGTTACGGTCTAAACAACACATTCGAATGAGATCGGTCCTAGATTGTGTAGATTGTGCATTAAAGAAGCCATGTATGAATTGCTCATTGTCCATTAGCTACTCTATCATTTCCCTAGAATTCCTATTAATTGTTTATTCCATATTTCTTATCTAGATTTGTTGAGCATTCCATTTTATTAGTTTTATTAGGTTTATTTTACATGTACGTTTGATGGCTTGACAACCCATTCACTCATCCATCATTTATGATTTATTTTATTGTTTTTAGATTAGCTAATTAATTCAACATATTACTCTAATTCCCTGTGGAACGAACTCTATGCTTACCACATTACTCATTTTCAAAACTTAAAATATATTGCGTAAAGATTTATTTTACAACATTCTTTTGGTAATTCGCAATTTGGTAACGACACAAAAAGCGAGTCATCAGTGAATACTATATTTCCTTTTTGAAGTGTGATATGTCTTTGCACCTTGCACTTGGCTGGAACTTTGCGGAAGTATGTATACTGGAATAAGGTTGCCTTTTGGTCTAGCAGATTTTGGTCGAGTAAGTTCATTCGGCGATTACAATTCTATCTTCTAGGTCGGCCTGTTCTGGCGAGCGTATTTCTGACTTCTACTGATCCAGGTGACGTGGCTTGCTGGCGTGCCAAGCAGTCAGTGTTTCCTTTGTTGATTGGTCAAACGATGATATGGCTATACTTATCTCCGTCTTTCCCATGTATTTTTCTGACGTATCTTTTGGTCAGATAAATACATACAACATATATTATTATATATATAGTATAAATTATATAATTATATACATATATATAATATAATATAATATATTATATTATATTATATTATAAATATATTATTATATGTATTATATGTATTAAATAATATATATTATATAAATATATTATTATATATATTATATAATATAATATAATATATGTATTATTATTATAATATATAATATTATATATATATATATTATTATATGTATTATAATGTATATATATGTATTATAATATATATATATATATATGTATATTGTTTTAACTACACAAAAATTGCAAGATGAATTAATCAATCAAAAAATTGTTCTAAAAGTAGATTGCCAATCTGCAAAATTCATTTTGAAAAAAGATGTCAAAAATCTTGCTTCAAAACAAATATTTGCTAGATGGCAAGCTTTATTATCAGTTTTTGATTTCACTATTGAACATATTAAAGGATCATAAAATAGTCTACCAGATTTCTTGACCAGAGAATTTTTGCAGGGTAGAACCCATGTGTAGCAGTAGAGGCAGGCCCCGAGGCCCCAGGCCCACTATCAGGCCAGACTTATCTACCGACTTATCTCCAAATAACCAAAGCCCAAAACCCAGTCACAAAGACAAATATGCACTAACTTTAATATCCTAACCTGGAACTTCTTCTCCCAGGCTTACTATTGCAGGACCAATTCAGATTTTAAATAGTTTTTCCCCCCTAAGATCAGAATCTCCATCTTTTAAGACTATTACTTCTTCCCATATTAGTCCCCATTCTTCCAGACAAGATAAATTAGCCCAAGTAAATCAATCCCAGATTACTTCATCCTCTTTCCCAAGAGTCAATTCTCCCACTTACCAATACCAAATTAAACCCTTCTTTGACAGATACTTTGCAATAGATGCACCACTATAACTTGACCATTATTTTAAGGAACCTAAAAAACTAGCGGATGCAATTATTGATCCCATGTTTTGCAGGACTCCTGAAGACTTAACAAAAAGACATATATTTTATGAATTTATCTTAGTAGACACCGATTTCATCTATGTATCTGATGTTTTTGACAAAATAGACAAGGAAAAATTGTTCTAAAAGTAGATTGCCAATCTGCAAAATTCATTTTGAAAAAAGATGTCAAAAATCTTGCTTCAAAACAAATATTTGCTAGATGGCAAGCTTTATTATCAGTTTTTGATTTCACTATTGAACATATTAAAGGATCATAAAATAGTCTACCAGATTTCTTGACCAGAGAATTTTTGCAGGGTAGAACCCATGTGTAGCAGTAGAGGCAGGCCCCGAGGCCCCAGGCCCACTATCAAGCCAGACTTATCTAACGACTTATCTCCAAATAACCAAAGCCCAAAACCCAGTCACAAAGACAAATATGCACTAACTTTAATATCCTAACCTGGAACTTCTTCTCCCAGGCTTACTATTGCAGGACCAATTCAGATTTTAAATAGTTTTTCCCCCCTAAGATCAGAATCTCCATCTTTTAAGACTATTACTTCTTCCCATATTAGTCCCCATTCTTCCAGACAAGATAAATTAGCCCAAGTAAATCAATCCCAGATTACTTCATCCTCTTTCCCAAGAGTCAATTCTCCCACTTACCAATACCAAATTAAACCCTTCTTTGACAGATACTTTGCAATAGAGGCACCACTATTACTTGACCATTATTTTAAGGAACCTAAAAAACTAGCGGATGCAATTATTGATCCCATGTTTTGCAGGACTCCTGAAGACTTAACAAAAAGACATATATTTTATGAATTTATCTTAGTAGACACCGATTTCATCTATGTATCTGATGTTTTTGACAAAATAGACAAGGAAAAATTGATTTTCAGAAAAATTAAACTTTGCAAAATTATCACCCTAGACCAATAGGGGGGTGACCCAAACAAGAAGAACAAGTTTTCAAGACCATTCCATGTTTCTGAATATTCTTACTGGGATTATATAGATGCATGGACCAATGTTTTATATGGTCGAAACACCCAAGAAATTCCTTATCCTGGTTTGTTTATTTTGACAAAGATTTTCCACTTCAAATTCCTTTTTGGTTTCTTAAATGGTGGGATAAATATGGTCTGACTATTGACCTCCTTCCTCATCCTGTAAAGGAAGGATATGCTCAATGGATGACTTATCTTAACAAACCAAATGATTGGGATTTCATCCCTAACTTATTGCTCTTTTTCAAGCATTTCAATATAACCTAGATTCTGATGCTTGATTATGCGATTAGAGACAAAATGGTAGGAAATGTCAATGTTCCTTATTTTGGACGACAGACAAAAGTTAAATGATGGAGCGGCATGAATATCACAGATCATGGCAAAAATAGGGTCAATAAATGGTTCTCAGAAAACCCAACTCTTTACAAATCAACAGACTAGTCCCAATTTTTAATGGAAAAATCACAGAATCAAGCTAGAATTGCCGTTGCAAGCACCCCGGAAGAGCTAAGGAAAATAGCACAAGAAATGGAAAAGACAATGACCAATATGTCCCAAAAAGACTTAGAATCGAATTACCAAGACGATGATGATGATCTTCTTAAAGATGATGAAGAACCTACCGATGCCCATAGCTATTTCGGACATGACACATCACCACAGCAATTATCACCACAACAGAGACTTTAGCCTTGTCAGATTTACCAGACTTATCCTGCAAGAGCATGGGATTCATCATTAAGTATCGTGACTCATCAGAATGTCGGCAGAAAAGGACAACATAAAAAAAAAAAAAGTGTCGGTGGAAAATGACAAACCCAAACAGTTCCAAGAAATTGTCGGCAGATAAGAACAACCTGAAAACAGTGCCGGTCAATCCATCATTCTCCAGACAGAATCTATTGCAATTTCTATTTTGTAATCATTAGGTTTTAACTATGGTTAGTTGATTGTGTAACTAGAGTAAATTCTTCCTATATAAGGATAACTCTAGATAGACTGGAGGCATGTTCAATTTGGACGATTCTGATCCCCTCTTTATAATTCCCCTCTCCTATTGTAACCTTTCCTCTCTAAAACTTTCTCTCTTTTGTAAAAATTCTGAAATCTTGAATAAAGTTTGCGACTTATTTGCTCTGTATATCTATTGTTCACCACTGCTGTCAGACTTATACTATTCATTGTAAGTATTATTATTTTCACATCCAACTTATGTTTCTACTTTTGCTATATATTATCTTATCTATACTATCTTATTTGCTTATTCTACGTTTTGGTATCAGAGCCATAAGACTTGTTGAAGAAGAAGGTTTAATTTAGGTTTTAATTCTAGGTGCAAAAGTCGGCAGTCAACAGGATAGCCACCAGCCAAAAGGGCATTAGCAGACTTACTGAGACGCTGTGAGTAAAAACCTAGGTTTTAACTCTTTTTAATTTTATTCTTTAACATGTCTACAAGTAGTTCTAGATATGATGTAGAACCAGATAAAGGAGATAGTATAGCAGGACAGTCTATTGCAAATTATGAGACTAATTGGAGCTACAAAGACTTAAGTGTTTGGCAACTTCCCAATGTAGCAAAACATAGTATCTATAAGAGGAATGGTGTTTTAAATTTCAAAACTTTATTAGGACAAGTCACCAAAGAAATAGATGTCAAATTCCAAGGGGATAATATTTTTTCAACCAACCTTTTTAACAAAAGTAGTATGAAACATTATTATAAGATAGGTTATAATAATATGCATATAGGGGGTGTCCAAATTGGTATCAAACCTTTATCAAAAGTTGGTTTGAACAATTCTATGCTAGTATGTCTCCGTGACGGACGTATTACTGAGTAAAAAGAATCCATAATTGGTATAGCAGAGTCAAGTCTTACTTACGGACCTATTTATTTTCAATGTTATCCGAACTTTCAAATAAGCCTTAAATCTGACGACCATAAAGAGAAATGCCTAGTTGTAGATATCCAAATCCACAACTATAAATTTATAAAAGGATCCAGTCCTTATAAACTTGTTTACAGAGTCCAATATCGTGTCTTGTCATATGGACTTATTCCTAGTTACATACCCCCTAAAATCCCAGTAGGCCAAACCATTTGTTATAATGCTTCAGAAACTGTTAATATGATGGTCCCAATTCCTATCCCATGGGATAGGATTAATTTCCTGATATATGGACAAAAGAAAGGGTTGACCGACCCATATTCAAACCACCTATGAGAAATATAGATGATTGTATAACCGACCATGATGGAAACTTAAGAATATCATTCAGACCATTAGAAAGAAGTCTATCCAGTAGAGAACCAGCAAATACTAGTAGTAATATGCAAACAGCCAGACGTTCTTTATCCAGTAGATCCAGACTTAGAATAGCCGAACAAATACCTAATTATAGACCAAGCCATAGTGAAGCTTCTTCACAATCAGACCTTATTCATAGAAGAAGAAGACCTATCATTCCACCTATAATAGAAACCAGAAATTCACCATCGGTTATACCAACAACAGAACCACCCACCCATATAACTGGTGTCTATAAAACACTTGAACAAATGGCTCAACCAATTCATGTTTATGATAATGAAGGACCATTATCTCCAACTCCTTCTCAAGTTCTTATAGAAATCCCTGACTACGAACTCAGAATAAGATCCATAGATTTTCTCAATCATCCCAAAGAAATCGACAAAACCTATTTATCCCAAGAATATTACTACCCAGAAAACATTACTATGAGAGAAAAATATGAGAAAAATTACTCAAACCACAAAAGAAAACAGTTCTATTCTAGATGGATGAAATGCGTTGATACAATAGAAACAGAGATACCATTTTTCCAGTGGAATACTAATAGACATAACTTAGAAGAACAATGTCTTGTCTTAGACCAACAAAATTTCAAGACTTATAAATCCAATAGAGGAGATGAGACAAGAATGCATCCTCCTCCCAAGAAAAGCAATATTGAAATGGACAATGAAACACCGGGAAACATTAGTAAAACCCTATAATGTGTCCCTTTTATAATGTTTGACGAAGAATTACCTCATGGAGTTGCTGCTTCCTCCCACCAGATTGGTGTTGTCATAAAACAAAACAATTTTTCCAATGAATACCTTACAACCATAGGGGAACAACTAGACAGAATAGAAAACAACCAATCTCAAACACCTATTATCCAGACTATACCATCAACCTCTAATATTTTCTCCAGAGATTATTAAATGAAATCCAAAATTGCTGAATATGAACCAGAAACACTTCTATTCCCAGATACCACCGGGATAGAAAAATGTTTTGATAGTTTTACTATTGATTTAGAACTTGTCAAAATGTTACAAGAAAGATTAGACAAGATTCCCAAACCAGAAATTCGAACTCTAGATGGCCATATCTCCTCAACCTCAGAATTTGACATTGATATTTCTTACTTAGATAATATGATTCAAAAATTGACAACCTCTAGGATAGATAGTCATGTTTATAATAAATACAACAATGACACAAAACCCTACTATCCCAGACCTACACCTCCAGATCTCCAATATGAAGAATCTATGCCATATAGAGCTTATACTGGCAATGCTTGTTATCAATTTAATATTGATGGCTTGTCTTAATATCAGATTATGACTGTTATTAGGCAGATGTATACTATAGGATATATTTATATTCAAAAACAGAATATGACTCATAGTGATGTAGTAAATTCACTTGCATTTGGCTTTGAAAGACAACTCTTGGGTTGGTGGACTTATACTTTATCATCCACTGCTAGAGCAGATATTATTACCCACACAAAAGAGGTAGCCACCTCTACCCCATTATTCAGAGCAATAACTGATGCTCCTGAAACCTCAACTACGCCACCTACCACATCTTATACTACTAGAACCTCCCAACTAGATGGTATAGATGTTTTATGCCATGCCATTATTCTACATTTCATTGGAAACCCTAACATGTTCCAAGACAAAAAATATTCAAAACTACAGAATCTTAAATGTAAAAAACTTAGCGATTTTAAGTGGTACAAAGATATTTTCCTAACAAGAGTTCTTCAAAGGGTTGATAATACCAATTCCTATTGGAGGGAGAAGTTCATATCTGGACTACCTTCTTTATTTGCTGATAAAGTTAGAGATAAAATGAGAGAGCAAATGGCTAGCACAGACTGGTCCCAAATAGATCTTAATACTTGGACTTATGGGAAAATCATAACAACAATCAATATTGTTGCTATGCAATTATGTACAGACATTAGATTAAAAAGTTAGCTTAAGAAAAAAAAGCTTACTCCTAGAAAAGAACTTGGTTCTTGGTGTGAGCAATTTGGTTTTGAAAAACTTCCTAACCATAGTAGGAAAAGATACCATGACAAGAAAATAAAACCCTATAAGAAACAAAAAACCCAAGTTAGAACTCACAAACGATCCAAACAGTTTAGAAATTTTAGAAAACCTAGCAAAAACAGTAAAGCTTGCTATAAGAGTGGAAAAGAAGGACATTAATATATATATATATTATATACTTTTATATTTTATTATTAGAATCCAAAATATATCATATTATTATGAATGTTTTATACTTAGGGCTATTTTGGTCAAAATACAGTTAACTCCATTCCATTCCGTTGTTAACCAAACAAAATAATATTGATTCAGAGTCTAATTCTAAAGTTCCAACCAAATTAAAAACTTAGTTTTCCTTTCTTTTCTCATTCTCATTCTTATTTTCATTATGATTACCATTATACCATGTAACCAAACGTGACTTTAAAGTATTGACCAATAACTTGACTATATATGTTTTAAAAAATATAATTTTATTAAGAGTTTCAATAAATATTTTTTAATATATATTTGTCGTTGAAACTAGAATTTTGATTAGTTGAATAAATTTAAATTTATCTAACAAATTTTTTTTTTTTTAATTTCTAACAACTCATATAAGTTATATATAAATATTGTTCAATTGTTAACATATCAAATGTTGTAGTTAAGTGGTAAAGACTTGTAACTATTGACTTAAGATCTCAAGTTCAATCCTTAGTAATGACAATTAATTGTCATTATTAATTGGTGGTGGTCGGACGGTGGCCATAGGTGGAGGTGGTGTACCCTTTACTACTTGAAATCAAGAGAGAGGGACAGTGTCAGAGTAATAGGAGAGATAATGGTGGAGATTATCGGAAATGACTGATTTGAGCTTAGAAGCTGCCGATGATTTACGTTGGAGCTTGATATATGTCCATTTATATATATATACACACATATATATATATATATTTAATTAATATAACAAACAACATGTACGATTAATCGTCAATAATACATATTCATTTGTCAAAGGGTTATATCAAGTTTAGGGATAGCAATGGGGCGAGTTCAGGGCGGGTTAGTCTTCCCCGCACCCCACCTCATTTATTTTTTGGAAACTCATCCCCTCATAAAACCATAGATGGAGTGGGTTGGGGCGGGGCGGGGTACAACGGGGAGTGCTTTCCCCATCCCCACCCATTTATCCCATTTATAATTTTTATTATTATTTAAATATTAAATATATAACCATTGAATATGATATAATAAATAGAGTAGTAAATAATTCCTATAAACTATAATTCTCATAATATAATTCTCACAAGTAAATTCAATCATTTTCAAACATAAACATAAAGTATGAAATCAAAATGTTTGAAAATTGTAACGCTAATCATCTAATAGTTGCATTTATTTATCTAGTTCTCTCTTCTTTAGTTTGTTTCCATCCCATGTTATTCTTGTATGTTTACACAATTTTCTCTTGATAACACCAGTATTGGGTCTTCACTTTCTAGTGCATCTGTAGACATATTTGTGCCTACCTGAAGTAGTGATAAACGAATTAAATTTAATTCAAGAGTTGAAAATTATTAAAGTAATAAACTTGAAAAAAAAAACGGTTGTTATTAAACTTTTAATTTTAAAAGTTATTTGAGAAATAAACTTACTGTATGCCCTCTTGTGTTTGAGGTTGAAGCCTGAACGATGAACTTCGAGTTGTTTGAGGATTAGAAACTTAGAGTTGAAATTAACGGCTAGGGTTTTTCTGGTAGTATTTTGTTTTGTCACTTTATGTTAAGTAACGGTGAAGAGATGTAAAGTTAGGGTTAATGTGTATATATATATCATTTTTTTTTTAGATATATTTATTTTCTTTCAAACTACGTAGTTTAACTAAGTATTATTTTAAATGGGGCAGGGCCGGGTGGGGAGTATAAAACTCATCCCCGCCCCATATCCATTGCAGGTTAGACTATCTATCCCCATCCTCACCCCATCCCCACCCCAAAAGTGCGGGTCCCCGCGGGAAATTTTGCCATCCCTAATCAAGTTAGGATATAAGTTGATATATTGAGCATTATTATTATTATTATTATTCTTAATTATATCATAAATTTACTCCCCATAGTAATATCTTATGCTAATTTTGGAAAGTTTATATTTCATTATATCAATAGATTTAAATTTTCTTTTAGTAGATGCTCTATAATACCGTACCGTTCTCCGCCCAACTACCTTTCATGCATTGCTAGTTGAAAATTTTAAGCTCACCTAACCTAATTATTGCTTAAAGAAATCAAAAAAGTCTTGGGTTACATGATTTTGGGTTATTAAGTACAGATACCATGCATATTTACAAATATGTGTGGATTAATTCCTTTTCAATTTAGACGAGATGAGATTGGTCAAGTGATACCCCTTACAGCTACACCATCAGTTTGTGGGTTTGAGTCCTCCCCCTCCCTTAAAAAGACTCCTAATTATTTTGAAGATTTAATGGAGATTTTTAACTAATTTTATAAAAAAAGTTTATAAATTCAAAATAGATTTTTTTTAATGATTTTCTGTCCACCCTGAATCTAAATATATATTCTCCATTTTATTATATTAATGTTATGATTTGTCACATACCACTCATTTGCTTTTAGAATATTATTAGAAGCCCGCCTCAAATAGTATTATTAGATGCCCATATCAATTACTATTGCCAAAAAAAAAAAAAAAAGTGAGAAAATCTTTCCATATTATGAAATTAACTATACGGGCAATACTTGTAATGCTAATGCTATATACAATAAACCCATACTAAATAATAATGTTGGGACTGAGAAAAATTATTATTTTAGAGGGGTTATTTATTTATCGATAAATGAATAGTTTATTAATTTAAACAAGAGTTTTACGTGTATATTAATTGTACATGTATTTTTTTTATCCATTTTAGTGCATCGGTGCACCCATTGTGATTGTACATTTTTTGGACACGATAAAATACACGGTCACCGATGCATTGGTGTACAATAAAATGCTTCTTTTTTTTTTTTCGTTACTAAGATACATGTATGAGACTTATAAAAAATAATGGATGTGATCAACCCATAGAAATGCCATAGATATTGATCATCTTTTGAATTATTCTAGTGAAAATGATATAATGATGAAATTGCCTATTGGTGAATAGATTATTCTAGGGTAACTACTTGCTAAAAAATGAGAAAAATGTATCATATGTGGTGTATACATTGTAAAAAATTAAGGATGAGGTCGAGTTAGGTTTTTAGGTACAAAGAAAAGACCAACGACTTTAAATACATATTTTTTAGATGAGCTGAATCAGGGGCGGACTCTCAAGGGGGCTGACCCGGGCTAAAGCCGGGTCAGCCTTTTTCAAAAAAAAAAATAAAATATATATTTAATGTTGAACTTTATTAATTACTGCAGACTGCAGCTCACTTCTCCCCACACGCTGCTGTGTCAGCCTTTTTCAAAAAAAAAAAAAAAAAATTAATATTTAACTTTATTAATTACTGCAGGCTGCAGCAACCTTCTCCTACTCCTACACTGACACGCAGTATTCCTTTTCCTTTAAGGGTTTAAGGTCAACACGAACTCATATAGTCACATATATCAATAAATTTTTGTTATTTATTTATATATGATTACAGCAAAACATCCAATTATCCTCTGGTTTAGACTATCACACGCAAATTGAAACATCCAATTATCCTCTGGTTCAGACCATCAAACGTAAATTGAAACATTCAATTATCCTCCGGTTCATTCTATCACACGCAAATACACAATTCCAAATCTAGAGGCGGAACCTCTCTCTCTCTCACGATTCACGAATCCCAATTTCCTCAAATCCCATCTCTCAGGTATTTTTCTTAGTTTATATTTATTTTTAGTTTGTTATTCGTAATTTCAAATTAGTGTTTTGTTATATATATATATGTATATATATTTTTTTTATGAACTTATTTTCCGACTGCAATTTATTATTTATAGGGTTATATTATAATTTATATAGTATCACTTTAACCAAATTTTTTAATAATTTTAGGTTACAATGTCAAATAACCATACATCAAAGCCAAGAAAAACTATGCTTTCATACTTCGGAAAAAAAAAAGATAATCATTTATCAGGTGAAAGTGGATCAAGTTCTCCATGTAATGTTGGGGATGGGGGTTCAAGTTTGCCTTCTTCATCTCAAAGAATTGAAATTGAGAGTGTTGACACTCCATCGGATATTAATACTCCCTATTATGAACGTGATCCTGGATTACGCCTCCCAATAGAAGTTTATCCTGCTGACAAACGTGATGATATTCGAAAAGCATATATCAAAATGGGTCCATGTCAACCTATATTGGATAAATATCCACCCATTCCAGATGGTAAACAAATTCGGCGATTTCAACATTCTTGGTTTCAACGATTTTCGTGGCTTGAATATTCAATAGTGAAAAATAGAGCATTTTGTTTTCCATGCTATCTTTTTGATAGTCTTCCGTCAAAGCATCGCACATTTACGATTGATGGTTTTCAAAGTTGGAAAAGAATCAATTGTAAGAAAAAATGTCCATTTGTGCACCATGAAGGGGAACATAATTCACAACATAGTTTTGCCATGCAAAGATGGAATAACTTAAAAGATTCATCTCGACATATCGACAAAGTCATGAATACACTCTCTGTACAAGAAACTTTACAAAATCGGTTACGACTCAAGACCTCACTAGAGACGGTGAAGTGGTTAGCAATGCAAGGATGTGCTTTTTGGGGACATGATGAATCCGTCAATTCTACCAATCGCGGAAACTTCATTGAGATGATAAAGTTGCAAGCAAAGGTAAATCAAGAAATTGTTGGGATTGTTCTAGAAAATTCTCCACAAAATGCCAAGTATACATCACCTAGAATTCAAAAGGAGTTGTTGAATATTCTTGCTAACAGAGTGGGAGCTAAAATCCGTGAGGAAGTCAGGGATGCCAAATTTTGCATTCTTGTTGATGAAGCAGTTGATGAATCCAACAAAGAACAAATGGCAATTATTTTGAGGTATGTTGATTATAAAGGATTTGTTAGAGAACGTTTTTTTCAAGTTGTAAGTGTTAATGATACAAATTCCTTAACTCTTAAAAAAGAGATATGCAATGTCCTTGCTCGATATGATCTATCAATTGCAAACTTGCGAGGTCAAGGATACAATGGTGCAAGCAACATGAGGGGTGAGTGGAATGGTTTACAAGCATTGTTTCTCAAAGATTGTCCATATGCCTATTATATACATTGTTTTGCACATAGACTTCAACTTGCTTTAGTTGCAGTAGCTAAAGAAGTACATGATATTTGGCTATTTTTTTCAAAATTGAATTCCATTGTCAACTTTGTGAGTGCTTCTTCTAAGCGTCACTCGGAGTTGAAATCTATTCGAGAAGGTGAAATTCAAGAATTGACCGCTTTAGGGGAACTTGAGACTGGTACAGGGACTAATCAAATTCGTACTTTGCAACGACCCGGAGCTACCCGATGGAGTTCTCATTTTACTTCTATTGATAGATTGATTAATATGTTTGGTTCAACTTCTACTCTTCTTGAAAATTTGATTGACAAAGGATTGAACAGTAATATACGTGGAGAAGCTAAAGGTGCGTATAAAGATTTGAGATCCTTTGATTTTGTGTTTATCTTGTTGTTATTGCACAAAGTTTTAGGAATATCTAATATGCTTTGTCAAGCTTTGCAATTGAAATCTCAAGATATCTTAAATGCTATGAATTTAGTGTCAACTACAAAAATGCTTCTTCAAAAGTTAAGGGAGAGTGAATGGGATACTTTTCTTGAAAGTGTAGTGTCATTTTGTGAAAGGTATGAAATTGATATACCTAATATGAATGCACGTCATATGGAAGGAACAAAACGTTCTTGTCAACAGAAAGATAATATCACAATTGAGCATTACTATCACTTTAGTATCTTTATTGCTGTGATAGATTATCAATTGATTGAGTTGAATAATAGATTTCCGGAGCAAACAATAGAACTTCTTACTCTTAGCATGGCTTTAAGCCCTATTGATGTGTTTAAATCATTTGATGTTGATGATATATGCACTCTAGCCAATAAGTTCTACTCTGAAGATTTCAGTAAGAATGACATTGAAGATTTGAGAAGACAATTGAGCCATTACATGTTAGATGTTCTTGGTTGTCCGGAATTTCAGAATTTGGCTTCTCTTTCGGAATTATGTCAATGTTTAGCTGAAACAAAAAGGTCAGAGCACTACACTTTGATTGATAAATTGATTCGTTTAGTCTTAACTCTTCCTGTATCCACAGCTACAACAGAACGAGCATTTTCAGCGATGAAGCTTGTTAAAACACCACTTCGCAATAAGATGGATGGCGATTTTCTTACTGACTGTATGGTCATATATATTGAGAGAGAGATTGCTGATATCATTGACTTAGATTCTATAATAGATGAGTTTGATGATGTAAAACCTCGTAAAACAAAGTTGAAATAGTTATTTTTATTTGCGTTTGTTTTTAAGTTTATGTATTTTTAACTATAAGACTTATTATATCCCTTTATCTATGTGAATGTTTGTTTTTCAAATAATAAAATTTTCTAGTATTGATGAAGTATTTTTTTTTTTTTTGTAGTATTAATTTTCTAGTATTAATTTTTTTTTTTTTATATAGTTTTGTTTTAGCCCACCCTAACAAAAAATCCTGGGTACGCCCCTGAGCTGAATTGAGAAAATATAAGTTGTCATGTAAAAAGTTCATTAATATATATTATGAATTTTTTATGTGCTATTTATTTTATTCAATTAACTAATTATTAATTTATATATTCGTTGTGCCTTGAAAAGTTTTTAAAAAATATATATTATCTTATGTATTTAGTGAGGTTATTATTTTAGTACACTGGTTCGAGTTAGGATCAGAAGATTTTATTATTTAAGTGACGTTATTAATTTATCGAGCATGCATTTATCGAGGTTTTATTACACACACACACACACACACACACACACTATTTACAGTGACAACGACTCGAACTTAAGACATTATCAAGTAGAATAAGTAATCTTACTAGTAAGTCACATTGAACAGTGATTCAGTTTGGTATTATTTTTGATAAGTTAAAATCCGATTATTTTATAATTTTTGTATGAAAGAGATGTTTGGTTTTTATTTTATTTTATTTTATTTATTTATTATTTTTTTAATAAATAAATTGGACCACCTAAAGGGAAAAATCATCACAAGAGATAATATGCTGAAAAATCCCTAAACAATATCCATATATATATATATATATGAGAAAATAAAATACGAACAATAATGTGAAAAAGACATGCCAAAAAGGCCTAGGGAACACAATCTAAACACAACAGAAAGGCACACAGACCACAACAAAAACACAAAAGAACATATTAACGAAAACAAAAAAGACTCATGGCCCATGCAGTCCTTTCCCACCAAAGAAGAACAGAAATCCAAAGAAGAAGAAAACCAGGAAACATCCTCCAAACCCGAAGCATGCTTAAAAAGAGCATCTACCACCTTATTACCTTTACTAAAAATATGAAAAATCTAAAAATTCGTGAAAGAAATCTAGGAGAGACACTGTTGCCAAGCCTACCAGACACACCAAGGAACCTGATTAGAGGGAGAAGAAAGCATCTGAACCACATAGAAGGAATCACTCTCAAGCCAAATGCGCCACCAATCTTTGAGCAAAACATAGTTAATAGCCATTGACACATCAAGTAACTCAACCTCAAGAGCAAATATCAAACCACGCGGAGTAGCAAAATAGCCCTACATAAACAATCTACTATTTCGAAAAACTCCCCTACAACCCCCAACAGCAGAAGAACTTGAAACAGCACCTTCTGTATTAACTTTGACCCAACCAAGAGCAAGAGGCGACCATACCACACTTTTTATTACAAAGGCCCGAAGAAGACGACCCCGAAGGCCAAAACACTGAAGAATCAAAAGATTGTCCACACTGTTACGCATGCATTTGATCTTTAAATGGTTAGCAATTGAAATCGCAAGCAAAACCAAAGACAAATCAAACCGAAAACAATAGACTCATCCTCGAAGATCTTTATATTGAGAGTGTATCACACACTCCACACCACGATGTAAAAAGTAGCCTTCTAAAGGACTCAAATGTGATCACTGAAAGAAATTGCCATGGCTTGCAAGAAGAAACCTTTCCAAGAATCAGCCAAAACACGATGCTGAAAAATTGAAAAACCCGCCTCCCAAAGAGAAACCGCTATGGGGCAATGGAGAAAAAGATGATCAACTAACTTAGAACTACGACCACAAATGCTACAACGAGAAGCCAACTAGAACCCTGCATTATATAGACCATCCTCTATGGGAAGCCTATTAAGCAAAAGACGCCAATACAAAGCTGACTTAAATGGAGGAATAAATCTAGACAAAATATCTGTCCACCAGAGACTTGAGGAGAGTCTCGGATCATCTCACCATATGCAACTTTACAAGAAACACAGCTACCCTAGAAAGAGACAAAACCAGAGAATCATCGGAAGGAGAAATCACAATCTTATTAATTCGAAGACAGATCTGGGAAGCGGACCCTAAAACTATCATCAAGAACCCACATATCATTTTGGATGAAATCATAAACTTTTGCTCGAAGAGTGTTAGCCAAATAATATGGAATTCCCAAAATCTCAAAAATCGACACCCCCAACTAATTATCACACCAAAAATCTATCTAATAGTTCTCACCAATCAGCTAGAGACCTTTTCTCGAAAGATCAGAAAAATGAGCACTAAACAGAGACTAAATATAGGAAGAAACACCCCCCCCCCCCCTAAACGATTTCTGAAGCTGCTTGAGGTAACATTGTCGAAGAAACGAATAGGCAAATTCCTTAAAAATCATGAACTTCCAAATGAACTTCTTTAGTAAAAAGGCATTTAACAAACAGAGATCCTTTAAACCCAAACCACCTTGAGAATAAGGCCTGCAATAAGTATCTCAAGCAACCATGACAATCTTTGTCTCCTTACAACAACCTGTCCATGAAAAATTCCTCATTTTATGATTAACCATATTCAGCAGCGATGATGGCCATTTATAAATCATGAAAGAGTGGACAAAAGACCCCATAATAACCGAATTATTCAAAGTAACATTGCCAACCAAAGAAAGGGCCTTACTTTTCCAATAAGTAAACTTCGAGAGGATTTTATCAACAATTAGCTTCAGCACAATCAACGTGGGCCTCCCCAAAAGAGAAGAATACCCAAATAAAAGAAAGGCATATTACCAATTTGCATAACAACCAAAGACAACAACTTCCCAATCAGATGCAGGACTCGAAAGGCCACTGTAAAGATCAAAAGCATACATAATACCTTTCAAGTTTCTCATCGTGCCTCTACAAAAAATGAGGACATCATTGATAGAAACATCTCCCCCTCACATTCCTATCTTTTATATTCAAAACCCGGGTAAAATCATGCATTTAACCTTTGAAATAAGTGTTTTCCAGTTTTTCACATTCAGGAGGGCTTAAGTGCAGAAAAGACAAATTTTTAGGGTAAAAGCGTAAATTCAGACTATTAGAAGAAAAGAGCGGACCAGTTCGTTCATTTGTCCCACAAAGAGGAGAAAACGAAGAAAATTCCAAAGATTTTCACGGGACAACCTTCGTCTAGTAGTCCCGCGAAAGTTGTCCCGCAATAAAAGAAGAAGTGCTTTCTAAAGATTTTCATGGGTCAGACTTCATCTACTTGTCCCGCTAAAAAGCCCGAATGAAATAGTTGAAGACCATTCCAGAGAATTTCGCAGGATAGACTTCATCTACATGTCCAGCGAAATCCTTCCGCGAACTAGCCCTACATCTCAACATATTTTGGCTTTTATGCCCTAATTTCCTCTACCTATTTAAGCCCCAATTCCACTCGTGCTCATCACCCCATCCAAGACCCTTAACCTCTAAAAACAAACAAGAAGCCTTATTTTACACCAAACCTTCACAAATCTCACCAAACCTAACTATCAACCATGAAATACCTACAAGGTTATACTAATCAACCTAGAAAGGGGGGGGGGGGGGGGGGGGGGGTTGTGAATAGGTTAACACTCTATTTTTAAAAACTCTTTGAGGCTTGTTAAACACTTGGTAAGTATACAAATTAACCTTTAATATGATTGTTAAAAAAAAACAATTATCACATGTAGGCTCAATTCACCACCCTTGGTTTACAAAACATATAACAAGAGACAATGTGTCTCATATACAAATATGTTCAATGCAAAGCAAATTCCACAAGTTGTACTTTGAATATTACAATAAAAATTCACTAAGTAGAACTTTACTACTTGATACAGAATATCACAAGATACAATGTTCAAACACTACAAAAGATATAGGAGACAAATATGACTTTGATCAAAAGAATGTTTGCATTTCACACTTTACAAAATCTTGTTTACAAAGATATCTAAGGATGATGATCCAAACAAGATTCTACTAAACACATATACAAATATAAAAAGATAGGTGAAACTCAATAAAAATTACGGTGTGTTCTAATATATTAATCTAGAGGGGGTGTGAATAGATTTTAAACCTTTTTACCAAATTTTTGTGTTTAGTCAATTTTGCAAAAATAACCCCAATCTAGTCAATTTAATAAATCAAGCATAATAGTGCAGAAATTAAAAAACGCTTGATTTTTACGTGGAAACCCTCAACAGGGAAAAACCACGGGCTGTTATGTGCACCACACATGAACCTCAAATCCATTAATTACAATGGTGTTTACTGTAGGGAAAAATACCGTAGTACACGCAGCGGAAGCGAGACTAAAAATAGATTTAGTAACTTTTTATGAACCTTAACCCTTTAATTAATTAATCATATATATAATCAACAAAAGAAGAATACCTTTTGTCGCGTGATCCGATTGACTTACGTCGATGGTAATCCGCAAGATCTTCAATCCTAGCACGAACGTGAATCACCTAGGAGCGTGGTCTCCCTTTTTCTTTGAATTGCAAACCTGAGAATGGACAAACAAACTTTTCTTTTCTTTTCTTTTCTTGGTCACAAAACAATCAAAAGAAGACTAAGATTATTCTGGTCACTTTTGAGTTCTCAATCTAATGATCGAAACTCGCGTGAACCTAAATCGATGTTGTACACACAAGCTTATTGATGAACAAGCAATTATTGTACCATCAAAGAATAATCTATTCACTCTTTTTCGTTTTTAGTAGAATAAAATTCTTTCTATGAATTGAGAAGAAGAAGAAAATTGAATCAGGCACCACACACCTTTTCACACCTTATGGCCGAATTCTATAAGTACAAATATATAGGTGGCCAAATTTTCTTCCTCTTTTTCTTTTAGGGTGGCCGAAAATCTTCCTCAAAATGGACTAGGGTTGCCGCAAATCACAAGCCAAAAAAAGGAGTTTGTGTTGCACCCTAATTCACATCTAGTTTAAGACTTCAAACCCTAATCCAACTAATAGATATTTTATTCTTTTGTTTGACTAAATAAAAAGACTTCTTATTTGATTAAATAAATAAAATTATTTATTTATTTTCTTATCAAACAAGTCTTTTAATTTTAGTATACTACTACCAATAGTATAACTCTAGGAATCATATTTCCTAATTAGAAAAGATTTGTTTCTTAATTAAACAATTAATTAATAAATCAATTAATTCTTATTTAATTAAAACAATGAAACAAAATAATATATTAGGTTAAATAAAACACCTTGCCGCCCCACTCATACAAATGGGCCATATATTATTTTCTTATTTCATTTGATCCATTGAACTTTAAATAAAAAGCCCACATGTGAACCAGACCCATTCTTGCTAAAAGAAACAAGCCCACATGCCTTTCATTAATATATTAATATAATTGAGCAGCCCATTAAATAAATAATGTGCAAATTATATTCTTAATATATTAAATGCAATTCTAAATGGACCCATAAATTGGTCCGGTAGAATATATCAAGTGATCCATACAAGTCCGTGTGGATTGGGGATCTTGGCGGGCTATCTAAATTTAAGCTTCAATAGACATAACCTAATCACAATCAACAAATGATTCACTTAGGTCTGATCCATTAATTTTAACTCATTTCCTCATTCATACCCTAGACAATCATGTTGGAAATAGTGTATCCTCGTGATTAATATCAGTAATCGCCAAGAGTTCATAGACCGCCTATAACTCTCCAAGTTACCATATTTACTCATATGACCACGTTTTGAACTTGGATATTTTGACTTGTCCAGAAGCCATGTTTTCAATAGACACTATCGAAAACTCAACGTTGAGATTTAATATCCAATTACCTCAAAACATCCATATGATGATATTATACTCTCATTTAATAAATGGAGCCACGATGTCCATATCTATAAATGAAGTCCTCTATCAATTAACAAATGAATATCACCAAACTATCGAGGATAGACTATGCGATATAATCGTACTCATTGATAACTCAAATGATATCACTTGCAACCATAAGTCCATCATTTATCTCATGATTAAGATAGACTCTCCGATTGTCCTGATAATGAAAAGACATTTATCTACTGACGGTTATAGATAAAGTATTTCATTGTGATCCAGTTCAATGCACCCAGTGCACTAGATTCTTTTGCTCGAAGACACTCCGATGATTTTAGACTCATCATATCTCATTTGATCCCACTCAAATGCTAGCAAAAAAATTCTACAACTTTAACAAGATAAAGGTGCCCAACCTTTAACTTAAGTTGTGAACAATATTCAAGACTAACTAAAGAATTGTGTCTACCACATACATATCCAGATGTACGAACAATTCTTCTTTTCTCATAGTCTTTAGACCTTATGATTATTTACTTTGACAATTATAATATTAAACTATAAATGCTATAAGGTTTGTTTAAACCAGAAATCACTTTATTAATATGAAAAAGATTGTTAATTACAATATTACACTCTTGCTATTGAGCATAATCCTAACATTTACAACCTAGGTTGACCTCAACCTCTCACGGTCTATAACCCACCACTATTACCCGCAGGCCTTTAAAAGTGGACCTAGTCCAATTTGCTTGTACTACACACCGGTAGCCATAAGACTTATTTCTCACTAAAAAGATTAAACAACCTAAGTGAATATACTAAGATATCCAAATATGAATTTAGTGCTTGGTTACACTAAATACTGATTGCTTCATTTTTTACACTAAGTGTAGCCCCATTTCCATATCATTTTGAGTTCGTTTCTCGGGTAAAATCGGGTATTTAATATGATAAAATAAGTGTTTCAGGTATTTTTGGAGTTCAGGGGCATTGGTGTAATTTTGTAGAATCAGGGGTCAAAGTGCAAATTTGAAGAAAAGATTGAAGATTCTGTGATTAGAGAAGAGTTGAGGGGTGCTTTCTGTAATTTTCCAGCCAACGCACGCGCACATGCCACGTCATAAGTGAAACGGTGCGTTTTGGCTTGTGCTGCTGACCTCAGCGTGACGTCATGATGACGTCACGTCGTCTTCAACCTTCAGCGACCCATCTGCAGACCCGCGCGGGTCAGCCCGACCCGGTTCTCGACCCGGATTCAACCCGGTCCAGTCCGACCGTTTTCCGACGCATTTTCCGGCGGGTCTCCGCCCAGATCGACGGCCGGTGCTCCCCCGGTCCGTTTGGCACCATTTTTACGCCTCCATGTGCACTTTTTCTCTCACCTCCAATTCCTCCAACTTCCATGGCTTCCACCTCCATTTTCTCCAACCACGGCATGCAAGCGGCACTCAAGCGACAGTAATTCGCCACGGTTTCAGTGCCGCGATCGTCCAACCGCGGCATCCTCGCGACAGAAACCTTCCAGACTTGCCGCGGTCCAGTTGTCGCTTCCGCCAACCGCGAAAATCCCCAACCGCGGCAGTCCGTCTCTTGGTCGTTTTGGACGAATTCTTGGTCGTTTTGGACGAGCTTCTTGCCCTATTTTGGACCCATATATATACATCTCTTCATCTTTTGAGAGAGGGGGAGGAGCCACACAAAAAGAAACAAAACACTCTCCAAAGAGAGAAAACTCTCCCACTCCTCCAAGACTCCATCTTTCCTAAATTCCTACACAATCCAAGAGACACTTGACACCAATCTATGATCTTTTCTTGTTCTTGGGAGAAAGAAAGTTGAAGGAGCTTGAAAAAGGAGAGGAGCAAAAGGAAGAAGAGGAAGCTCTCCATTATAGTTTTCTCTAACTTTTTCTCTTTTATCCTTTGTTATAGCCATGTATTTATTTGAGATTATTTGTTGTATGGCTATTAGTTGTAATATGAGCTAAACTTTCATTGTTAGGATTTGATGAACCCCACCCATGAATATTTATATGTATTGACCTTTGTTTATCCCTTATGTGCAAGATTGTTGTTTGTATGGGTATTTTTGTGTGCTTAATGCTTTTCAATTGTTTGATCTCCTTTTGAATGAATTTTTGTGGTGTGTTATGTACTGACCGGAGACGCACGCCACGTGCTCGATAAAATGCCTTCTATACATGTCTAGAAAAGTAGACCTACTTAGGCTAGCGTATAGGTTTCCTTAGTGTGCCAAGGTTCTTAATGAACTCATTCATATATTCCGAGTAATCGAGAGATAGGCTTGGGTATGATTTTGGGTGCGATCTATTCTACTCGACCGAGATTGTGGGTTAACATTTGGGTGCATGAATCTATGAATTACATGAGCATGTTTTGGGTGAATAATTGAGTCTAGAACGGAAATCGACATAGGGTGGGGTGTAGTCAAATCCTAGCATATTTCTCTCTATTATTACACTTGTGTTTATTTTCGTGTTATTTCTTTTTAGTTTAGTTTAGTTTAATTTACTTAATTGGAAAACCACCCTTTTTTATTGTTTGAATAGCAAATAGGCTAATCAATTTCGGTAATCGGTCACTCGATCCCTGTGGGAACGAACTTTACTTACTATTGTGCTACTCTCCGACCTCGTCCTATTTCGAGTGTCACTTGAGTGATAGCCAAATACTCATCAAGGATTATAAGATGACAGTTAAATCAATCATAGATATCAATTGCTATATGACACGGCATAAAGCATAGCTATATATGATAAGACAATCCTATGTATAGCTATCAAAATACAACACTCAAACATTCAACACATAATCTCAATCTTGTATGTAGAAATTAATCTAAGAACATACAAGTAATAAATAAGATAAATTGCTAAGTAAGAACATTAATTATGTAAGATAATAGTGAACAACTTACCATAACATGTGTGTTTAAGAAGACCCATGCATTAGCACATACTAGATGATCCTAGATGATGCTTAGATGATGATTTATGCAAGTGGAAAAGTGTTTAGAGAATCAAATGAGAAATCTTGTTATCTTTTCTCTTAAAAGACTCTATTCCTAATTTAGGGTCCTTGAAAATCAAAGAGCTGATTGAAAGAGAGTGAGATAATGATGTATTTATAGACATCAAAAACAGGTCATGTGAAAAGTCAAGTTTGCCCCTGAAATGCACGATCAGCGGTTTCAATCGACGGTTAGGACCGTTGATTTGACTGCCGAATTGGACCCAAGAGAACAGGGGAACAACGGTGATTTCATTCAGCAATTTCATAACCGCCGATCACAACAGTAGAATTAGATTGGGAGATGAAATCAATCAGGTCTAATCGACGATTTCAATCTGCGGTCGTGGCCACCTATCATAACCATAGAATCATTCCAGAGGCTACTGGAATAGAACGGCGTTTAATTCGGTGGTCAGGCCGTAGATCACAACCGTCGTTTCACCAATTATGGTGAAACTAAAGGAGAAGCCAAGGGCATTATCCGAAAGCGGTCCTCATGCTTAACTAAGCACACCATCGTGCATGCACAGACGTTTCCAAACTATCTCGGATAACAAATTACTAGACACACTAATCACACAACAAGATACAACAACAAAGTGCAAGTGTGAATGGTGACATTTGAAGAGAATGCACACAAAAGCAAAGAATACATATGCAAACATTACTAGTGAGTGTGTGCAACCAAATATCTTCAATGAAAACTAAGCACTAGAGATATACCTTTGGAGTGCTTATCATCTTGAGTTCTTGAGAGGGCCTTTGAGATTGATCATCATCACCTAAGTTACCCTTACAATTCAAACCCCAATTATGGTTTGTCATCGAAATTAGCCAATCAAAATATGAGGACCTTACAATAGGGATAGAACGAATTAACACGATATTTTTTTAACGTGGCAAAACCTCAAAAGAGGAAATATTTATGGGTTGAATCCATAACCATCAGCCAACTATCTTTCACTAGATGATAGAGTGAACACCCTTAAAAGTGACCAAGACATGATACACTCTTTATTGGACACAACTTTTACCCAACCCTCGGGCCTTCTAATGAAACAGACATAGCCAACTTTCTATCCAAGACAACCCGTGCCTCTAGAAAGTTTCCCTTGCTTGACTATCCGAAACATATTGTAGCCAAGACTTCTTGCTTAACTATTCGGAACCAATCCTAGATAAGACTTCCTTGCTTGACTATCCGGAACAATTCCTAAGCAAGACTTCACGCCTTTTACAAGGACATCCTAAGTGTGATCAATGTATGCCAATGCAAACATATGAAACATAGAATATGTAATTAATACATCATATGGAAACTATAAATAAACAATGAGCACACAATGTATGATTTTCTAGTTTAAATATGAATGTCATCATACAAATGATGCATGTATATATGAAATGCATGGATTACGTACACTTCATGAAGAACTAGACATAAGCATCAAAGTACATAAATCAATGTTGCCTAGTTCTTTAAACATGAACAAAAACCTAGAACATGTAAAACACCAAAACATGTCAAATCCTAGATTTTATCCATGTTACTAAAGCTTGAAAACATATTATATTCATAAAGCACATATTCAACACTTTAGAACTAAAAACATATGTAAGGCTAGATTAAAAGCACAAATAGCCCTAGATTAAAAGCTAGCACAATACAACTCACAATCATGTGAAAACATAGGTTTTAAGAAAAACCTAACTCATATTCAAGTTTCTAATTAACCACTACTAGCTTATAATTGAAGCTCTATTTCTCAATAGCATTTGTTCAAGTAACATACACATAAAGAAGAAGAAAACCCAAGGTAATTGAAGATCATAAAGTACAAAACTCAAGAGATAAGTCAATAACCTTGCAAAAGAGTGTAGCCACAAAATTTGTGTTGGATCAACACAAAACTTGAACAGAACTGCCCCTATGATACACTCTCAATTCATGCTAGCAGAATTGCCCCTATGCAAAAAAAAAAAAAAAAAAAAAAAAAAAAAAAAAAAACCCCGATGTTCAAACCAAAAATAAAATAAAATTGTCCTTTATGCACCAATTGCTATTCTGGCTTGACTCTCAATTATTTCAGCCTTCCATACTAGATTCCTTTTCAATGAGACCTTCAACAGGCACTTGCAAATCCAATTTGTTCTTATCATTATATTGTTTTGTTCATTCAATTCAAATATAAGGATTCATTATTTGAATAAAAATTCTTATAGTATCATAGTATCACAATTTACACGGTGTTTAATTTTTAGATACTTTTTCAGACCTATTTCCGGCAATAAGTAGCAGTCAAAGATTTGTATCCATTTTTCATGATATCATGCATGGATCAGATATATCACGGCAAATTCTTCAGAAAAAATTGTGTCTTCCATAATGGAATCTGATAAGTGAGATTTCAAGTAGGCTAATTGGCACGAATACCCCCTGAACTATACCCGAATTTGCACCTTACCCCCTGAACTTTTGTTTTCGCCATTAAACCCCCTGAACTCTTGTAATTTGGCAATCGCTGAAGGAATTTACCCCCTCACCAGGGGGTAGATTCCTTCAGCAATTGCAAATTTACGAGAGTTTAAGGGGTTTAGTGTCGAAAAAAAAAGTTTAGGGGGCACAGTGCAACTTTTTGAAGAGTTCAGGGGGCATCTGTGCCAATTAGCCTTTCAAGTAAGTGTTTATATAATCTTCTTATGTCCGAAGAAATGATTCATTGAAATAATGAGTCACTATTGATATCAACACATCTGAGATCGTCAGATGTTTGAGAGTTCATCTATTCAATCTTTTTCCTTCTTTTTGTTGCTGGATATCTCGTTCGTACACATCTTCTATTAGTTTCCCGAGCTCTACTATATCTGTTAGGTTTTTGGTTGTTGTTGGCATATATTCCATATCAAAACGTGTTTATCTTGTAATGTTTATGTGGTCATACTGATGATGATACAAAGCTTCAAAGAAAGATTTGACTACGGTACATGCAA
Source organism: Acer campestre (assembly GCA_954870605.1). NCBI lineage: Eukaryota > Viridiplantae > Streptophyta > Magnoliopsida > Sapindales > Sapindaceae > Acer > Acer campestre. Next base: position 21,537,776 of record OX940800.1, on the reverse strand, counting down.
GATGATGGCTTGATAAGGGGAAGTAGCTTCATTGCTCATCAAAGGTATAATTGACCTCATTCCTCTTACAAGGCATAGGCACACACACACACAAATCATTCATATGTGTCACTGCATCATTGTGCACCATTTATATAACACATTCACATGATTTTGTATGCTCATGCATTGTACTCAAATGCTCATACATTTTAGAGTTGCATGTTCTAGGACTATGTCTAGGAAATGGCATTCATATGTGAACTTGTGTTTGTATGTTTGTGTTTCTTGTGTTTTGGACTTTTAATTGATCTTAATTGATTCCTTATTGAGTCCCGGTCATTTCGGTTACTCATACGTTAAGTTTCGAGTCCAAATGATGTAGCTACGCTACTTTTCGTTCTCATTCATTGAGTTGTGTTCATCGTCATTTTCCGAGATGAATTCTCAACCTTTTGTCAAATTTTCATAGTCGTTGTCATGTGTGAGAGAGTCATGATTTGTAATCCAAAAACAGATTCGAATTCAGAGTTCGGATGCCCGAATACGGCTGAAGAACGCGAGAGGTGCGCGAGGGAGGTTGCTCGACCAAAGGCCAAGCAAGGAGGCCACGTGTGGACCACGTGTGCCACAAGGCCAAAACTCCTCTCTGGCCACATGTGGCACACGCTAACCACACGTGGGCTTGGCTGAAAGGTCACTTTTGTTTTGGACAATTTTGCCCTTCTTCCCATTCTTTTTAAATCTCTCTAATTCCCTCCATTTGTTCATAACTTTGTGATTTCATCTTTTTAAACCTTCAATTTGCTTGGGGTTTCTTCTTCTATATGTATATGTATGTTTAGTGAATGCTATTGAGAAAGGTAGCTTCATAATCAATCTAATTGAATAGTCTAATTAGAGACACATGTTGACTAGAATCTTTGATTCTTTGTTTTTAACATGATTGGGAGTTGTATTGTGATTAGATTGATATCTAGGATTGTTTGAGACTTGATTGATCAAGTTTTTGATTAATAATCCTTTATATGTGACTTTGATCCATGATTGATGAAATCTAGGATTAGAGCTTTTATATGTGTTTTTAGAGATATTTAGGATTGATTTGTTTTTAACATATCTCCTATCTCTAAATCTTTGGCTAGAATTCTTGTTGAATACATTTTGTGATTCTAACATTTTTATGTATGTTTATAACATCTTGAACTTGTGCCTCATGTATATGAATTGTTCAAGTGTTATTTGTATGAATGAATCTAGTAGTTTTATGTGTTAATTGTATTCACATGCTCTAGGTTTTCATTCATGTTTTTGCATCTAGTTTTCTATTGCTTGTGTTTTCACATCTCTAGATCTAGTTGTTCCATGGAATGTATTGATCACATGTTCTATGTTGTTTTGATTGTTTGCATCACTTGCATTCACATGATCACACTAGGAAGTCCTTGTAAAAGGCATGAAGTCTTGGCTAGAGTTGGGATGACTCGGATAGCCAAGCAAGAAGTCTTGCCTAAAGTCTTGAGGACTTGGATAGGTAAGCAAGAAGTCTTGTCTAGAGTCGGGAGGACTTGGATAGACAAGCAAGAAGTCATGGCTAGAGTCGGGAGGACTTGGATAGTCATGCATGAGAGGCTTTCTAGAGGCACGTGTGCCTTATATAGAGAGTTGGCTTATATATTGGTAGGCCCGGGTGTTTGGTTAGACATAGAGTCCGATAGAGCGGGGTATATGGGATATGTATGCACTCTTGAGGAATTTCTAATCTACCAACGATGTTGGTTTGGTATGAGTTCCAATATGTGGTGGTTTACATCATTGAGGGATTTTGTATCTTCCAATAGGGATTGGGTAAACATCATTAGTGATATAGGATTGGTCACTTTGTGGAATTTCTAATTTACTTTCCAAATATATATAAGTACCCAATGGTTGTAATTCAACCCGTGGATGTTTCCTCCTTGGAGGTTTTACCACGTTAAAAAATCTCTTGTGTTAATTCTTTCTATCTCTATCTTTTATATTTGTTTTTGTGTATATTTTAATCTTGTAGTACAATCTTCACTTGTGATGTATTTGGAAACAAGATTTTGTAAAGTGTGATTTGCAAGCATATCCATTTTGATCATAATTGTAAATATAATTCTTTTATTCATTGATTTTTGTGTATAGGTATTCTTTGATTGATTCTTGTACATATTGGGCACTATTGTAAATACAAGAATTATTTGTATTAAGTTTAATATAGTTTCTTCTCTAGCAAGTTGTAGTGTTCTTATATTGTAATACTTTTAGTACAACTTGTGGAATGTGCACTTCATTGAATATACTTGTGTAGACTAAGGGTGGTGAATTGAGCATACATGTGTTAATTGTTTTCTCATAACAATCTTGTTAAAGGTCAATTTGTATGCTCACCAAGGTTTTGTCACTAGTCACGAAAGAGTTTTTAAAACTAGCGTGTCAACCTATTCACCCCCCCTCTAGGTTGTTTAGTATAACCTTGTAGGCATTTTCAGTATCTTTTGTTTCATTTTTGATGAGGTCGTTTGTGTGCTCAACAAAATAGTAATATAGTTTTTTGGTTGATTCTTGAAAACTCTTTTAAGCCACTTAATCCTTCTAAAATGTGATTTGATAGCAAAATAGTGAGCAAGTTCGTTCCACAGGGAATGGAGTGTTAATTAGATAAATTGACTAATCTTTGAATAATAAAATAAATCATAGTGTTTGATAGATGTGTAGTTTCTAAAACCACCAATACTAACTACTAAAATGAAAATACACAAAAATGTTATGAAAAATAGAATACTCAACACCTTGATAAGAATAGTGATAAAATCAATTAATAAGATAGCTAAGGAATAGATCGATTAACAATTGAATGTGGGTAAGCTAACTAGCTACTTTAATGTGTCAATCTCATTATGTTAACCACTTAGAGGCTTAGATTAGTGGGGTTGATATACCCACCACTAATCTATCATATACAATGGGTTCTCAATCACATAAGGAGTGTCAATCCACATATGAATATATAACAAATTACTCCACTCAAGATTGCAATTAACAAGTGATATACAAGTCAATTATAATGAATGGAATATAATTAATTTGAATGAATAGAATACATAAGAGATTCATTACAAGCTAAGCTAAACCCACAACCAATTGATCCTCAAATCTATCCCCTAGATTAGGGGTTTAGTTACACATATTTGCGATAAATGAAAAGAAGTAAATAGTAAGGAAAAAACCCTTGGGTCACCTTCTTTAAGCTTGATCCTTCTTCTCTTCTATGCTCCTAAATGTAAGGAATGGAAGTAGAGGATATGTCTTGGAATGTGGTTGTTTTGGTGGAAAGTGACTAAGGATTTTGGTGGAGAAATGGTGGGATGAGGAATGATGTAGGGAAGGAATCAAGGCTTTGTGTTGAGGTTTGGATGGATTAGATGAGTTCAAAGAGAGAAATGGAGGATGAGGAATGGTGTGCCATTGATGAAAAGCTAGATCTCAAAGATGTATTCTCTGCTCTCTTTCTCAGAATTCGGATCCCTTTGAAGATGAATGGTTGTTCTATTTATACACACTCTTAGACTTATATTGATAACTGTTTGATTCACTGATGTGGCACCTAGTTCGTAGTTTCATAGCTGTGGCGACCTTGGGTGCGTAAAATTGTTAGATGCTAAGGTCGCCATGAGAACCATCTTTTTCGCCATCTAGCAAGTGGCGACCAAGTGCAATTTGTGTAGAGGTCGCCACTTGCATCTCGAAGTGGCAACCTTGCAAAGTGTGAAGGGGTCGCCACTTGCAGCATCAAGGTCGCCATGGCGACCATAAGTGGCGACCTTGCCTTGTTTGAAAGAGGTCGCCACTTGCAAGGGTGGTCGCCATGGCGACCCCAAGTGGCGACCCACCTAATTCTTTTGGAGTCTTTCTGTCGCCATGGCGACCAAGTGGCGCCCAAATGGCGATCTTCTGATGGCTTGGAGAATCCTCTGTCGCCATGGCGCCCATGTAGCGACCTCCTCATGTCTAAGTGGCGAAAATACCCTGTTTCTTCCCATTTGTGAGGCATTTTTCACACAAGTCCTCCACTTCATCTCAATTGCTCTCGAAACCTGATAAAACCTAAAACACATATTTTAACAACATTAAACACAGGGAAATGTCTGAGAATCAAGCGAAAAGAATCGGAAATGAGGGCCAAAATCATACCAATTTTGGCTTGATCAATTTCTTCTAGAACAATCACAAACACTCTTTTGATTATGGATCTACTACTAGAAATTTAATGCGCAATCTTAGCATTCAATGTGTATTCTTGAATAATCTCATTTTTCAATTATTCAACCATTTCATTTACCAAGTTCAACATATTACTTTATTCCAAATTCCAAATAACGTGAGTAGTCATCTACAAAATAAATGCTTTCTCAGCAAGAGGAAAACCTCTAAGAATCCTCTTTTTTTCTACAAGAATAACTTACCTAATTAAAGTTTCTTCAGAACGCCTCGTGGGGCCAAAGCAAGGCAAACTTGTACGTAGCGGCCATAATATAAAACGAAACCTTTTTTGTTTTTGTCTGTCAATTTTTTTTTTTCAAAATATTTGATATTTTCTGTTTTGATAAATAAGAAGTTCTTTCATTTCGATGACTAACAACTCAAAATCTAATTATGAAATACATATTTTGTTGCAATTAATATAATAAATAATAAGTAATACAACAATTTCGAAAGCGATTTCTAATCGCAATACAATATTTCATTTAAGTATCTTGTATTGCATGATACTCTTATTCTAGTCACATTTCCCTTTTGTATTCTTTTAACTCTATTATTAATTTGATTCTTAATTTAATTGGAGCCTTAACCCAAATTTAACAGAGGTTGAATCCACTTTTTTCTTTCTCTTTACCCCCGTATTCAATTCAAACATATAGTGAATACTCCACATGGTTGACTTTTGAGCCCGCTTCAAGCTAGGATGACCAATCAACTAATCTTGAGGTAAAAGGGCTTCTTCCACTTTTGTTTACTTTCACTTAACTCTTGTACGCAATCTGCTTTTACTGCGAATTTAGAAGTTGTTTTCTTTCACTCATATATAACTATCTAATTTTTTTTATTAACCTAAAGAATAAATAAATGAATAAAAAAAAAAATACAGATATCCATTAAATTTCTTTTTTTTTTTCTTTCTAAAATTGATTATTTTATAATTTAAGAAGCAAGTGATGAGTTACTTTTGGAAAGTGGTTATAAAATAATTTGCTATGAGATTTAATGAATTTTTAAATGACCAAATTATCTTTGTTAATTTAACATAAAGATATTTTGTCCCAAACTTTATTTCATATAAATCTATTGTTATTATTTACTATTATAATTTGAGGTTATATATATATATATATAATCAGTTTTAAATGGTCATTTTTTTTTTGTTCATAAGTTTTTTTTATCTACTGTTATAATAATTAGTAGACCATTTTTTTTATCTACTCAAAAATTACATAAAATACAAATTGATCTATAACTACAAAAAAATACTACAACTAGTGCTTTGTACCTACTAGCTAATACTAATACATGAGTCGGTAATGTGAATTATATATAAAATAAAATAAAAATTGATATTTTTTTTTTTTTTGACATTTGAATTAAATGTTATATAATTATTTTGTCTTTTTCTTTGACATTTGAATTAAGTAATGGTTTGATCCAATTAAAAATTAAAACAGTTCAATTTCCATATATTTCATTTGAAAAAAAAAAAATCATATCATTTTGAGTCTAAAAGGAGTGTTAACAACAATATTAATAACAATATTGTGAACCAAATAGCTGCCGGATTAACTTCATAGCATATTATTTATTTGGTACAACTAATAATGATTATCGTAAAGGTCATATGCAAAAGTAACATACTCAAAATATGCATTATTATTTTTTAATCAAAAAGTATTGGTGTGATTGTTTGTAACCAAGTGTAAGGTACATAGTCTAAAATTCCCTTATTTATATATATATATATATATAAAACCTAAATCGTTTTTTGTGAAGAAAAATAGTGGAGAGAGAGAGAGGAAAGAGAGGAGAGAAAGGAGAGAGAAGTTATTGATCGGAGAAGAGGTGATTGGCAATCAAAGTGACGGCGACATCCTTAGAGTGATGGTGACAAGCTTGGAGTGAGGCGATTAAGTTGATTGAAGAAGATGCAGACGAAGAAGATGAAGAGAAAGAGAAAAAGAGAGGAAGCGAAATGAAGAGAGAAAGAGACCCAATCGGGGCCGGAGGAGGTGGCCAAGTGTCGAAAAACATCGCGTGACATTGATGAAGAATATTTGGTTGCTCTTCGGCATCGATTCGATGGCCAATCAATTTGGAAATCTGTGACCTAGATTGATTGTTGTTGAAATGGGTAGAAATTCAAGATTTCCTTATGTTTCATGTTTAATATGAAACATCACATGTTAAACATGAAACATGACTACTATATTGAAATTCAACCTTTCTAATCTTAACATGAAACATCAAACTTCTGGAATTCTTGAATTTCAACACCTTAATCACATTTCATGTTAAACATGAAACATCATAAATGTTGAATTTCAATACAGTAGTCATGTTTCAGGTTAAACATGAAACTTTGTGAAATGAAAAAGATGATAGGGTAGTATTGTAATTTACTAATAGAGGGAAAGGAAATTGAAATTCCCTTTAAAGTTTAGTGTTTTATACCTAGAGGGGGGGTGAATAGGTATAGTCCCAAATTCTTCCAATATTCAAAAGATGCGGAATGTAAGAATGAAAATGAATACTTGTAATGATATAGCAATTGTATATTATGAATCAATTCATGTAAGCATCAATATACAAAAGAATCAATACAAGAGAACATATGGAAGATAAGAAAATATAAAGCGAAAATGAGACACAATGTTTTTACGTGGTAAAACCTCAAAGAGGAAACATCCACGGGTTGAATCCACAACCACCGGCAAAGCAAATCCACTATATGAAAAGAACTTACACACTCAAAGCTATCAACACTATGATATCCACTTCAAGCTATCAAATCCTAATCACCTCTCAAAGGCCTAGTGAATTACCTAGCCTACTCTCTATCTAAGATGTATCCCACACCTCTAGAGAGCAACTTCCTATCCAAGACTAAAAAGCCTCTAGGAAGATTTCTTTGCTTAGCGGTCTAGATCAAGAGATCCTAGTTAAGCTCTCCTAGCTCAACCATCCAGAGTATCAAACTCCTTGCTAAGACTTCTTGCTTAGTTATACGAATCACCTTGATTCTAACTAAGGCTTCTTGCTTGGCTATCCGGAAACCTTTCCTAGCCAAGTCTTCTTGCTCAAGTCAAATAGGCTTCACTCACCTTGACAAGAGACTTCAACCTATTACAAGGCAATGATCTAGGTGATGCAAATGATGCAAGCACACACAAATAGAGTAAGTAGATCAAATACACGCTATGAACATGCTTAATGATAATCTAGAATATACTATCAACACACAATCACAAATCTATCTAGAAATCAAAGCATGTCAAAAAAAATAAGAACAAGATTAAAATATTCAATATGTGTCACAAACATCTTAGTTCTTATATCAAGAAATTGAGCCTAGAAGATAACATGAAGCACATTATAAAAAACAATTTCTAGAATCAATTTCAATCAATCTCAAGTTTAGCAAAAATATGTTTAAGAGAAATCACAAAGCTAAACTCAATTAACTAATCAATCATACAACCCTAGCATATGATCTAACATACTTCTCAACATATTTCAACAATCAAATAGAAAGAACCATAGAGATGATCAAATGAAATTGCAAGAGAAGAAGTATCACATACAACTAATGACCTCGTACTGAAAATCAGAGTGCTGTGAAAAATGACGAAATCAATTGCCTCTGAAAATGCTTGGGGTTTGTAGCTCTCATCGATACCAACAATTTTGGCTTTTGAATCACTCGATTTCGAGTTCGTATGAAGAAGTTATGATCAAAGTAAGTAAATCAAAAACATGAACATTTCTGCAGAAAATTCAGATTTGATCTTGTTCAAGTTATTTGAAAATGGAGGGAAGAGAGGTCATTTGAGGAGGAGGGAAGAGGGGCAAATTTATCCAAAAATTAGAGGAGTTTCAGCCATGCCCACGTGTGGTCAGCGTGTGCCACACGTGGCCAGAGAGGGGCTCTGGCCGTGTGGCACACGTGGCCTCCCCTTGCTTGGCCTTTGGCCGAGCAACCTCCCTCGCGCACCTCTCGCTTTCTTCAGCCGTATTCGGGCATCCGAACTCCGAATTCGAATCCGTTTTTGGATTACGAACTGTGACTCCCTCACGCACGACAAAGACTATGAAACTTTGACAAATGGTTGAGAATTCATCTCGGAAAACGACGACGAACACAACTCAACGAATGAGAACGAAAAGTAGCGTAGCTACATCGTTTGGACTCGAAACTTAACGAATGAGTAACCGAAATGACCGGAACTCAATAAGGAATCAATTAAGAACAATTAGAAATCCAAAACACAAGTTCACATATGAATGCCATTTCCTAGACATAGTCCTAGAACATGCAACTCTAAAATGTATGAGCATTTGAGTTCAATGCATGAGCATACAAAATCATGTGAATGTGTTATCTAAATGGTGTACAATGATGCAGGGACACACATGTATGAATTGTGTGTGTGTGCGCTAACGCATTGCAAGAGGAAGAAGAATCTTGATACCTTTGTAGGGAAAAGTATACGTACCCGCAGCGGAAGCGAGACTAAAAATAGTTTTGAGTAGCTTTTAAAATTTTTCCAATTTTATGAACCTTAAACCCTTTTGATTAATTGAAGATATATAAAGAAGTAATAAAAGTTTAATACCTCTTGTCGCGTGATCCGATTGACTTGCGTCGATGGTAATCCGCAAGATCTTCAATCCTAGCACGAACGTGGATCACCTAGGAGCGTGGTCTCCCTTCTCTTTGAATTGCTAACCTGTGATTGGATTAAACAAACTTTTCTCTCTTGTTCGTTAGTCACAAAAACAATCAAAAGAAACCTAAGATTATTCCGGTCACTTTTGAGTTCTCAATCTAATGATCGAAACTCGCGTGAACCTTGATCGATGTTGTATACACAAGCTTATCAATGATTAAGCAAATAGTACACCATCAAAGAATAATCTATGTTCCTTTTTCTTTTTGTCTTAGTTGAATAAATTCTCTATCTATGAGTTAAGAAGAAGAAGAAGAAAAAATTCTGCACCTTTTGCATTAGGGCTGGCCGAAAATTATATGTATACATATATAGGTGGCCGAAATTTTTCTTCTTTCTTTTTAGGGTTGGCCGAATTCTCTTCCTAAATTAATTAGGGTTGCCGCAATTTCCAAACAAAATTAATTAGTTTGAATTGCACCCTAATTCCTATTTAGAAAAGATTTCCAAAACCTAATCAAACTCATAAATCTTTTTATTCTCATATTTGACTAAAATAAAAAGACTTCCTGTTTGAATAAATAAAACTAATTATTTATTTCCTTGTCAAACAAGTCTTTCTATTTAATTATACTACTACCAATAGTATACCTTTAGGAAACATATTTCCTAATGAAAAAAGATTTGTATCTTAATTAATTAATTAATTAATTAATTAATTAATTCTTATTTAATTAAATAATGAAAACAAAATAATATTTTAGGTTAATATATAACCTTGCCGCCCCATATGTGTATTGGGCCAAATATTATTTTTCCTATTTCATTTAATCCATAGGACTTTAAATAAAAAAGCCCACATGTGAACTAGACCCAATCTTACTAAAAGAAACAAGCCCACATGTCATCCATTAATATATAAATATAATTGTGCAGCCCATTACATAAATAATGTGCAAATTATATTCTTAATATATTAAATTGCAATTCTAGATGGACCCTAAATTGGTCCGGCAGAATATATCAAGTGATCCATGCAAGTCCGTGTGGATTGGGGATCTTGGCGGGCTATCTAAATTTAAGCTACAATAGACATAACCTAATCACAATCAACAAATGATTCACTTAGGTCCGATCCATTAATTTTAGCTCATTCCACTAAAGAGCTAAAATTGAACTCTTAAATAAAGACAGAAAAGGAAGATGCTTCCTCATTCTTACCCTAGACAATCATATTGGAGATAGTGTATCCTCGTGATTAATATCAGTAATCGCCAAGAGTTCATAGACCGCCTATAACTCTCCAAGTTACCATATTTACTCATATGACCACGTTTTGAACTTGGATATTTTGACTTGTCCAGAAGCCATGTTTTCAATAGACACTATTGAAAACTCAACGTTGAGATTTAATATCCAATTACCTCAAAACATCCATATGATGATATTATACTCTCATTTAATAAATGGAGCCACGATGTCCATATCTATAAATGAAGTCCTCTATCGATTAACAAATGAATATCACCAAACTATCGAGGATAGATTATGCGATATAATCGTACTCATTGATAGCTCAAATGATATCACCTGCAACCATAAGTCCATCATTTATCTCAGGATTAAGATAGACTCTCCGATTGTCCTGATAATGAAATTACTTTTATCTACTGACGGTTATAGATAAAGTATTTCATTGTGATCCTGTTCAATGCACCCAGTGCACTAGACTCTTTTGCTCGAAGACACTCCGATGATTTTAGACTCATCATATCTCATTTGATCCCACTCAAATGCTAGCAAAAGAAGTCTACAACTTTAACAAGATAAAGGTGCCCAACCTTTAACTTAAGTTGTGAACAATATTTAAGACTAACTAAAGAATTGTGTCTACCACATACATATCCAGATGTACGAACAATTCTTCTTTTCTCATAGTCTTTAGACCTTATGATTATTTACTTTAACAATTATAATATTCAACTATAAATGCTATAATATTTGTTTAAACCAGAAATCACTTTATTAATATGAATAAGATTGTTAATTACATTATTACACTCTTGCTATTGAGCATAATCCTAACAACCTTAGCATCCAAGTAAGCGATGTTCCCCTTGAAGATGATATTTGCACAAGATGTTGCTTCTTCACTTTTGAGGATCTTTTCTTCCAAGAAATACTTAAGCAACTACTAATACAAATATAGAGCGTTTTGCAATGGAATCAAGCCAATACAAATAACGGATCTTACAGAAATTATGATAAATGGTTAAAAAAAAAACAAACAAATAAACAAACAATGGATTTGGCAAAAAACAATAATGCATATTTTGATTAGGTTACTTTTTGGCAATTTTCACTTATTTTAATAGCTATAACAATGCCAAACTGACCCTTAATGTAGATAGGTGTACATATAGATTTTTGAATAAGTCTTATCATCAAGATAACAAATAAATAATAACAATTAAAAGTTGATATACAAGATACATATAAACATAGTTGGAGTTGCTATCAATGTCTTGTTAAAATATATATATATCCTTGTGATTATCTTAACAAACTTTACCTCAGTTATTATCCGTTACCGGTTTCTATTAGTCATTACTTGTCTCCATCAATTGTATTGGTCTACATTAGTCTTTAGTTGTTACTGATCTCCGTTAGTCATTAATTGTTAATGGTCTCTGTTAGTCATTAGTCATTATTGATCTCTGTTAGTCATTAGTTGTTATTGGTCTTCATTAGTCGTTAGTTATTATTGATCTTCATTAGTTGTTGAAGGTCTCCATTAGTCATTAGTCATTACTAATCTTCATTGGTCATTATAGGTCTTTGTTAGTCATTATTGATCTCTATTTATCGTTATTGATCTCTATTAGTTGTCACTGATCTCTATTTGTCGGTATTGGTCTCTATTGGTCGCAAGTCGTTACTAATCTCTGTTAATCGTCACTGATCTTTGTTAATCATTATTGGTCTCCTTTAGTTGTTAGTCATTACTAATCTTTGTTTGTCATAATTGGTCTTTGTTAGTCCATTAGTTGTTACTGATCTTTGTTTGTCGTTATTAGTCTTCATTAGTCATTAGTCGTTACCGATCTTCGTTAGTCATTATTGGTCTCCGTTAGTCGTTAGTCGTTAGTCGTTATTGGTATCTATTACTCATTACTGATCACCATTAGTCGTTATCAGTCTCACGTGAATCTATCACAAATATCTAATGAAATATACAAGCACGGTTAAATTGCCTAAAGCTAACCTAGGAGGAGGGGGGTAGGTTTTTATACCTTTTTCAATCCCTTGAAACAAACATGAGTTTGTCCCTCTAGATAGCTTGAATCACAACACTAACATGTGTAGACAATTGAAAAGCATTTTCAATAAATCATAGTCAATTAAGTCTATAAGTTGCAAGTGAAGGAATTATAATAAAACTAAAAGCAAGAATACTTGTATTCACAATTATGTCCAATATGTATAAGTACTAATCAAGATATGATTTATATACAAATAAGTCAATATACAAAAGAATGATATTTACAACTTTTATCAAATGGAGTGCTTACATCTCACACTTTACATAATCTTGTTTACAAAGATATCTAGAAGTGAAGATTAAGAAACAAGATTCAATCATACACATATACAAATATAAAAGTTAGAGATAGGAAAAAATTAACATAAGAGATTTTTTAACATGGTAAAACCTCCAAAGAGGAAACATCCACAGGTTGAAACTATAACCATTGGGTACTATATTAATTGGATGATAGATTAGAAATTCCTCAAAAGTGACCAACTCATGATACACTCCCTATTGGACTCTATGTTTACCCAACCCTATTGGTAGATTAGAAATTCCTCAAAAATGTGAAACACTCTCTATTGGATTCTATGTCTATACAACACCATTGATAGATTAGAAATTCATTAAGAGTGAAACAACCCATGAAACACTCTCTATTGGACTCTATGTCTAATCAATATCTCAGACTTACTAATGTCATAGCCAACTTTCTATATAAGGCATTCATGCCTCTAGAAAGTCTCCCTTGCATAGCTATCTGGATCTCCCCGATCCTAGCCATAACTTCTTACTTAGTTACCCGAACCACTTATCCTAACCAAGACTTCTTGCTTGACTATTCGGACCACTTGTCCTAGCCAAGACTTCATGCCTTTTACAAAGACTTCCTAGTGTGATCAATGAATGCATATGCAAACAAGCACTCAACATAGAACATGTGATCAATACATTCTATGGGAACTAGACATTGGCATGTGAGAACATAAGTCAAAATAATCTAGTTATACTATACATGAATAAAACCTAGAACATGTGAAACACCAAACACATTTAATTCCTAGATTCATTCATGAAACTAAAACTTGAATCAATCATATATACATAAAGCATGTATTCAAGATATTAGTAACATACACAAACCTGCTAGATTCACAAAATATGCTTAATGAATATCCTAGCAAATATTTAGAGCACATATTCATATAGGGATTTATGCCCCCAAGCTTGTAATTTGTAAATGTTATAAAAACATTAATAAAAGAAGTAGTTTTTTCATTCCATAAATATGACTCATACGCTTATATAATATGTGTTAAACATCCAAGATTGCTAGATGTAATCTCATACTGAGTATATGAATGTCATATGTAGAGGAATTTGGTTTGAGACGTGCAATCTAAAGAGTATGTAGAGAGAAACTAAAGTTAGGTACTCTATTTGTGGTTAATCTATAACTGCGGTCCATTCCGTAATGTACGATAGTCTTATCCTAGAATACTTGTATGGTGATATGAGAATAGAGGCACTTTATATGATGTGATCATATAGGACTGGGCCACAATCTATATGAATCTATCATTAAGATCCGTTACATGAAGTGATTCATATATATCGACAAAAGATAGCTGTATATGGGTGATCTTAATCCGGAGAGTCTTACTGACTTCTTCAAGTTAGATTATGGTTTTTCACATACCAAGGGTGAGATCGGAGTAGCATTCTTAATCAATAACTCTATATCTTGGAATCACGGTTGGCTTGTGACTAGGAAGGTATGCACACAAGAGAGGAATCCACTCCATCTTGCTGATTGGCTCTTCATTTTCCCTTTCTCTCTCTTTTAAATGCTCTCCTCCTTCCCTCTAAACATAACTTGAAGAAAATTGAAAAATATAGAAGTGCAGAATTTCTTCATGATTTTTGTTATCTTGTTTCAATCATAACTTTCTCATTTCAAATTTGAATCACTTGATTCAAAAGCCAAAATTTTTGGTGTTAATGAGAGCTACAAACCCTAATATGAGCATTCATTTGCTTGATAATGTTAAGGATCTCAGGGAGAGCTTTTAATATGAATATTCATTTGCTTGAGATAATGCATTTTGTTTGAGATAAGGGAAGTTGTTATTTTTTTTTTGGTATATTTGTTTTTGGTAAAATATCTCACCATTCTTCTTTGGAGAAGATTTCTTGTTTGGTTTGCTATTTTTCTCATAGGTACTTTGATGATCAAAGAAAAGATTCTTGAAGACTCATAAAGACTTGAAGACCTTTTAGTCTATGGATCTCTTTGTAATGTGAGGATGAGAGTATGCAATCAACTATGAGTTTATTGGAGTGAACATTGTATGGTGAGGATGAGGTTTTGCCATGGAATAGCCAAAGGAGAATATTGTAAGATCCTTGATCTTTGTTGGCTTTATTCTATTGCAAAACACTATTTATTTGTAATGGTTAGTTGCTTAGGTGTTTCTTGGTGAAAAGAAGCTTCAAAAGAGAAAAGCAACATCATATGCAAATATCGTCTTCAAGAAGAAAAACGTATACTTGGATGCTATGGTATCAAGATACTTCTTCCTCTTGCAAGGCATAAGTGCACACACACAATCCATACATGTGTGTCCCTCCATCATTGTTCAAACATTTGGTATAACATATTCACACTCATTTAAGCATGCACATGCATTATTCTCATATTGACAAACATAGTAGAATTGCATGTTTTATGACTATCGCTTGGATATGGCATGTTTGTGTGACATTGTGTTTTTTTGTTTATGTTTCTTGTTTTTTGGACTTGAACGTGATCTATTATGATTCCTTATTAAGTCCCGATCATTTCAGTTACTTATTCATTTGGTTTCAAGTCCAAACGATGTAGCTACGTTACTTTGCGTTCTCATTCGTTGAGTTGTCTTCGTTGTCGTTTTTCGAGATGAATTCTCAACCTTTTGTCAAGGTTTTGTAGTTTTTGTTATGCATGAGGGAGTCATGATTCATAATCTGAAGATAGATTCAAAATTGGAGTTCGAAGGTCCGAATACGGCTAAAGAAAGCGAGCAGAGCGTGAGAGGAGCAAGCTTGACCAAAGGCCAAGCCTTGGTGGCCACGTGTGGAGGCCGTGTGGCACATGGCCTGACAGCTCCTCTGCCCACGTGTGCCACATGCGATCCACACATGAATGGTGTGTCACGTGCTAAATGGCTCTTCATTTTCCCTCTTTCTCTCTTTTAAATGCTCTCCTCCTTCCTTCATTCCAAACATAACTTGAAGAAAATTGAAAAATATAGAAGTGCAGAATTTCTTCATGATTTTTGTTATCTTGTTTCAATCATAACTTCCTCATTTCAACTCCGAATCACTTGATTTAAAAGCCAAAAATGTTGGTCTTAATGAGAACTACAAATCCCTAGTATTTTCAAAGCCAAGTGACTTCGTAATTTTTCGCTGTGAGCAGATTTCAGTCCGAGGTTCATACTTGTATGTGAAACATCTTCTTCTTACTTTCACTTTTGATCATCTCTTTTAATCTTTCTAATTGATAGATGAAATGTGTTAAGAATGATGTTAGTTCATACTATAAGGTTGTTTGATCAATTTTTAATTGATTTTTAGCTTTGTGATTTCTCTTGAACATATTTTAGCTAAACTTGATTGATCTTGAAATTGATTCTAGAAATATTATATATGATGTGCTTCATGATATTTTCTAGGTTTAATTTCATAATCTAAGAACTAAGATTTTGTGTGATATATTGAATATTCTAAATCTTGTTCTTATTGATTCACATGCTTTGATTTTTAGATACATTTGTGATTGTTTGTTGAAAGCATATTATAGATTATCACTAAGCATGTTCATAGAGCTTGATTGATCATCTTGCTTTATGTGATTGTTCTTGCATCATTTGCATCACCTAGATCATTGCCTTGTGAAAAGGTTGAAGTCTCTTATTAAAGTGAGTGAAGCTTTAATTTGAGCAAGAAGACTTGGCTAGGAAAGTGTTTTGGATAGCCAAGCAAAAATCTTAGTTAGGATTGTGGTACTCCGGATGGTTGAGCTAGGGAAGCTTGACTAGGATCATTGTGATCTAGATATCTAAGCTAGGAAATCTTTCTAGAGGCTTGATAGTCTTGGATAGGGAGTTACTTCCTAGAGGTGTAGGACATACCTTGGATAGGGAGTAGGCTAGGTGATTCACTTGGCCTTGAGAGTAGATTAGGAGTTGATAGCTTAGGGTGGATATCATGTGTCGATTGCCTTGAGTGTGTAAGTCATTTTCATCATAGTGAATTGCTTTTCCGGTGGTTGTGGTATCAACCCATGGATGTTTCCTCTTCAGAATAACACTTGTTTAATTGAACTCATGTCATCTTGTTTAAGCAATTCTATTGTAAAGCTCTCTAAGTGTGTGTATATTGGTTGTGTGGAAAAGAAGTTCGAGAATTTGGGCATACACCTATTCACCCCCCTCTAGGTATATTCTACACTATAAGTAGTTAAGGGAATTTTAATTGGTATCAGAGCGGGTGTCTAGAAGTAATTAGATAGATCCATATTATAGTGTTTGTGTTTTGTTTTGTTGTATTTTTGAGCTATGGGTGATTAGATGCCGAAAGGTGCCTTTAGTGCTAGACCTCCACTCTTGGATAGTGGTATCTACATCTTTTGAAGAAATACAATGAAAGCCTACATTAGAGCCATCAATGATAAATCATGGATAAGTGTGAGTGATATAGTGGAGGAAGAGGAGTCCTTGGATGATCAAGAATCCACTAGCAATTACATTGCTCATGTGGCTATATATGAAGGAAGATTTGAGGATAGTAGTGAAAACTCCTCAAGTAATGAGGAAAGTGAAAACTTTTCAAGTAGTGAAGATAGTGAAATCTCCTCCAATGATGAAGAGTTCGAAGCCTCCTCAAATCAAGATTATATAAGCTTCAATGACAAGATCCTTCAACAAAAGAATGAAGAGAACAACAAGTTGAAGTTGATCAATGCCAATTTGTTGGTTATAATTAAAGCTCTTGACAATGAAAAGAGAATTGAAAATGTACACATATTACTATGTACGAGCGTGGGTGTCTTTTAAGAATGACATAGAGGGTTTGTGAAAGGGTTGTTAATCCGTTATTACCAAATTTTCGGATTAGTCAATATTACAAATATAACCCAATTCACAAAACAATAATCAAGTGTAATAAGGTGCGGAAATATAAACGACACTTGATTTTTACGTGGAAACCCTCAACAGGGAAAAACCACGGGCTATTATAGTGCGCCACACTCGAACCTCGAATCCACTAATTGTGATAGCGTATACAACCTAATCTAGGTTTGACGGCCTAATCCCGGCCTATATCCCGCTACCACTACCCGCAGGCCTGTAAAAGTGGACCTAGTCCAATTTGCTTATGTGACCACCTAATCCCAGTGTACGACCTAATCCCGGTCTATCACACAAGACTTACCTCTCCGAAGAGATCAACACCCTATGTGAATATGCAATGATATCCAAATATGCAATAAGAGCTAGGGTACTCTAGATGCTTACCTAGGATTATAAGATGACAATAAATGCAATCCTAGATATGAAAATAGCTATATGACATGGCATAATAGCTTAGCTATGTAAAGGATAACCAATCCTAGATACAATAGCTATCAACAAACAATCTCAATTACAAAATGAGATTAGTTAGCTAGATGTTAGATAAACATGTGAAATCCTAGCTATCAAAAATAACTCACAAACATTCAAATACTCATTCAAATAAGCAAACTAACTATGCTAGAAAATGCTTATATGATCATTGATGCACATGAATGTTTATGGCATAGCTTTTAGGAAATAATAACCTAATCAATAAAGCTATGTAAAATATAAACCCAATCAACACATAATCTCAATCATGTATGTAGAAATTACTCTAGAACATACAAGTGATAAAAGAGATAAAATTGATAAGTAAAAACACTAAAATTAGATGAGATTAGTGTTCAACAAATCATACCATGTGTGTTGAAGAAGACCCATGCATTAGCACATACTAGATGAACCTAGATGATGCTTAGATGATGATTTATGCATGTGGAAATGGGTTGAGAGGAATAAAGATGTGATCTTTAAGGTTTTCCTCTCAAGTCTCTCTAAATATCTCTCTAGGGTTCTTTAGATCCAAAGACTTAGTTTAGGAACCAGAGATAAGGATGTATTTATAGAGACCAAAAACAGGGCAGGTGAAAAGTCATTTTTGCCCTTGAAAACGCACGATCGGCGGTTTCATTCTGCGGTCGTGGTCGCAGAACAAAACCGCCGAATTGAAACCCGAGAGCCTGGATTTCATTCGGCGCTTTCATTCGGCGGTTACATAACCGCCGATCTAACCGCCGTTTTGGACCCGAGACATTTATCAACCAGGTCTTGATCGGCGGTTTCGATTCGGTGGCCTGGCCGCCGATCTCAACCGCCGTTCACCAAATATGGTGAATCCAAAGGAGAAGCCAAGGGCAACTCCACCGGCGATCATCGCGCTAAAACATGCACACCAACGTGCACGCGCGGACGTTTCCGAACATCCTTCGGGAAACGAATTACACCACACTTAAAGCTAATCAAACATGAAGTGCAAGTGTGGGAATTGAATGCATCCTAATGCCTATCATGTCATGGCATTATCATAGAACAAGATGCAATCAATTCAAACAAGCATGAATAAAATTCATGCCTTTGCATCCTAATGCCTAAACATGTTATGGCATTTTAATGACCTAGATGCAATCAAATAAAACATGCTAGAAGAGATGTTCAAGAACATGCAAGCACTCATATAAAACACACAACATACAAGAATAAGATTTATGCATGAGTTGTGTGTGTGTGCAACTATGATCTCTTCAAAGCATGTAAGCACTAGAATTTACCTTTGGTGCTTCTTCTCTTGAGGTCTTGAAAGGGCCATGGATGATCACCAATACCTAAGCTACCCTTACATCAACCCCAACATGTGGTTTGTCCACGAAACAAGCCAATCAACAAATGGGAATCCTTACAAGAATGTCTTTGGAGAAGATGACCAAGCAAAGTGAAGTCATCAAGGAGCGTGAAATGACCATTGAAAAGTATTTTCAAAGATGAAGGAAAGTGCTCAAGGGTTAGGTGATTTTAGAGAAGACTTTACTATGAAGTTGTTTGCCACGGAAGGAGAGATTAAGCAAAAAGAGAACACTTTGACTATCTTGAAGATAAAGGAGTGTGAGCTTGAAGATGAAGTCAAAGTGCTTAAAGAGTCTATTAATGGCATGAAGATTGGAGCCATTAAGCTTGATGAAGTAATAAAGCTTGGAACGTATCATGGAGATAAGAGTAGCTTGGGTTTTGTAGAAGAAGTGAAGAAGACTTCTACAACCAAGAACAAGTCAAGAAAGTCCAAGACGAAGAAAGACTCAACTACTATTCCTTCCAACATCAAAGACAATGACAAGAAGAGCAATGGAACTTCTCAACCGACTTTTCAACCAAAGCATACACACCCAAAAGGTAATTTTTCTCAATTCATTCCTGTTTGTCATTATTATAATGTGGTTGGTCACATTAGGCCTAAGTGTTATGAATATGTTAGGCAATACAAACTAGGAAATGTGGAACAAGATAAAAATATGAAAAAAGTTACCTAATCATTCTCCAAAGCATGAGTTTAAGTCTAGAGCTAGATATAACATCTCTAAGTTTATCTCGGTTTGCCATTTTTGCAATGTTGTTGGGCATATCAAACTTAAATGCTACGAGTAAATTAGACAATGCAAACTAGGAAATGAGATGCTTGTTAGTGAGATGAAAAGACTTTCTTTGGTTGTTTCTAAACATGTTAGGGCATTAAAGACTGTGCATGATGAACATGTTAATGAAAAGAAATCAAAAAGGAAAGTTTGGATTCAAAAGAATAATGTGCATGATTGTGAAATAGATAAATCTTCTTTGAAAGTTTTTAAACATGATAATAGCTTTGATGCTTTGAGAAATGTGCATATTGATCATATTCGTGTGAAGAAACCTACAAAGAAAATTTGGATTGAAAAGAATGACATGCATGTTAATAATAATCATGATAAGATGAATGTTGAGAAGAAGTTGGTGAAGAAGGGTATTAACCATGATCATTTGAAGAGTCTTAATGAAATTTTTGTGCGTGGCAACAATGATGAGTTTGATATTAGAGATATTTTCATAAAGAAGATAGTTGAGGATTTATCTTCTAGGTTTCATATTGCTCCCTTGTGAATCCATAAAAAGTGAGGTGCAGCTGTTGTAGCAAGAGTTTTTTAAGTTAAGTTGTTCATGTGCTCCCTTGAACATGATGTCTACACTGCTTCCTGTATCAATCAGGACGCGGTGTACCAGGCAGTTGGCGATCTGTACTGTGATTACCATGGGATCGCGGTTGAACTGTGTTGTAGACATCTTCCTTTGTGAAAATAATTTTGGTAGAACAGGATAAGTCTTGGGATCCATTGCTGAGTCTAAGTATCTCATGACCAGCTCTAAGCCTGGGAATCTTCCTTACATGGTTCTTTCTTGAGTTTTTGGAAGTTCCGACTAGAGTTGGGCCTCCACTAATGGTGTGAATCACCTGGATTTGTTGCATCAATTCCTTCTCACCATCTCTCCTTTTCTCCACTGCCTCCTACATCCCGCTTTGTACCTGCTTCCCTTCCTTGATGCTGTCCCACACCTACTGTAAGAATTCAGTTAAAAGGCCACCCTTTACCAGTCTTTCAATTTGGTTGTAGAGGCTGTAGCACTCCGAAGTGTTGTGCCCTATGTCTTCGTGGAAATCGCAATACTTGTACTGATTCCTCCTGTCAGTGGGGACTTTCATAGGACCCGGCTTTCTGAGTAGGCCCTTATCTCGGATAGCGAGGTAAATGGTTTCTCGTGAAGCATTGAAAGGGGTGTAGTGATTGTATCTATCTTCCTCTCTTGCTACCCTAGCCATTTCCTTCAGAGGGACCTCCCTAGAGAGTGATCTCCTAGCCGGATATCTTTCCTGGTACGAAGGTATAGCAGGCGGTCGGTAGGTAGACTGGTTTGGAGGATGATTCTGGAACATCTTAGCTGGTGCAGGCTTCGGAGCCTCCTTCTTATGACGCGGTGCTAATCTGGCTTCATCGTGTTCGATCTTAATCCAGAGATGTTCTTTTATATCCACCTGTTCTAGAGCTTGGTTGTAGGCTTCCTAGTACGTCTCTAGATGGTGCTTAGCAAAAGAACGAAATAGTCTGCCAACCCACAGGTTTCTCCGAAAGTTGTCTAAGGTCTCCTTCTCGTCGAATACTCCCATCTGGACGACTTCTTTATGGAATTTCTCCATATAAGATCTCAGAGTTTCACCCCGCTCCTGAACTACATATTGCAGCAAGATAGGGTCTTTGGGACGAGGCTTGATCCCCTGAAACTATGAACAAAAAGCTGTGGTAAGCTTAGAAAAGGAATCAACACTACCTAGTGGTAACTTTCTGAACCATGTCTTGGCACAATCGGTCAAGGTTAAAGGAAACATCCTGCACATGGCTAGCCGGGTCGAGATTTGGACCTCCATCTGATGGACAAAGCTTTCTAGGTGGCTGACGGGGTTCTCTGTCCCAGAATACTTCTCAGAAAGCATCCTAAATTTGGGTGGCAACCCCGCCTCCTTAATTCTCTGGGAAAAAGGGGCATTCATCTCACCCAAGGGGTTTTTCGATATTCCTTGGTGCTTTCCCTTCTTCAATTCCTTTAACTCCTTGGCCATCTTGGCCATCTGATCTTCCAAGCGCTGGGACTTCTTGGTTCCAGATCGAGCAACTGAGCCTTCTTCGTCCGAAGTTTCTGAATCAATGACCACCTCCTTTCGCTTTGCTATCTGATGTCTTTCTTTGGAGCTTTTTTGGGATCTGACGCTTCCTTCGAAATCAGGATGTGGATCCTTCTCCTTTGACCTTGGTTTTGGTAGAGATTGGGCTCTCCTAAGGGGAATCTCAATTGCGGACTTCACTAGTCTGGGTCTGAGATTCGCCTGTCGGACTAGGTGAGGTGGCCCCAGCCGGTCGAACACCGGTACCTGGGTACCTGGGCAAGCGTCTCCTGGGACCCTGGTTGCTTTAAAGGGGATCCCTTGGGCTATCATCCAGAGTCGGATGGCTTCTTCGTATGCTGCAGCATGCTATTCCAAGACATCCCGATTGATTTCTTGCTTGGCGAGGTCCTGAGGCGAAGGGCCTATAGTTGGTGGAGGCACTGGTGGCGGATTCTCGTTCCTGGTCCCTTTACCCCACCTCTGGGCTCTTTCAATGGAAGCGAGAGACTGGGGTCCTGATGGATCGGGATGACCCTGGGAGGATCAGAGTCTCATTCCGAAAATCTCTGGGCATAACTAGGCTGTCTTGATATTGTTTGGGATGTAGGATTTCCCTCAGACAGCGCCAAAAGTGTTATCGGAAAATCATCACTGGGGTGAAGTTCCAAATAACCACTTTAAGGGGACCAAGGTCAAAGATTGATCCTGGTCGGAGGGGTATCACGTAGTTTGATACCGACTTTGTCCACAATGACATACGTACGATTATAAACAAAATAGGCTCTTTATTGATTGTCACTTTGCATTACAAATACATGAGTTGTACCTTTCTAGATTAATCATAAAGCATGAAGATTCAGCTAGCAATGGAGATGGAGATGGAGATGGTGATGGTGGTGAGCTCGTATGTGTCGATAAGTAGAACTGAACATAGGGTTTTTCTTGGTGATCTTCGCTCCTCCCTCTTTCTGGTGTGTATCATGTTGTTTATATAGGTCCCGTTGCTTGCCATGCACTCTTACAATTCCGGTCGAGGGTTTGGCAATTACAAGACTTACCTTCTTGATAGGAGATAATCTCGAAATTTTCAGAATTAAGACTTTCCTTCCTAGGAGGAGACATCTCGTGGGAGCTTTACGAATTAAGTCTTTCCTTCCTAGAAGGATTCTAACAGAGTTGAATTTGTTGAAATAGACCTCTCAGTGGGTGAGAAGGAATACACTTCTTATGTTTTGGCTGAACGGTGGCGTTTCAACAAGTCTTCATGGAGCTTTAATTTTGGCATAAGAGTCCTGCTCTTTGGTAATTTCTTCATCTGGTATCTTCCTGCTTAGCGGGCTGATTCTAGAAGGTGGTATGGACTCCTAAGTATCCCGCTACTACTTGAGGATTGAGATATCAACTGAGTTTGTAGCGGGGTGTCTTATTGATGAAGTAGAGAGATACCTGGATGGTACAGTAGTAGGATGCTTGGTGGAACTCCGTGTCGGGGTACTTGTAGGACTTGCGAATAACCCGGCTTGGTTCAATCCTTGAGAATTGGGAGGCTGCATGCTAATTCTGTGAATCGGGATACCGGGTGTAAACTAGCATCGGGATACCGCGGGGTCCACAAGAGGCTATGGAGTGACTGGGCTTGATCCCGTTGAGGGAGGTATGTACTTGGATTAGTCGGGACCCCTCATTTTCCGGGGTAGCCGGATGATGTCTGGATTCCCATATCTTTCTTGTATCGAGGTGGAAAATTCTTCTTTAATCCTCTACCAATTTTGGTGGTTAACAACAAGCATGTGCATTAAAGAAAATACTAGCAACATCATGCAATGCTCCCCCTAAATAGGTTACTCCCCCTCAATAAGCAATTCTCCCCAACATGCAATCAACTACTAAAACTCCCCTATCACACACTACTCCCCCTTTTTGTCATGAGATAGGCAAAGGAGTATTCCAAACTGGGTTGCTTTTAGCAAAGAGAGATATAGCACACAAGACATTTGCATAGTCAAATACAAGAACTTTATGCAATTCAATCAATAGGGAGAAAGGCAAGGAGATTTATTTTGAGAAAAACATGTGACTAAGATGCTTTGCATGCAAGACATGTTGCATTCAAGTCCAAAACAATGGTATTTGGCAAAGAAAACAACAAAGGTTTCCACAAGAATTCAAACCAATTTCACCCTTTGTCATAAGTTAAAGCAAGGATATAGATTTTATAAGCAATTCAATTTAAGGAGCAACTATATCCAACTGTTTAAGCAAAACAAGGCATGAGCGACTTTTGCACCCTATTTGATTTTTCCGGGTAAAATACTTGTATAATAGTAGCCTTGTTCAACTAATAAAGAGAGAGAGACTGTTCGATTTTTAAATCCTTTGAATGGATACATGATCCTTATTGATTTTAGTCTCAATATTGATTTTTAACATATATTTTGCATTCAAAATTAAGCAATCAAGATTTCATACTTTTCATTCTAAGCATGGCATTAGAAAAAAATCATGTCATGGAGATCAATTATAGGTCATTCAAAAAGTACTTTCAAAGTAAATCTCCTAGTCCAAAAATACATGTTTGAGCATAAATATGACATGGATAACCAACAAAGCAATGGTTCACACTTATTTAAGAAAAATATCATATAAGCATATGTGCAACCAAGACACTCAAGCAATTAATGAAGAAGCATAACGTTTATCAAGTTTTTGCATGTGACAAGTATGCAAGGTTGCTCTATTTGCTTGAGCTCCAAATATGGAGTTAATCACCAAACCTTATCAATGCATGAGGCAAATCCCAATAGACCTAATAAGTGCTTTAAACCTAGTTGCATCTAAAGGCTTGGTAAATAAATTTTGCTAGTTGATCATTTATACCTACATGCTCAAGTGCAATGCATTTGTTCTTAACTAACTCCTTAATAAAGTGATGTCTAATGTCAATGTGCTTAGTTCTAGAGTGTTGTACAAGATTCTTAGAAATACTAATAGCACTCAAATTATCACAATAAAGGGTTAGAGTACCTTGATCAGAGTCGTAGTCCACAAGCATTTGCTTCATCCAAAGGAGTTGTGTGCAAGCACTCTCTGCGGCTATGTATTCGACCTCGGTTGTGGATAAGGAAATTGAGTTTTGCAGACACCAAATTGTTTCATAGGAAGAAGCAATTGCCTAATGTACTCTTCATATCATCACAATTTCTTACCCAATCGGCATCACTAAATCCAACAAGACTTGGATTAATGTCAAAAGAGTACCATATCCCATAGTTGAATGTTCCATTCACATAACGAATGATTCTCTTCACGGAGGAGAGATGGGACTCTTTAGGATCCGCTTGGTACCTAGCACACACACCCACACTAAAAGCAATATTGGGCCTACTTACGATTAAGTAAAGCAAGCTTCCAATCATGCCAAGATAGAGGCTTTGTTCCATATTTTTGCCACTAGCATATTTGCTTAGTTTCAAAGTGGTGCTCATGGTGTGTCACAATGTTTGGCATTTTCAAGGCCAAACTTCTTCACTAGGTTCTTTGCATACTTAGCTTGGGTTATGAAAATCCCATCATGCAATTACTTAATTTGCAAACCTTGGAAGCAATTAAGCTCACCAACTAAACTCATCTTAAATTCATGAGACATGACATCAATAAATTGTTAGACTTTGGATTTGTTAGTGGAGCCAAACACAATGTCATCAACATACATTTAAGTTATAAATAACTAATCATTGTTTCTCTTGATGAATAAAGTCTTGTCAACACTATCTTTATAGTAGTCATTGTCAACAAGGAATTGAGTGAGGTGATCATACCAAGCCTTCGAGGCTTGTTTCAACCCATATAAAGCCTTCTTGAGGCGATAGACATGGTTGGGGTAGTGTGGATCCAGGGTTGTTGCTTAACAAACACTTCCTCTTATAAAAAGCCATTAAGGAAGGTACTCTTCACATTCATTTGGTGTAATTTGAACTTGTGCACACAAGATATGGATATGAGAAGCCTTATGGACTCAAGACGGGCAACTGGAGCAAAAGTCTCCTCAAAGTCAATACCCTCAATTTGAGAGTATCCTTGTGCTATAAGTCTAGCCTTGTTGCGCACAATGTTGCCATCCTCATCGGATTTGTTCCTAAACACCCATTTGGTGCCTATGACATTGGTACTCTTAAGTCTAGGAACTAAAGTCCAAACCTCATTTCTTTCAAATTGGTTTAGCTCTTCTTGCATGGCAAGACCCCAACACCCATCACTTAAGGCCTCATCAACCTTTTTAGGCTCAATTTGAGCGGTGCAACAAGTATAGCTAATTTGATTAGCTATTTGATGCCTAGTCCTAACACCCTCATTGACATATCCAATAACATCATCTTTGTGTATGAAGATGTCTAACCTAAGTAGTGGGTTCTTTAGAGTCCAATGAAGGGGCTTTTTCAAGAGGTTGAATGACCTCTTCATCATGGCTTGACTTCACATAAATAGGAGTCTTACCAATCTTCTCCAAAGGAGAATTATCAACCACATCAACCTCCTCATCATGGTTAATTGTCTTAAGCTTATAATCATCTATGATAATATTAGATGATTCCATGACACTTCGAGTCTTCAAATTGAATACTCTATAGGCTATACTATTTAGGGCTTAGCCAATGAAAATTCTCTCATCACTCTTGGCATCAAACTTGTCAAGTTGATCACGGTCATTAAGAATATAGCATTTGCTTCTAAAAGAGTGGAAGGAGCTAACATTTGGCTTTCTACCCTTCCACAATTCATAAGAGATTTGCCTAGTAACGAGCTTTAGGAAGACTCTATTTCCTATATAGCAATCCATATTGACAGCTTCCGCCCAAAGATTCCTAGGGACATTATTGCTAAGCAACATCACTCGGGCCACCTCTTAAAGGACCCTATTTTTTCTCTCAACAACTCCATTTTGTTGAGGTGTCATAAGAGCCAAAAATTCATAGGAAATGCCTAAATTATTACAATAGCTTTCAAAGAAAGCATTCTCAAATTCCCTATCATGATCACTTCTAATCCTTTTAGTGTTTTTAATATTAGAGTCTTTTTCATTTTCAATTTTAGTGCAAAGCATTTTAAATTTTTCAAAAATTTTGGATTTTTCTCTAAGGAAGTATGTCCATGTAAGCCTAGAGAAATCATCAACACAAACAAAAATGTATCTCTTGCCATCGAAACTCTTGGTTTGCATAGGACCCATAAGGTCCATGTGAAAAAGCTCTAGGGGCTCCTTGATAGTGAGATACTCTCCCTTTTTGGGCATGCTTTTGGTTTGTTTCCCTTGTTGACAAGTGACAAGGTCCCATCAACTTCCTTCCTAAGCTCGAGAAGGCCAGACACAACTTTGAACTTATCTAAAATCTTTAGATCACAATAGTTCATGTGGCCAAGTCTTTGATGCCACAACTCAACTTGCTCAACTTGCTCATCTTTTGACATATTACAAGAGATGACACTAGCCTCAAGACAATATCGATTGTCACTAGATCTCTTTCCTTTCAATAAGGTTTATCCATTGGGCTTTATAATGGAGCAATCATTCTTGCCAAACAAGACAGAAATAACCTCATCACTAAGATGAGAAATACTTATGAGATTGGCTTACAAGCCATCAACAAATAAAATATTTGATAAGGAGGGTAAACCGGGAATAGAAATGCTTCCTTTCCCTATCACTTTCTTTTTAAAGCCATCACCAAAGGTAACAAATCCACCCTCCTTCATGACAAGAGTTTCAAAGAAACTCTTGTTTCCCGTCATGTACCTAGAGCACCCACTATCCAAATACCAAATATTTGAAGTATTTGCCTTCAAGGCAATTTAAGCAACATAGAAAAAATATTCATCTCTTCTAATCCACCTAGGTGGTACATTTTCCTTCCTAGTGGTCTTTGGTACATTGGCTTTAGATGTCTTAGGATCATGCAAATTGGCTCTAGATTTCCTAGGAACATGCATTTTGGCTATAGTCCTTTTTCTTTCGATCATGCTTTCAACTCTACACATTTTAATGTACTTAAAGCAATTTGGTCTAATGTGACCATCAATACCACAAAAATGACATGTAGGGGTAAAGTAAGGAGTCATACCATGTCCTTGTGAATACATTGGCGCTTTTCCATGTCGTTATGGTTGTCTTGGGTGTTGAAGTGGTTCTTTCCATCTTTGTTGCTGACCAATACTAGATTGCTTCCTTGATTGAGCTTGCATGATTGGCTTCTTGACTTCGTAAGCCTTGGGTTGAGGAAAGATAGCTTGTGAGGCTCTCATTTGTTTAGCTTGATCTTGACCTTTTGGTGCTATCTTTACTTGTGCACTTCTTGAACATTCTCCTAAATCAATTTTCTTCCTAAGGTGTTATGGAGGTGGAGGTTCCTTGATGTCCATGCTATTGACAAATGTCATCTTGCTTGAGGAGGATGCCTCCTTGTCATCATTATAACTGAGACCTCTCTTGTCACTTAGCCTTTTTCCAACTCCCAGCATGTGGTCAAGTTTCTCTGTGCTTGAAGCCATCTTGGTCATTGATTCTCTAGCTTCTTCAAGCTCCCTTTCCATTCTTTCTTCATTCCTCTTAGCTATAGCTATCTCCTCTCTTAGCATGTCTTTAATCTCCTTGGATCATACTGAAAATAAATATAAACGAGTCCTAATATAATCTAGAAAGAGGTTGAATAGATTTTAATCCCTTTTTACCAATTTTCAAGATTAGTCAATATTACAAAATTAACCCCAACTAGTCAAAAACTAAAATCAAGTATAAAAATGCGGAAAGTAAATGACACTTAATTTTTACGTGGAAACCTACACGGGGAAAAACCACGGACTGTTATATGTGCCACACAAGAACCTCAATCCACTAATTGTAATGGTGATTGTAATGGTGGTTACTAATCTACCACTACTACCCATAGGCCTTTAAAAGTGAATCTGATCCCTTGCTTGCAAACTACCAAAAGACAAATACAAGACTTGTCTCTCAAAGAGAAGAGATAAACACAATCTAAGGTGAATATATGCAATATTCAAGATGTTAAAATACAAGATTAGACATTTAAGCTTATCTAGACATGGATAAACATGTTAAACACATTCCTAGATATCATGTAGCTATATAGAATGCATACAACCTAGCTATATGTGCAAATCAAATCTTATAGGCAATAGTTATCACAAACAACTCACAAAACACAATAAAAAAGCTATCTTAAACCAAGTCAAGTCATAAAAATGCTATCTTGTAAAGCAAGAACATGTGAAAAGATGCAAGTCATGTTCTAGCTACAAGTCATGTAAGCAATAATGAAAGCCCTAAAGAAATGATACCTAGAACATGCTAGATGATGTATGAATCATGAAAGATAAAGGGAGTTTGTGTTTTGTGTAATAAAAATCAAATCTTGATACCTCTACTTTGAAGATACTCAGTAGCTTTCAAAAGATGTAATTTTTGCTCTCTGAAAACGAGCCAAGGCTATCAAGACATATAAATAGGCAACCAAAATGAAATGACATCATTTGGGAAAAGTGGCCAGAAAAAGGCAAATATGCGCCCTTGATTCTACGGTTGATGGCTGCATAATAGGGGCGCCGAATCCCAACAGTCCTGTTGACTGGGATTTTACGACCTTGTTCTGCACCCTTGGCTGTCGAACAAAGGCGCCAAATTGAGACCTGACATACTGGTCCCAATTCGGCGACCTCGTTTCTGTGGCCCCTTCCCTTCGAATGAGGGTGCAGAACTGGAACCAGACATTCTGGTCACAATTATACACCCTTGGTTCTACGACCCCTAACCGCAGAAACTAGGGCACCGATTTCCTCCTAGAAGACGCGTCTAAGGATGATCGCAGAGGATCATACAACACTAACAAACAAGTGTGTGCACAATAATCATGCAAGGAATGTGATAATAAAAGCATGCATACATACAAAGAAATGCAATATGAAAGTGTGTGTGTGCACTCTAAATCTCTTCAAGTTAAGAGTAAAGACAAGTAATCTACCTTCCTTGAAGCTCTTGATGCCCACAATGAAGTCCATTGACGTTTGATGAGGATTTCTTCAATCCTAAGCTACCCTTACAAGTTTGAACCCCATTATGGTTTTGTCAACGAAATATGTCAATCAAAAGTGAGGCACTTACAATCTCCCCCTTTAGCTATTTCGTGACAAAACCAACACTCACAAAACAACCTCACAAAAATAGTTGGTCAACAACAACTTTTCTACATTACAATTAAAGCTCATAATCTAAGTCTTGAACATCTTCAAGTTAAATCCAACATACACACAATCAACAAGAAAGATACCTTTCAAAAGCAAGTGTTAGAGGTTTTTATAACAAGAGTAATTGCAATTGCCAAAGAAAAAAAAATTCAAATAAAAAAAATGTAATCATGCAATGCAATGCAGCTCTCCCTAAATGCATCAACTCCCAACATGGGTTACTCTCTCTCTCAACTCCCCCTAAATGCAATACCCAAGAAATAAAAAATTCTCCTCCAACCTTACTCCCCCCTTTTGTCATGAGATAGGCAATGGAAATCTCCCATAATAGGTAAGCATTAGCAAGGAGAGCTTGTAATAAAAGCATACATGCATAATCATATAAGCAATTCTATGCACCTCAATTAAGAAAAAGATGTTCAAGGAGTTTTATTTCAAGAAAATGTGTGATAAGGATGTTTTGCATGCAAGACATGTTGCATTCAAATTCAAAAGCAATGGTATTTGGCAAAGCAAATGACAAAGGTTTCTTAAAGGAATTCAAACCAATTTCACCCTTTGTCATGAAAAGTAAGGATATAGAGATTAAGCATTTCAATTTAAAGAGCAAGTATATCCAACTTTATATGCAAAAAAAGACATGAGCGACTTTGCACCCTATTGTAAGGAAAAAATATACTCGCAGCGGAAGCGAGACTAAAAAAATAGTTTGAGTAGCTTTTAAAATTTTTTCCTTTTATGAACCTTAAACCCTTTTAATCAATTAAAAATATATAATATATATAACAAAAGATTAATACCTCTTGTCGCGTGATCCGATTGACTTACGTCGATGGTAATCCGCAAGATCTTCAATCCTAGCACGAACGTGGATCACCTAGGAGCGTGGTCTCCCTTTCTTTGAATTGCAAACCTATGATTGGATTAAACAAACTTTTCTCTTGTTCGTTAGTCACAAAAACAATCAAAAGAAACCTAAAATTATTCCGGTCACTTTTGAGTTCTCAATCTAATGATCGAAACTCGCGTGAACCTTGATCGATATTGTATACACAAGCTTATCAATGATTAAGCAAATAGTACACCATCAAAGAATAATCTATGTTTCCTTTTTGCCTTTGTAGAATAAAAAATCTCTTTCTATGAGTTAAGAAGAAGAAGAAGAAGAAATAAATTCTGCACTCAAGCCTTAGGGGGTGGCCGAATTCTATAAGGGGCCTTATATAGGTGGCCAAATTTCTTCTTCTTTTTACCCTAGGGTGACCGAATTCTTTCCCCAAAAATAACTAGGGTTGCCGCAAATCCTCCTACAAAAAGGAGTATCATTTGCACCCTAATTCCTATTTTGTTTAAGACTTCCAAACCCTAATCAAACTCATAAATCTTTTATTCTCTTATTTGACTAAAATAAAAAGACTTCCTATTTGATTAAATAAATAAAATTAATTATTTATTTCCTTGTCAAACAAGTCTTTCTATTTAATTATACTACTACCAATAGTATACCTTTAGGAATCATATTTCCTAATGAGAAAAGATTTGTTTCTTAATTAAATAATTAATTAATTAATTAATTAATTCTCATTTAATTAAACAATGAAAACAAAATAATATTTAAGGTTAAATAACCTCCTTGCCGCCCCATATATATTATTGGGCCAAATATTATTTTCTCATTTCATTTAATCCTTTGGACTTTAAATAAAAAGCCCACATGTGAACTAGACCCATTCTTACTAAAAGAAACAAGCCCACATGTCATCCATTAATATATAAATATAATTGAGCAGCCCATTACATAAATAATGTGCAAATTATATTCTTAATATATTAAATGCAATTCTAGATGGACCCTAAATTGGTCCGGTAGAATATATCAAGTGATCCATGCAAGTCCATGTGGATTGGGGATCTTGGCGGGCTATCTAAATTTAAGCTTCAATAGACATAACCTAATCACAATCAACAAATGATTCACTTAGGTCCGATCCATTAATTTTAACTCATTCCACTAAAGAGCTAAAATTGAACTCTTAAATAAAGACAGAAAAGGAAGATGTTTCCTCATTCATACCCTAGACAATCATATTGGAGATAGTGTATCCTCGTGAATAATATCAGTAATCGCCAAGAGTTCATAGACCGCCTATAACTCTCCAAGTTACCATATTTACTCATATGACCACGTTTTGAACTTGGATATTTTGACTTGTCCAGAAGCCATGTTTTCAATAGACACTATCGAAAACTCAACGTTGAGATTTAATATCCAATTACCTCAAAACATCCATATGATGATATTATACTCTCATTTGATAAATGGAGCCACGATGTCCATATCTATAAATGAAGTCCTCTATCGATTAACAAATGAATATCACCAAATTATCGAGGATAGACTATGCGATATAATCGTACTCATTGATAACTCAAATGATATCACTTGCAACCATAAGTCCATCATTTATCTCAGGATTAAGATAGACTCTTCGATTGTCCTGATAATGAAATTACTTTTATCTACTGACGGTTATAGATAAAGTATTTCATTTTGATCCAGTTCAATGCACCCAGTGCACTAGACTCTTTTGCTCGAAGGCACTCCGATGATTTTAGACTCATCATATCTCATTTGATCCCACTCAAATGCTAGCAAAAGAATTCTACAACTTTAACAAGATAAAGGTGCCCAACCTTTAACTTAAGTTGTGAACAATATTCAAGACTAACTAAAGAATTGTGTCTACCACATACATATCCAGATGTATGAACAATTCTTCTTTTCTCATAGTCTTTAGACCTTATGATTATTTACTTTAACAATTATAATATTCAACTATAAATGCTATAATATTTGTTTAAACCAAAAATCACTTTATTAATATGAAACAGATTGTTAAATACAATATTACAATCTTGCTATTGAGCATAATCCTAACACCTATTTGATTTTTCCGGGTGAGATACCCGTATGATAGTAGCCTTATTCTGCAAATAAAGAAAGAGAGACTTTGGATTTTAAGATTCTTATTTATTTGAGTCTCAAGTTTTGCTTTTGCACACAAATTTGCATTCAAGATAAAACAATTAAGCATATCATAGTTTTCACTTTTAAGCATGTCAACAAAAAGAATCATCATGTCATGGGAGTCAATTAAAGGTCATTCAAAAAGTACTCCCAAAGTACATCTCCCATTCTAAAAATGCATGTTTGAGCACAAATATGACATGGATTGCAAGCAAAGCAATGTAGCACACTTATTAAGAAAAATACATATAATCATGTACAACCAATCATCTCAAGCAATTAAACAAGAGACATAAAATATATCAATGTGACACAATGCATGATCATGCAACTTTGCTCTCTTTGCTTGAGCTCCCTGTATGGGGTCAAGACATACCATTTCAACCCAAGTGACAAATCCCAATAGACTTGCTAAGGTTCCCAAATCTAAGAGTGTCTAAGGGTTTTATAAACAAATCTGCTAGTTGGTCATTTGTTCCCACATGTTCCAATGCAATGGTTTTGTTCTCAATTAGCTCTCTTATGAAATGGTGTCTAATGTCAATGTGCTTTGTCCTAGAATGTTGGACGGGATTCTTAGAAATGTTAATGGCAATTATGTTATCACAAAATAAAGTAAGAGTACATTGCTCTAAGCCATAGTCAGCTAGCATTTGTTCCATCCACATCAATTGAGTACAAGCACTACCGGCGGCAATGTATTCCGCCTCAGCCGTGGATAGGGAAATTGAGTTTTGTTTCTTATAAAACCAAGAAATCAAATTGTTCCCAAGGAAGAAGCAACCGCCTGTTGTACTCTTCCTATTATCACAATTTCCCGTCCAATCAGCATCACCAAATCCAACAAGATTTGGATTAGTGTCAAAGGAGTACCAAATCCCATGGTTTAAGGTACCATTCACAAACCGAATGATCCTCTTTACCGCAACAAGTTGAGATTCCTTGGGATTAGCTTGGTACCTAGCACAAACACCTACACTAAAGCAAATATCGGGCCTACTTGCGGTCAAGTAAAGCAAGCTACCTATCATGCCGTGATGTAGACTTTGCTCAATATCCTTTCCACTAGGATCTTTGCTTAGTTTCAAGGTGGTGCTTATGGGTGTGTCACAATGTTTGGCATTCTCAAGGCCAAACTTCTTCACTAGGCTCTTGGTATATTTAATTTGGGATATAAAGATCCCATCATGCATTTGCTTAATTTGCAAGTCTAGGAAGTAATTTAGTTCACCAACCATGCTCATCTCAAACTCATGAGACATGACATCAACAAATTGTTGAATTTGAAGTTGTTGGTGGAACCAATTACAATGTCATCAATATAAATTTGAGCTATGAATAGCTCATATTTAGTGCATTTGATGAACAATGTCTTGTCAACACTAGCCTAGAGTAGCCATTGTCAACAAGATAGAGAGTGAAGCGCTCATACCAAACTCTTGGTGCTTGTTTCAACCCATATAAAGCCTTCTTGAGGCGATAGACATGAGAGGGGTAGTGTGGATCCACAAACCCCTTAGGTTGCTCAACAAACACTTCCTCATGCAAGAAGCCATTGAGGAAGGCACTATTAACGTCCATTTGGTGTAATTTGAACTTGTACACACAAGAAATGGACAAGAAAAGCCTAATGAACTCTAAACAGGCAACGGGAGCAAATGTCTCCTCAAAGTTGATACCCTTAATTTGAGAGTACCATTATGCAACAAGCCTTACCTTGTTTCGCACAATGTTGCCATCCTCATTGGATTTGTTCCTAAACACCCATTTAGTGCCTATGACATTGCTGTTTTTAGGTATAGGAACAAGAGTCCAAACTCATTTCTCTCAAATTGATTTAGCTCTTCTTGTATGGCAAGAACCCAATATTCATCATTCAAGGCCTCATCCACCTTTTTAGGTTCTATTGAAGAGGTCTAACAAGTGTAGCTAATTTGATTAGCTATTTGATGCCAAGTTCTAACACCCTCTCCAACATCTCCAATGATATCATCCTTATCATGAAGTTTTCTAACCCAAGGAATGGGTTCATCAGAGTCCAAAGTAGGAACTTTATTAAGAGGTAAATCATCCTTTTCATCATGGTTTGACTTCACACCACTTGAAGTCTTACCACTCTCCTTCAAAGAAAGGTCATCAATCTCACTAACATCCTCCTCATGGTCATCATGTTTAGGCCTACAATCATCAAAAACAACATTTGATGATTTCATAACACTTCGAGTCTTTAGATTAAAAACTCTATAGGCCTTGCTATTAAGTGTATATCCAATAAAATACCCTCATCACTCTTGGTATCAAACTTGCCAAGTTGATCACGGTCATTAAGTATATAGCACTTGCTTCCAAAGATGTGGAAGTAGCTCACATTAGGTTTTCTTCCCTTCCATAACTCATAGGATGTTTGTTTAGTCCCGGGCCTAAGGAATACTTTATTCCCTATGTAACAAGCCGTATTGATGGCTTCAGCCCAAAGGTTCCTAGGGACTTTGTTGCTAAGCAACATGACACGAGCCATCTCTTGGAGGACACTATTCTCCCTCTCAACAACACCATTTTGTTAAGGAGTCCTAGAGGCCGAAAATTCATGAGAAATGCCTAAGCTATTACAAAAGTTTTCAAAGCTAGCATTTTCAAACTCTTTCCCACGATCACTTCTAATTTTCTTAAGCTTTTAATGTGAGAAGTTTTCTTATTTTGAATTTTGCCAAAAAGCATTTTAAATTTCTCAACGGCTTTGGACTTTTCTCTAAGGAAGTAAGTCCATGTGAACCTAGAGAAGTCATTAATAACCATAAGAATATACCTTCTACCACCTAAGCTTTCGGTTTGAATGGGACCCATAAGGTCCATATGGAGAAGCTCCAATGGCTCTTTGGTGGAAAGGTATTTGTCTTTCTTGTGCACACTCTTGGTTTGCTTGCCTTGTTGGCAAGGTCCACAAATACCCTTAACCTTTTTCCCAAGCTTGGGATGGCCTCTAACAACATTCAATCTATCAAAGACTTTGGTGCCACACATCAACTTGCTCACTAGTGGACAAGGTACAAGAGATGAGATTAGACTCAAGACAATAGCAATTGTCACTTGATCTCTTGCCTTTCAACAAAACTTGCCCATTTTCCTTAAGAATAGAGTAATCAACCTTGCTAAACATAACCAAAAGCCCTTTATCACTCAAGTGTGATATGCTAATAAGATTGGTTTTCAAGCCATCTACATAAAAAGCATTGGGCAAGGAGGGCAAACTAGGAATAGATATATTACCTTTCCCTATAACCTTTTTCTTTGACCCATCACTAAAAGTGACGAATCCACCATCCTCCATTACAAGAGTTTTAAAGAAACTCTTGTTTCTGGTTATGTGCCTAGAACACCCACTACTAAGGTACCAAGTGTTGGAGGCATTGGCTTTCAAGGCAACTTGGGCCATATAGCAATAATATTCATCATTTCTATTCATCCTATGTGAAACATGGTCATTCCTAAGAGCCATTGGTCCATTGTCTCTAAATTTCCTAGGTGCATGCATTGTGGCTCTTCTAAGCATATTTTTCTCAATCATGTTTTCTCTTCTACACAATTTAATATACTTAAAACAATTAGGCCTAATGTGGCCTTCAATTCCACAAAAATGGCAAGTATGAGTAAAATAGGAATTCATACTATAGCCTTGTGCAAGCATTTGTGGCCTCCTTCTATTTTGAGTTGCTTTTGGGTGTTGATGCAACTCTCTCCTTTGTGGTTGAGCCAAGTTGGCATGTCTTCTAGGTTGAGCATGAAAGAACCTATGTTGAACTTGTGGGATCCTTAGTTGTGGAGGTCTTGGTTGAGGAGCTCTAGCTTGTAGTGGTGGAGCTCTTGTTGGAATCCTTGATTGTGCTTGCTTTGAGGATTCACCAACTTCGATCCACTTAGTTGGTTGTTGAGGGGTTTGAGCGTTTTCAATCTCTTTGCTCTTGACAAAGGTTGTCTTCTTCAAGGAAGTTGTCTCCATTTCATCCACATATCCTAACCCCTTCTTGTCACTTGGACTTTTCCCACAAGATAGCTGTTAACCGCCAAAATTAGCAAAGGACCAAAGAAGAATTTTCCACCTCAACACAAGGAGGACATAAGAATCCAAACACCATCCGGCTACCCCGATGAAGGGGAACCCCGACTAATCCGAGTGCATACCCCCTCCAACGGGGTCTGGCCCAGCTTTTCCCTAGCTTCTCAAGGACCCCGCCAGCATCTTGATTCATAAGCATTGTCCCGAGCTGGACTACTCGTTAAACCTGCAGCGGGGTCCAACCCAGTCATACCCTGGCTTCCTATGAACCCCGCAACACCCCGACATGGAGTTCCACTAAGCATTCTGCTATGGTACCAGCTAGACATCCCCCTACTTCAGCAACAGGATGCCTAGTGGCTTACATTTTCTAATATAGCCAGCCCGCCAAGCAAGAAGATACCAAGCAGTAAGATTCTCATACCAGAAATTAAAAGCTCCATAAAGACTTATTAAAACACTGCCATCCAGTCAAAACAGAGGAGATATACTCCTTCCCACCAAAGAGTCCTGTTTTAAACAGGTCAGCGCAGTTAGAATCCTCCTAGGAAGGAAAGATTTGCTTACGAGATTGACTCCTTCTAGGAAGGAAAGACTGGATTCTGCACGTAAAAGCTCCGAGATTATCTCCTAAAAGGAAGGAGGTTCTGCATTTGCCAAACCCTAGACCGAAATTATAGGAGTGCATGGCAAGCAACAAGACCTATATATACAACAGCTTATTCACCGAAAAGAGAGATCCGAATTAAACCGAAAATCATCTCCAAAAACCCCACGATCAAGTTCTACTTATCGACATGTATGAGTTCATCACCACCACCATCTCTATTACTCACTGAATCTCCATACCTTGTTGTTAATCTCGAAAAACATTGTTCATATATCTGTATTGCAAAGTGATGGATGAAAAGCTCTTCTTAGTTGTTTATCATACATTCTTAATCGCTTGTGCATTATCGAGGACCTAGTCGGTATCGAACTACCTGATACCTCTCCAACCGGGGTCATCTCCGATCTTGGTCCCCCTTAAAGTCGTTATTTGGAATTTCACCCCAGTGACGATTTTCCGGTAACAATTGCATCTTGTCAAGCTTCTCGGTTTCGGAAGTCATCTTAGCAATTAACCCCTTTGCTTTCATAAGCTTTTTCCTCATTCTTTCTTCATTATTCTTAGCCAAAACTAGCTTCATATTCAATCCTTCTTCCATCTCTTTAGCTTTACTCATTTCCTTACTCAAATGAGTTACCTTGGAAGTCAATTCAAGCTTCTCCTCTTTTAACTTTTGTATCTCTGTTTTCTTCTTCAATCTTGAGTTACGAAAGAATCTCATGAAGTCATCATAGTCCATCTCTTTATCAAACTCAAAATTGGAGTTCGAAGAGTTGCTTTCACCATTTAAGTCACTTTCTTCTTACTTGTCATCTTCCTCTTTTTTGTCACTCATAACTTCATTGCTATTGTGAGAGGATGAAAAGGCAACTTTATCATCATTATCATCCGAAGACTTATCCTCATCTTCTAGATCATCACTATCACTCTAAGTCACCACCATGGCTTTTCCTCTCTTCTTCTTCAAGTTAGCACACTCGGGAGCAATATGTCCAAAGCCATTACACTTATAGCATTGGACACCCTTCTTATGGTCTTTCTCTTGAGTTTGCTCCATTTTCTTGAAAGAAGCATTCTTCTTCACAAACTTTCCCTTGGAGTCAAACCCTTTCTTCTCAAACCTCATAAATTGCTTGAAATTCTTTGCCATCAAAGCAATTTCTTCATCCGAGTCTTCTTCATCCTTCTCTACCTTGATGCTCTTAAAGGTAAGACTTTTTGCTTCTTTGGAGGTGTAGATGTAGGACCATTCCTAGATTTATAGGCCAAGAGCCTTCCAATTACTTCACTTGGCTTCATCTTTATGTAGTCACTATTTTCTTCCAACGCCGTCACTTTGGATTCAAACCTCTCGGGAAGTGATCTCATGACCTTTTGCTTGATTTTTCTATCCTAGTAGGGATCACCAAGTTAATGACTTTGATTCACTATATCCATAAGCTTCACTTGGAAGTCATTAAAGCACTCATCCTCCTCCATCCTTATGGTCTCAAATTGTGTTTGGAAGACTTGGAGCTTGGAGTCCTTAACCACCTCGGTTCCTTTATGAGCTGTCTCCAATATATCCCAAGCTTCCCTTGCTATCCTTATAGTTTGAATGAGTTTGTATTGGTTGTCATCCATGGCACATAGGATTGCATGCATGACTTTGTTGTTCCATTTTGAAGCCTCAAACTCTTAGGGGGTCCATTGTGCCTTCGGCTTGGGGACTTCCTCTCCACCTCCCGTAAGAGTCATCATAGGTGGCGTGTACCCATCTTCAATCGCCATCCATGCCCGGTCATGAATTTTGCACATATATGCTTCCATTTTGCCCTTCTATGATGCATAATTGACCCCGGTGAACAAGGGAGATCTTGTGCTAGAGGCACCCTTGCCTCCAATTCTATTTCCACTCATTCTGTTTAGGTGAGAATGATATGTATGCAAACAAACAAGCTAAACATCCAAGACACACCAAAAAAATACAAACAAATGCAAAAGACTCTAACAAGAGTAAGGAATCTCCTAATTATATTAAGGAACCTGCTCTGATACCAATTGAAAATAAATATAAACGAGTCCTAATATAATCTAGAGGGGGTGAATAGATTTTAATCTCTTTTTACCAATTTTCGAGATGAGTCAATATTACAAAATTAACCCCAACCAGTCAAAAACTAAAATCAAGTGTAAAAATGCGAAAAGTAAATGACACTTGATTTTTACGTAGAAACCCACACGAGGAAAAACCACGGGCTGTTATGTGTGTCACACAAGAACCTTAATCCACTAATTGTAATGGTGATTACAACCTAGGTTGACCACATCAAACCCTATACGGTTACTAATCCACCACTACTACCCATAAGCCATCAAAAGTGAATCTTGTCCCTTGCTTGCAAACTACCAAAAGACAAATACAAGACTTGTCTCTCAAAGAGAAGAGATAAACACAACCTACGGTGAATATATGCAATATTCAAGATGTTAAAATGCAAGGTTAGACATTTAAGCTTATCTAGGCATGGATGAACATGTTAAACACATTCCTAGATATCATGTAGCTATATGGCATGCATACAACCTAGCTATATGTGCAGATCAAATCCTATAGGCAATAGCTATCACAAACAACTCACAAAAACAATAAAAAAAGCTATTGAACCAAGTCAAGTCATAAAGATACTATCTTGTAAAGCAAGAACATGTGAAAAGATGAAAGTCATGTTCTAGCTATAAGTCATGTAAGCAATAATGAAAGCCCTAAAGAAATAATACCTAGAACATGCTAGATGATGTATGAATCAAGAAAGATGAAGGGAGTTTGTGTTTTGTGTAATAAAAATTAATTCTTGATACCTTTGCTTTGAAGATACTCAATAGTTTTCAAAAGATGTAATTTTTGTTCTCTGAAAACGAGCCAAGGCTATCAAGACAAATAAATAGGTAGCCAAAATGAAATGACATCGTTTTGGAAAAGTGGCCAGAAAAAGGCAAATCTGCGCCCTTGATTCTGCAGTCGGTGGCCACATAATAGAGGCACCGAATCCCAATAGTCGCGTTGACTGAGATTATGCGGCCTTGTTCTGCACCCTTGGCCTTGTGCCCTTGGCCATCGAACAAGGGCACCAAATTGAGACC
Source organism: Acer campestre (assembly GCA_954870605.1). NCBI lineage: Eukaryota > Viridiplantae > Streptophyta > Magnoliopsida > Sapindales > Sapindaceae > Acer > Acer campestre. Next base: position 21,496,613 of record OX940800.1, on the reverse strand, counting down.
TAACATACTGGTCCCAATTCAGCGACCTCGTTTCTGTAGCCCCTTACCACCGAATGAGGGAACAGAACTGGAACCAGACATTCTAGTCACAATTTCTATGCCCTTGGTTCTGCGGCCCCTAACCATAGAAACCAAGGCACTGATTTCCTCCTATAAGGCACCTCTAAGGATTAGCGTGGAGGATCATACAACACTAACAAACAAGTGTGTGCACAATAATCATGCAAGGAATGTGATAATAAAAGCATGCATACATACAAATAAATGCAATATGAAAGTGTGTGTGTGTGTGCACTTTAAATCTCTTCAAGTTAAGAGTCAAGACAAGTAATCCACCTTCCTTGAAGCTCTTGATGCCTACAATGAAGTCCATTAACGTTTGATGAGGATTTCTTCAATCATAATCTACCCTTACAAGTTTGAACCCCATTATGGTTTTGTCAACGAAATATGCCAATCAAAAGTGAGGCACTTACACTTACTATTTCCTTACTCAAGTAAGTCACTTTGGTTGATAGCTTAAGGTTTTCTTCCTTTAATCTTCAAATTTTCTTTTTGTTTTTTATCCTTGAGCTCTCAAATCTCTTGATGTAGTCTTTAAGATCCATGCTTTTCACATTCTCATTTGTGGAGTGAGATGAGGAGCCACATTACTAGAGTCATCTTCCTCTTCGCTCTCTTCTTCTTCGTCATCAACCACTTCTTTGCTCTTGAGAGAGGATGTGAAAGCTATAAAATTTGCCACATGATCTTCATCATCCGAAGATCCTTCTCCCTCTTTCGAGTCATCACTTTCACTCCAAGTGGCGGTCATTGCCTTTCCCTTCTTCTTGTTCTTCAAATTTCCACAATCGGGAGAGATATTCCTATGCCATGACACTCAAAACATTGGATGCCCTTTCTATTATTCTTTTCTTGAGTTGGTTCAAACTCTTGAAATGAGTCTTTTTCTTTAAGTCTTGGCCTTTGGATCCAAAATCCTTCTTTTGAAACTCCACAAACTTCTTGAATCTTTTCACCAACAAGTCCATGTCTTCATCCGAATCTTTATCCTCATTCTCAACCTTGGAGATCTTCAAAGTTATTCCCTTTTGCTTTTTAGGAGGTGTAGAGGTATGACCCTTTCTAGACTCATAAGCTAGAAGCCTTCCAATCACCTCACTTGGCTTCATATTCTTGTAATCATTATTCTAAAGACATCACTTTGGACTCAAATCTATCGGGAAGAGACCTCATAATCTTTTGCTTGATCCTCCTATCCAAGAAACGGTCACCAAGTTGATAACATTGGTTCACTATGTCCATCAACTTCACTTGGAAGTCATTAAAACACTCATGTTCTTCCATCCGAATGGTTTCAAATTGAGTTTGGATGACTTAGAGTTTGGAGTACTTAACCACCTCGGTTCCTTCATGAGCCATCACTAGAATCTCCTAAGCCTTCTTCGTAATTCTAGTGGTTTGGATCAACTTGTATTAATTGTCATCCATGGCACAAAGAATGGCATGCATTGCCTTGTTGTTTCACTTGGAGGCTTCAAACTCTTGAGTCCTCCATTGTGACTTAAGCTTGGGGACATCCTCTCCACCCTCAGATCTCATGGTTGGTGGAGTGTAGCTATCTTCTATTGCCATCCATGCTCGATCATGTATTTGGCAAACATAAGACTTCATCTTACCTTTCCATGAGGTATAATTCACCAGTGAGCAAAAAGGGTCTTATGCTTGAAGCTCCCTCATTTCCACCACCGTTCCCACTCATAGTGTTTAGGTGTATAAATGAGATGAATGCAAATGTATGTAGCAATCAAAGCACACAAATGCAAGACACACTAAAAGAAAGGATCTCCTAAATATGTCTAGGAACCCGCTTTGATATCAATTGAAACTATATAATATGTGTCTAAAATACCTAGGGGGTGAATAGGTTTTAATCAAGTTAATTTCCAACTTTTCTTGATTAGTCAATACTCAAAAAATCACCCAAACTATATAAATACAATCAACGAAATTTAAGTCTCGAAAACAATAAATTGCACGTTGATTGATTTACGTGAGAAACCCTCAAACTGAGCAAAACTCACGGGCTATTGTGCTAGCCACACACGGTCCTCAAATCCATTGCTAGAATGAAAGTTTTCAACCTAGGTTAACCTCAAGTCAAGCCATTCTTGGTCACTAACCCTTCCATTCTACCTAACAGGCCTTTAATAGTGATCCGAGACCTACTTGCTTGTGCACTAAACCACTTGGTCACAAGGGCTTAACTCTCAAAGAAGAGAGCACAACCTAAGTGAATATTAATTGCATAAATATTAGGTCAACACATTAATGCTTATCTAATCATGGATGAACATGTCAAGCAATCCTAGATATCAAGTTCCTACATGTCATATATGAAACTTAGCTATATAAAATAAATGCAACCCTAAATGCAATAGCTATCACAATACAACAACCCACAAACAACACAAAAATCTCAACTTGAAGCTAATAACTTAATCTAGATACAACCAAGTCATAAAAGAGATTTCTTATTAAGCAAAAACACTAAGATGAATGAGAATGGTGTTCTACTTACCAAGTGATATGTATTAATGATGACCCATATAAGAGTATAACCTAGATGATGCTAGATGATGTAGGATTCATAAATGAATGATGGGTATTTGGGTTTGGTCAATACAAGACACTCTTAAGCTTTCAAAGATAAGAATTTCTAAGGTCTAATTCGGCCAAGAAGAGAATATAACATATATACATGAAGCCCTAGCCAAGAGACGTCGTTTTGAGGAAAATCTCAAAAACCATCAAAACCGCGGTGTGTGCCGTGGTATGGACAAAGTGTACCCACGGTACACACAGTGTAGAGGCTCTGGAAAACTTCACGGTTGAGATCGCTCTAGAGGCAAGGTGCACCAGCTGCAACATACATAGAGAAAAACATCAGAGGCAACATTTGACAAGAACCGCGATTCATGTAAGGTGCACTTGCTGTGGTACCCAAAATGGTACTGACAGTGACAAAAAGAAATAATCTCTTTTAAAATAAACAAGGCACACCTAATATAAAATGAATGTTGTGCAAGTGTGAAGTGAGAAAGTAACATGCATGGGAATGGATATAATCATGCATAAGCACCAAGCATGTAACACACATAAGAATATACAACATGTGAAAATGCAATCATAGAAATGCAATATGAAAGTGTGTGTGTGCAACTAGTCTCTTCAAAGGGGTTAAGCACAAGTGATATACCTTCAATGAGCACTTGAGCTTGAAGAGCTTGAATTCCATATAAGCTTGATCACGAGCTATGAAGCCCTAATCTACCCTTATATAATTAAACCCCAATTGTGGTTTGTCAATAAAATAAGTCAATCAAAATTGAGGAATTTACATAAAAGATATAATTAGAGAGGTATAATAGACTTTATGACCTAGCTCTAATTATGAACTACTTCTGGAGGATACCATATGTAATAGCTATATCGATGTACTCTGATATTTTGGTTTGTGTACAACATCTACAATTACAAGAGTGCAACCTCAGGTTTTTAGTGGAATAACTCTGAAGTTAATAGCATGAAATATTAATTAAAGAGTTTAATTAATTTTTCTAAGTATTATTGGAGCTCAAAACTGTGGGTCCGTTAGGTCCCCTTGCTAGCCCTAGACGATCATTGGTAATAAGGATCATGGTTAATTGGATGGTCCAATTAATTAGGTTACGAAATTGACTTGGACTTATACTAGGAATTAATTAAATAATATGATTATTTAATTAATAAATTATTTAATTGATTAATTAAACATAATTAAATAATATTATTATTTAATTGACAAATTAATAATTAAGAATTATTAATTGTTAATTGGAGGTTGCAGATTCGAACCTTGACAAAAGCAAATGAATAAAATAATAGGGATTATTTTTATTTACTTTAAAGAGGTCAAGGTTCAAGTTTTAGTGACAACAACGATTAATATAGGATTTAGAATCCTATCTTAACTTGGTCTCTAAAACCCAAGTCTCCTGATAACATATAGAGATATAATATCAGGTGAAACAAATAACTCGGTGTGATCAAATATATATCTAGAGGGGGGGTGAATATATTTTAACAATTTTACCCAATTTTCGCGTTAATCAAGATTACGAAAATACCCCAATCTAGTCAACAAATATAACAAGTGTAATATGGTGCGGAATTATAAATGACACTTGATATTTACGTGGAAACCTTCACGGGAAAAACCACGGGCTGTATAGTGCGCCACACTCGAACCTCGAATCTACTAAATGTGTTAAACGATTACAACCTACTCCCGGTATATAATCACACACCTACCTAATCCCGGTATAAGTGAACCTAGTCCAATTTGCTTGTGCGACCACCTAATCCCGGTCTATCACACAATACTTCAATTGCTTGTGATTTATGCAACCTAATCCCGGAAGCTACACAAGTCTTACTTCTCAATGAAGAGATAAGAGCCTATGTGAATATATGATGATATTCAATGAGCAAATAAAGCTAGGTAACCTTAGATGCTTATCTAGGATGATTGGATAACAATAAATGCAATCCTAGATATCAATAGCTAAATGACATGTCAAATAGCTTAGCTAAACATAGATTATAAAAACCTAGATAACTATCACAAACAACACATAAACATTCAAAAGCTTAACTAGTTGATTAAGACAATCTATCAACCTAGGAATCAATAAATCACACAAGAATGTTTATGACTTAGCTTTTTAGGCAAAAATGACCTAATCAATTAAGCTATCAAAATACAAACCCAATCATGTCATAACTTCACAAAATATGCAATAAGAGTGAAGATTTGCTAAACTAAGCAATAAAAGACATGTCTTGACTAAGATAGAACAATAAATGAAGATGTTGTGTTTGTTCTACTTACCAAGTCATAAATGAAGAAGACCCATGGAAGATGGATGCATGAAACATGTTAGATGCACATGGGTTTTGGGTTTTGAGAGTTAAAGAAGCAAGCTTGAAGCTTTCTCTCTCTGGGAAACTCTTAATCTCTCTCTAGGGTTGTGTATCTTTTTTTCCTTGTAATACAAATGAGAGAAAAAGATGTATTTATAGTGCTTAGATGATAGCCCTACAAATATCATGAATATTGCTCCAAAAATGAGTCAAATCAGACTCCAAATGAGTGAGATATGGCCAAATTACGAAAAAGGGTCGGAATAGGCTTGCCGCGGTCTAGGCTGTCGCGGTCACCCAACCGCGGCACTTGAACCGCGGTGTAGCGTCATAGCACAAAGCTTGATTTTCAAGCGACTCAAAACATGACCAAATGATATCGAAACCTTTCGTATAATATACCGTTGGAAAGGTATAGAAGTCTACTTTCTACTCCAATTTATGGAATGACATTTCAATGTCTGTAGAAAAATTTATGGTCAATGGAGTGACCAAAGGTCAGAAACGGACAACAACGGAGTTGCCCTGTTTTGGTGGTCACTTTGGAGATTTCAAAATCAATACAAACGGTCATAAAATATTACGAATAATATATCGTTGGAAAGGTATGAGTGTCTAGTTTGTCCAGAATTTTACAAAACTCAATTTGAAACTTTGTGTAAAAAGTTATGGTCAGAAGACCATACAAAGGTCAGTTTTAAAAAACATTTAAATCATTGAAATCCAATATTTTGAACCTAGACACTTTACTCCAATCAACCAAACCAAATCTAACACTTATCCAAGAGAAGAATGAGACCTTCTCAAGTGGTCAACCATTGCGCTAAGACATGCACACCATCGTGCAAGCGCGGACGTTTCCGATCACACAAACGGAAACGAATTACACCACACTTAAGACTAACATGAAGTGCAAGTGTGGTTTGTGAAAGCATCTTAATGCCTAACATGTCATGGCATTTTAATCCTAAGATGCAATCAATAAATTATGCAAGAAGAGATGTTAAAAAAACATGAATGCACACATATGAAAAACACACAATATACACAAGGTATGGATATGCATGAAATGTGTGTGTGTGCTACTATATCTCTTCAAAGCAAAGCAAGCACTAAGAAATTTACCTTTGAAGTGCTTGTCACCTTGAGGTCTTGAGGGCCTTGAGCATGATCTTCAATCACCTAAACTACCCTTACAATTCAAACCCCAACATGTGGTTTGTCCACGAAATAAGCCAATCAAAAACGGGAATCCTTACAATCTCCCCCTTTGGCTATTTCGTGACAAAACCACCACTCACATTGATCCTCACAACATAATTGAAGCTACGGGATATTCTACATTACAAAGAGATAAGAAAATAAAACTTCAAGACTTCAATCTCTTGTAGAAATATCAAACCTTCAAAACAATTAGATTACACTTCCAAAGCAAGTGAATGTGAGTAGATCAAGTGAAAATAAAAACAAGCATTTGCATATGAAACTTTTAAACACAATATCATGCAATGTATGAGTATGCAATGCTCCCCCTCAATGGGTTACTCCCCCTCAATGTGAAATCTCCCCAAATGCACAATTGCTACTACAATTAGCAACTCTCCTTAACCACATCCTACTCCCCCTTTTTGTCAAGATATAGGCAAAGGAGTAGTCCCCAACCGGGTCACTCATAGCAAAGAGAGATGGTAGCATACAAGATAATGCATAGTCAAATAAGCCACTTTGTGCACTCAATTAATTGGAGAGAATCAAGGAGATTTATTTTATGAAAATGTATGAAACAAAAATGCTTTGCAAACAAGACATGTTGCATTCAAGTCCAAAATACAATGGTATTTGGCAAAGCAAATGACAAAGGTTTTAAATAGAAGTCAAACCAATTTTACCATTTGACATGAGAGAAGCAAAGATATAGAGAATTTATTAATTTTGATTTTTAACAACAACTATATCCAACTTTATAAGCGAAACATGGCATGAGCGACTTTGCACCCTATTTGATTTTTCCGGGTATGAAACCCATATGATAGTAACCATGTTCAACAAATAAAGAAAGAGAGACATTTGGATTGAAACATCCTTTGAATGGATACATGATCCTTTATCAATTTTAGTCTCACTAGCTTTTTTCACACATTGTTTTGCATTTAAGAATATGCAATCATCAATTCATGCTTTTCCAATTTAGCATGGCATTTGAATTTCATGCCTTTCAAGTTCAATAGCATGCCAATTAAGAATCATCATGTCAAGGAAATAACTATAGGTCATTCAAATCATACTTCCTATGAAAATTTCCTAGTCCAAAAATGCATGTTTGAACATAAATATGACATGGATTGAAAATAAAGCATGGTTCACACTTATTGAAATAAAAGCATATACACATATGTCCAACCAAGCTTACTTCAAGCAATTAAAACAGAAGCACAAGATCTTTCAAATATTTTGCATGCATCTAGTATACAAAAAGCTCTCTTTGCTTGAGTTCCCCTTATGGGGTCAATCACAAAAAACTCATCACTCCACAAGACATATCCCAATAGATCTACTAAAAGTTTTAAATCGAGTAGCATCTAGAGGTTTTGTAAACAAGTCCGCTAGTTGATCATTTGTACCTACATGCTCAAGTACAATGCATTTATTTTCAACTAGTTCTCTAATGAAATGATGACGGATGTCAATATGCTTAGTTCTAGAGTGTTGAACCGGATTCTTGGAAATATTAATAGCACTCATGTTATCACAAAAGAGAGTAAGTGTACCTTGGTTGAATTCGTAGTCTACTAGCATTTGCTTCATCCATAGGAGTTGTGTGCATCCACTCCCCGCGGCTATGTATTCGGCCTCCGCCGTGGACAAGGAAATTGAGTTTTGCTTCTTGCAAAACCAAGAAACAAGATTGTTTCCAAGGAAAAAGCAACCGCCCGATGTGCTTTTCCTATCATCACAATTTCCCGCCCAATCCGCATCACTAAAGCCTACAAGACTAGCATTAGTGTCAAACGAGTACCAAATCCCATAATTAGAAGTCACATTCATATATCGAATGATTCTCTTGACGGAAGAGAGATGGGACTCCTTGGGATCGGATTGGTACCTAGCACACACACCCACACTAAAGGATATATCGGGCCTACTTGCGGTCAAATAAAGCAAGCTTCCTATCATGGCCCTATATAGTGTTTGTTCCACACTTTTACCACTAGTATATTTGCTTAGCTTCAAAGTGGTACTCATGGGTGTATCACAATGCTTGGCTTTTTCAAGACCAAACCTCTTCACTAGGTTTTTGGCATATTTGGCTTGGGTTATGAAGATCCCATCATTCATTTGCCTAATTTGCAAACCTAGGAAGTAACTAAGCTCACCAACAAGACTCATCTCAAATTCATGAGACATAACATCAACAAATTGTTGGACTTTGATGTTGTTGGTGGAGCCAAACACTATATCATCAACATATATTTGAGCTATAAAAAGCTCATAATTGTCTTTCTTGATGAATAGTGTCTTGTCAACACTACCTCTTGTGTAGTCATTGTTGACAAGGAATTGAGTGAGGCGCTCATACCAAGCCCTCGGTGCTTGTTTCAACCCATAAAGAGCCTTCTTGAGGCGATAAACATGATTAGGGTGGTGTGCATCCACAAACCCCTTGGGTTGCTCAACAAACACTTCCTCTTGCAAGAAGCCATTGAGGAAGGCACTCTTTACGTCCATTTGGTGCAATTTGAACTTGTGCACACAAGAGATGGACAAAAGAAGCCTAATGGACTCTAAACGGGCAACAGGAGCAAAAGTCTCCTCAAAATCGATACCCTCAATTTGAGAGTACCCTTGTGCAACAAGTCTTGCCTTGTTACGCACTATGTTGCCATCCTCATCGGATTTGTTCCTATATATCCACTTTGTGCCTATGACATTTGTGGTCTTAGGCCTAGGAACTAGAGTCCAAACCTCATTCCTTTCGAATTGGTTTAGCTCTTCTTGCATGGCAAGAACCCAAAACTCATCATTTAAAGCTTCATCAATCTTTTTGGGTTCTATTTGAGAGGTGTAGCAAGTGAAGCTAATTAGATTAGCTATTTGCCTTCTAGTCCTAACACCCTCATTCACATCTCCAATAACATCCTCTTTGTTATGGAGTCTTTTAACCCATGGAGCGGGTTCATTAGAGTCCAAGTTAGGAACTCTATCAATAGGTTGAATGTCATTATCAACAACATTGGACGTCCCCACATTAGGAGTCACATCAACCTTCTCCAAAGGAGAGTCATTACTAAAAATTACCTCCTCCTCATGATTACTAGACTTGAACCTTTCATCATCAAATACGACATTGGATGATTCCATGACACTTAGAGTTTTCTTATTGAACACTCTATAGGCTCTACTATTTAAGGCATAGCCAATAAAGATACCCTCATCACTCTTGGCATCAAATTTGCCAAGTTGATCTCGGTCATTTAAAATGTAGCATTTGCTTCCAAATGTGTGGAAGTAGCTAACATTTGGCCTTTTACCTTTCCATAACTCATAGGAGGTATTTCTAGTATCGGGCCTTAGGAAAACTCTATTTCCTATATAGCAAGCCGTGTTAACGGCTTCGGCCCATAGATTCCTAGGCACATTGTTGCTAAGCAACATCACACGGGCCATCTCTTGAAGGACCCTATTTTTCCTCTCAACAACTTCATTTTGTTGAGGTGTCCTAGGAGCCGAAAACTCATGGGAGATACCTATAATATCACAATAGGTTTCAAATGAAGCATTCTCAAATTCCCTCCCATGATCACTTCTTATCCGTTTTATGCTTTTAATGTTAGAATTCATTTCATTTTGAAGTTTAGTACAAAGCATTTTAAACTTATCAAAAGTTTCGGATTTTTCTCTAAGAAAATATGTCCATGTGAACCTAGAGAAATCATCTACACAAACAAAAATGTATCTCTTTCCACCCAAGCTCTCGGTTTGCATAGGACCCATAAGATCCATGTGGAGAAGCTCTAGGGGCTCCTTGGTGGAGAGATACTTGCCCTTTTTGTGCATGCCTTTAGTTTGTTTTCCTTGTTGACAAGGTCCACAAATACCATTGGCTTTCTTCCCAAGCTTAGTGAGGCCACGCACACATTCAAACTTTCCAAGGGTCCGTAGATCCCGAAAGTTCATGTGGCCAAGTCTTTCATGCCACAACTCAATTTGCTCATCCTTGGACACATTGTTTGAGACTATTCTAGCTTCAAGACAATAGCAATTGTCGCTAGATCTCATACCTTTCAATAAGGTTTGTCCATTGGGCTTTAGGATAAAGCAATTATCTTTGCTAAACAAGACGGAATATCCTTCATCACTAAGATGAGAAATGCTAATCAAATTGGCTTTCAAGCCATCAACAAGTAAAGCATTAGATAAGGAGGGTAATCCGGGAACGGAAATGGTTCCTTTCCCTATGACTTTCTTTTTGGATCCATCACCAAAGGTGACATTTCCTCCTCCCTCCATAACAAGAGTCTTAAAGAAACTCTTGTTTTCCGTCATGTGCCTAGAGCACCCACTATCAAGATACCAAAGATTAGAAGAATTTGCATTTAAGGCAATTTGTGCAACATGGCAAACATTTTCATTCTTTCTAACCCACTTAAGAACAACATTTTCTTTCTTAATGGTCTTTGGTACATGGGCTCTAGTAATCCTAAGATCATGCAAATTAGTCTTATTATTCCTAGGAACATGCATCTTGGCTCTATTCTTTCTCTTTTCAATCATGCTTCGAGTTCTACACATTTTTATATAACGAAAGCAATTTGGTCGAATGTGACCATTAAAACCACAAAAATGACAAATTGGAATGAAATGAGAAATCATACCATTGCCTTGAGCATTTATGGGAGCCTTCCCTTTTCTTTGTGGTTGAGTGGGTTCAATCCATCTCCTTTGTTGAACCGGTCTATCTTGCTTCCAATGTTGGACTTGCATGATTGTCTTCTTCCCTTTTTGAGCCATATGATGAGGAATGTTGGCTTGAGGTTGCCTTCTTGACACCACCTTCACTTGTGCACTTTTAGAACATTGTCCTAGATCTATCTTCTTCCTAGGAGTGTGCACCGGTGAAGCTTCTATGTTGCCCAAGCCCTTAACAAACACGGTCTTCTTAGAGGAGGAGGTCTCTTGACTATCTTCAAACCCTAGACCTCTCTTGTCACATGGACTCTTTCCAACACCAAGCATGTGATCTAACTTTTTGGTGCTAGAGTCCATCCTAGTAAGTGACTTCTTAGCTTCATCAAGCTCCCTCTTCAAACCTTCTTCATTCCTCCTAGATAAAGCTAACTCCTCTCTTAGCTTATCTTCTCTCTTCTTAAGTCTTTCCACTTCTTCACTTAAGTGGTCATTGTGAGATAAAAGCTCAAGATTTTCTTCTCTCAACATCTTGATTTTCTTAGTGGTTTTTATCTCTAAGCTCCTAAACTCCTTAAGATATTCAACTAACACTTCTTTCTCCACATATCCATTAGTGGAGTTAGCATCGGAGTCATCTTCACTAGAGTCACTTTCCCTTTGACTCTCTTCCTCTTTTTCACTACCACTTTTGCTCTTGTGAGAGAAGGCAAAGGCTAGGAAGTTAGCCATGATGTCTTCATCATCCGAAGACTCATCTTCTTCATTTGAGTCATCACTACTTCCGCTCCAAGTGGCGGCCATCACTTTTCCCTTCTTCTTTTCCTTGTGATTTGCACAATCGGGAGCAAAGTGACCAATTCCACCACACTCAAAGCAACAGACCCCTTTTCTTTCGGTCTTCTCTTGCCTTGGTTCAAACTTCTTGAAGGGACCCTTTTTCTTCAAGTCTTGGCCTCTCGTACCAAATCCTCTCTTCCCAAACTTCATAACCTTATTGAATCTTTTCACAAATAAGGCCATGTCTTCATCCGAGTCATTCTTCACCTCATTTTCATCCTTTGATGCTTTCAAAGCAATTCCCTTTTGCTTTTTAGGAGAAGTAGAGATAGGAGCCTTCCTAGACTCGTAAGCGAGAAGTCTTCCAATGACTTCGCTCGACTTCATATCCTTATAACCACTATTTTCCTCTAAGGCCGTCACCTTAGACTCAAATCTATCGGGGAGAGATCTCATAATTTTCTGCTTGATTCTCCTATCCGAATACGGGTCTCCTAGCTGATGACTTTGATTCACAATGTCCATCAACTTCACTTGGAAGTCATTGAAGTGCTCATGTTCTTCCATCCTAATGGTCTCAAAACTTGTTTGGAGGACTTGTAGTTTTGAATCCTTGACCACTTCGGTTCCTTCATGAGCCGTCTCTAGGATTTTCCATGCCTCTTTGTTAATCCTAGTAATTTGAACCAACTTGTATTGGTTCTCATCCATGGCACATAGGATGGCATGTATTGCCTTCCTATTCCACTTAGAAGTCTCAAACTCTTCATTAGTCCATTGTGCCTTAGGCTTGAGAACTTCTTCTCCACCACCCGTGGGAGTCATCATGGGAGGAGCGTATCCGTCTTCAATGGCCATCCATGCCCTATCATGGATTTGGCATAAGTACGCCTCCATCTTCCCCTTCCATGAGGAGTAGTTATCACCGGTGAGGAGAGGAGGACGCGTGCTAGAAGCACCCTCGTTGTTGCCACCGTTTCCACTCATTGTGAATATGAATGAAATAAAATGAATGCAAAATGTATGAATGAACAAAAATCACACAAATGCAAAACACACCAAAATGAGCAAGGATCACCTATGTATGTCTAGGAACCCGCTCTGATACCAATTGAAACAAATAACTCGGTGTGATCAAATATATATCGAGAGGGGGGGTGAATAGATTTTAACAATTTTACCCAATTTTCGCGTTAATCAAGATTACGAAAATACCCCAATCTAGTCAACAAATATAACAAGTGTAATATGGTGCGGAATTATAAATGACACTTGATATTTACGTGGAAACCCTCACGGGAAAAACCACGGGCTATATAGTGCGCCACACTCGAACCTCGAATCCACTAAATGTGTTAAACGATTACAACCTACTCCCGGTATATAATCACACACCTACCTAATCCCGGTATAAGTGAACCTAGTCCAATTTGCTTATGCGACCATCTAATCCCGGTCTATCACACAATACTTCAATTGCTTGTGATTTATGCAACCTAATCCCGGAAGCTACACAAGTCTTACTTCTCAATGAAGAGATAAGAGCCTATGTGAATATATGATGATATTCAATGAGCAAATAAAGCTAGGTAACCTTAGATGCTTATCTAGGATGATTAGATAACAATAAATGCAATCCTAGATATCAATAGCTAAATGACATGTCAAATAGCTTAGCTAAACATAGATTATAAAAACCTAGATAGCTATCACAAACAACACATAAACATTCAAAAGCTTAACTAGTTGATTAAGACAATCTATCAACCTAAGAATCAATAAATCACACAAGAATGTTTATGACTTAGCTTTTTAGGCAAAAATGACCTAATCAATTAAGCTATCAAAATACAAACCCAATCATGTCATAACTTCACAAAATATGCAATAAGAGTGAAGATTTGCTAAACTAAGCAATAAAAGACATGTCTTGACTAAGATAGAACAATAAATGAAGATGTTGTGTTTGTTCTACTTACCAAGTCATAAATGAAGAAGACCCATGGAAGATGGATGCATGAAACATGTTAGATGCACATGGGTTTTGGGTTTGGAGAGTTAAAGAAGCAAGCTTGAAGCTTTCTCTCTCTAGGAAACTTTTAATCTCTCTCTAGGGTTGTGTATCTTTTTTTCCTTGTAATACAAATGAGAGAAAAAGATGTATTTATAGTGCTTAGATGATAGCCCTACAAATATCATGAATATTGCTCCAAAAATGAGTCAAATCGGACTCCAAATGAGTGAGATATGGCCAAATTACGAAAAAGGGTCGGAATAGGCTTGCCGCGGTCTAGGCTGTCGCGGTCACCCAACTGCGGTAATATATCCGCGGCACAACAGAATTATTTCTGTCGCTAGCATGCCGCTGTCACCCAACCGCGGCACTTGAACCGCGGCGTAGCGTCATAGCACAAAGCTTGATTTTCAAGCGACTCAAAACATGACCAAATGACATCGAAACCTTTCGTATAATATACCATTGGAAAGGTATGGAAGTCTACTTTCTACTCCAATTTATGGAATGACATTTCAATGTCTGTAGAAAAATTTATGGTCAATGGAGTGACCAAAGGTCAGAAACGGACAACAACGGAGTTGCCCTGTTTTGGTGGTCACTTTGGAGATTTCAAAATCAATCCAAACGGTCATAAAATATTACGAATAATATATCGTTGGAAAGGTATGAGTGTCTAGTTTGTCCAGAATTTTACAAAACTCAATTTGAAACTTTGTGTAAAAAGTTATGGTCAGAAGACCATACAAAGGTCAGTTTTAAAAAACATTTAAATCATTGAAATCCAATATTTTGAACCTAGACACTTTACTCCAATCAACCAAACCAAATCTAACACTTATCCAAGAGAAGAATGAGACCTTCTCAAGTGGTCAACCATCGAGCTAAGACATGCACACCATCGTGCAAGCGCGGACGTTTCCGATCACACAAACGGAAACGAATTACACCACACTTAAGACTAACATGAAGTGCAAGTGTGGTTTGTGAAAGCATCTTAATGCCTAACATGTCATGGCATTTTAATCCTAAGATGCAATCAATAAATTATGCAAGAAGAGATGTTAAAAAAACATGAATGCACACATATGAAAAACACACAATATACACAAGGTATGGATATGCATGAAATGTGTGTGTGTGCTACTATATCTCTTCAAAGCAAAGCAAGCACTAAGAAATTTACCTTTGAAGTGCTTGTCACCTTGAGGTCTTGAGGGCCTTGAGCATGATCTTCAATCACCTAAACTACCCTTACAATTCAAACCCCAACATGTGGTTTGTCCACGAAATAAGCCAATCAAAAACGGGAATCCTTACATCAGGAAACAAAATAACCTAACCTAGCAGAGATTTAGAAGAGGTGTGCAGTAAGAAGAAAAAAACAAAATTCTTCTTTGACCAGAACATACCTTAGACGATCCTACCTTGGTCGAATTTTTCCTTGGCCGGATTTCATCAAGAGGACAAGGAGTTGTCTTCTCCTTTCTCTGTAGCCTCCATTCAAGTACTTCCGAAATCCATGACATGCCCACACATAGTTGTTAGATCATAGGTCATAGCTCGGAAGACTTAGTGGTGACTGATCGAAAAGAAATGAAGGAGAAAATCAATAAGGTATTCTTGAATCCTTATTTATATCCGTGTATGTGTATAAAGGTCTAAAAATAAAATTTTAAAACCTATTTTTCCACAGTGTCGATTTTATGAAAATTACAACTCTAATTTTTTTTTATCTTCGAGACCTACAATTCACACAATAATCAATTCACACCTAATTGACTCTAAATCCAAAATCAAATGTCCTAATCCTAGATTTGTTCAACTAATGAGTCCTAGCACATGATAAGGCTATCAATCATGAAAATAAGTCAATCGAAGAACAAATAGCCCTAGATAATAAGCTAATCACAATACAACTCATAAACATGTGAAAACCTAGATTTCTAGAAAACTAGTTCACATACTAGTCTCTAATTAGACAAGATTAGCATATGATTGAAGCTCTAATTTCTCTGTAGCATTTGTCCAAGTAACACATACATATTAGTGGTGGCAATGTGGGCCGGCACGGCCCATTTGTACCGGGTCGTAAGAGCCCGTTTTCTTTAGCACGGCACACCAATTTACCATGCTAGGCCGGGCCGGCCCGTTTTCAAAAATGGGGGGCCCGACATGTGCCACCGGCACGCCTAATATGCCGTGCCAGGCGGGCCAGGCCGGGCCAACTTGTAGGCCTAATATTTTTTAAAAAAATTTAATTCAATTGTAGTACACTAGTACATTATATTGTTTAAACAATTTAAATTATGTAATTTTAATTGTAATTTGTCTATCTTATTTATTATTTTAGTGTAATAAAAAAATAGATAGATTTATTATTTTATTTAATAAAATAATTCAAAGAATAAATAAAGATAAAATATTAAAGAAAATAAAAATACATGAAATTATGAAAATATGAAATGTTATTTATTTCAGATTTTCAGTATTACATGATTACCTCATTAAAAACCTTACCAAGAAAAACCCAGTGAGATAAAAATTTGGTAAGGGAAAAAGAGTGCAAAATCTAGCATACGAGGAGTCGTAACGGGTCTGTCTCGGTTTCGTTGTAGTTATATCTGGGTTATAGTGTCTACCTGTCCGTGTCGAGCCATGCATTTGTCCATATGCCTTTTCAAATGACCGGTTCCCGACTTAGAAGTATAACTGATATATAAGAGTTTACAAAACTTACAGCGATATTTTGTTGTGACCCTACCGTCTAGGTTTGGTATTTCTTCTTTGTCAAAGCACTGTCATACGTTTGATGTGTGCTCTTTAGGTTTGGAAGGACGTGATGTCAGTGTTGCGCCAAAACTAGAAAGTCGCGCTACCATTTCCATCGGCCTGGAAATGTCAAAATAATCGTCCTCCATGTTAAGACCGTCCAAAAATTGAGGATGATTATGATCCATTTCCTACAATACAAATATTTACTCATTAGTCATTAAAAACTAAGCATAAAATCCTAAATATACTAAGCATGAAAATATTAAAATTAATTACTAAGCATAAACATACTAAGCATAAAAATATACTACTTATTACTAAGCATTTAATCATAAATATACTAAGCAAAAAACATATTAAAATTAATTACTAACATAAATCATAAATATCATAAAAATATTAAAATTAATTACTAAACATAAAATCATCAATTTACTAACTAAACAAAATATACTAAGTATAAATTAAAATATACAAATATTAAAATTAATTACTAGACATAAATTCATAAAATGATAAATTTACTAAAATCTAAGATTCTAAGATTAAATATTAAAATTTATAACAAAGCATAAAAATATTAATTCATAAATATACTAAGCATAAAGCCATAAATATTAAATATACATAAAACATAAGAATAAATATCAAAATTAATAACTAAATATATTAAGTATAAATATAGAATTTAAAAACTAAAACATAAAATTAATTAATAACATTTAAAGGAAAAAGATACCTTTGAGCTTTGGTGGAGAGATTAGAGAATAATATTAGTAATATAGTATTAGAAATTTAGAATAGTAGATTAGTAGATTAGTTGTGTAGAGAATAGAGAGAGAGAGTGAGAGTAGAGAGTGAGAGAGAGATAGTAAGAATGGAATTATAAAAATATGAAATGGTGTAGAGAATAGAGATTAGAGAGAGTAATGAAGAGTTGGAGAATGGAGAGAACGAGAGATTGAGAGAAAGTGTATGAAAATTGGAATGGGGAGGGGGTATTTATAGAAAAATTTGAAATGTAAGTAAAAATATAAAATATAAGAGATGAGAGGGCAAATTGTAATTTTTGACCATGTTAAAAAATTTGACCATTTGCTGACGTCAACAACGGTCAAATTTAAAAAAAATATATATATATTAAAAAAGATAACTAAGTAAAAATAAAAATAAAAATAAAAAAGGTCGGCCTGGTAGGCCGGTTCCGGTAGGCTCGGTAGGCCGGATTTCCTCAAAAAAAAATATTTTTTTTTTTAAATTATATATTTTAATTCAATTGTTACATTATAAATTTATAATATTGTTTAAACATTTTTAATTGTAATTTGTCTATCTTATTTATTATTTTAGTCTAATATAAAAAATGTAGAAGATAGAAAGATTTATTATTTTATTTAAAAAAAAATAATTCAAAGAATAAATAATTATAAAGCTAGAAGATTAAAGAAAATAAAAATAGATGAAAATATAAAAGTATGAAATGAAGAATTATTTATTTATTCCGGAGTCTAAGTATTACATATTTACATGATTGTCTTATTAAAAGCCTTACAAGAAAAACCCAGTGGGATAAAAACTTGGTAAGGGAAAAAGAGTGCAATCGTATTACAAGTTAATGTACATGTATAACCTAGAAGTCTTAGATTTGATTACTTCTGGAACTCTCTTCAACATATAAATTACTGAAATTCTGAATAAGTTGTTCATCTACCGTTTCATTTTGTAACCTTTTTCGAGCACGTTCCCAATCCTGAATGCATGACAATACCTTCCCCGTCTTTGGAGTCAAAGAACTTCTTCTTTCTTTTTCTTCAACAATTCTTTCAGTCGTTCTGAATACATGTTATGAGGAAATAGTGGAGATAGGGATAACTAGTACATCATGTGCTAGGTGTGACAAGACCGGATATTTATAGCTGTAGATCTTCCACCATACCAACAGATCAAATCTCTTCTCCCTTTCAAATCTGTCGTCGAATTGAGCTTTAAGGTAGCTTTTCAGTTCGGCACCGGAAGTTACACCAGCTGATCCAGCTGCTGAAGAAGAAGACCTTGATGAGCCCACTTTTTTTCAGCGTTTTAGAATGTTTCAACTTGTCTGATTCGGGAGTGTGTCTAGTTCTGCTAATGGTTGCGTGTCAATGCCGTCATACCTGCACACATAAGTACTAAAAACTTCGAACAACTTGGTTCGAATGTCAATATTCTGTGCAGAATTACCTAAGCTCAAAATGCCACCAAGATACTTTAGCAATGTTTCTAAACCAGATAATTTAACCCTAGGATCTACTATAATACCTAAAGCATAAAGGAAAGAAATTGTAGACCAGTATTTTTTAAACTTGGTTTCCTTGGCAATAACTGTAGGGCCTAAGATATTATCTCCCCTATAATTGTTTAACAATTCAGACATTTCCACAATATGATGGATTGCTTGGGAAGATGCGGGGTAATAGACCCCGGAAATAATTACAGTGGAATCGTAAAAACCTTTAAAAATTCAATAAAGATTTTAGCCACATGCCAATCATCTGGGGTTAGTGTTGGACGACCAAGTTTGGACATTTTCATGTTATAAAGGCATGAAATAGGTGTATCATAATCCAACCAATTTAGCAACATTAAGTAAGTATAGTTCCACTTTACCGGCATATCTATTAGGAATCTTCGGGGTCGTAGACCGAAGGTTTTACAGTATCTACTGAATTCATTCAATCTTGGATTACAACTGCCGAGCCAAGAAAGGGCATCTCTGATGCGATTTATATGATTTCTTACTACTTTCATACCAGACTGTACAACTAAATTGATGATATGACATGCACACAGTTGATGGAAGACATAACCCCATGTTGTGGGATATTTTTTTCAAAAAAAAATACAATAGAGCTAGTATTTGCAGATACATTATCTAATATGATAGAAATGATGCGATGAGTTATTTCAAAAGTTTCTAAAATAGACATAATGACATTAGAAATATTTCCTACGGTATGTGCAAAATTAATAGGACGAAAACCAAGAATTTTTTTTTTTTTTTTTTTTGTAAATTCCAATCATAGTCTAAATAGTGTCTCGTGACAGTTAAATAGTTTTATTTAGAATATGAGTTCCAAATATCGGAAGTTAATGCAATACAGACAGTTAGATGCTGTAATTCAGCCTTCAACTCATCTCGTTGGATTTGAAAACATTTTAGCAAATCGTTCCTAGTAGTGTTTCTAGAAACAGATTTAAATTGGAGGTTGTATGCAGTTTGAATAAATTCTTCATAAAAACATTATTACCGAAATTAATCGGTTGATCAGTGCATGCTTCTAGCATGCATGGCGTTGTAACGCAATGTTGTAACGAACCCGTTTGGGTACCGTTGTAGTTGTGTCTGGGTTGTAGTTGTGTCTGGGTTGTAGTGTCTACTTGTCCATGTGCATATATACATTTCTCCATATGCCTTCGCAAATGACCGGTCCCCCTAGAAGTGACATAGTGCTTATGACAAAACTTACATTAAGATTTGTCCATGACTTGATCGTCTGGCATAGTCTTATGTACTACATCAAAATACTGACATACATTTGATGTGTACTTTTTAGGTTTGGGAGTACGTGATGTTGGTGTTGTGTCGGAACTAGAAGGTCCCACTGCCGTTTCCATCAGCCCGAAAAGGTCAAAATAATCGTCCTCCATGTTAAGACCATCCAGAAATTGAGGATGATTATGATCCATTTCCTACAATACAAATATTAACTCATTAGTCATCAAAAACTAAGCATAAGATTAAATCATAAATATACTAAGCATTTAATCATAAATATACTAAGCATAAATATATTAAAATTAATTAGTAAACATAAAATCATAAATATCATAAAAATATTAAAATTAATTACTGAACATAAAATCATAAATATACTAAGCATAAACATATTAAAATTAATTACTAAATATAAAATCATAAATATTATAAAAATATTAAAATTAATTACTGAACATAAAATCTTAAATATACTACGCATAAATATATTAAAATTAATTACTAAACATAAAATCATAAATATCATACAAATATTAAAATTAATTACTAAATATAAAATCATAAATATGCTAAGCATAAACATATTAAAATTAATTACTAAACACAACATCATAAATATCATACAAATATTAAAATATATTACTAAATATAAAATCATAAATATACTAAGCATAAACATATTAAAATTAATTATTAAGCATTTAATCATAAATATACAAAGCATAAAAATATTTAAATTCATTACTAAGCCTTTAATCATAAATATACTAAGCATAAACATATTAAAATTAATTACTAAACATAAAATCATAAATATGCTAAGCATAAACATATTAAAATATATTACTAAAAATAAAATCATAAATATACTAAGCATAAACATATTAAAATTAATTACTAAACATAAAATCATAAATATCATAAAAATATTAAAATATATTACTAAACATAAAATCATAAATATACTAAGCATAAACATATTTAAATTAATTACTAAGCATTTAATCATAAATATACTAAGCATAAAAATATTTAAATTCATTACGAAGCATTTAATCATAAATATACTAAGCATAAATATATTAAAATTAACTAGCTTGCAGCCCGTACGATGTGCGGGCATTTTAAAATATAAATTGAAAACTGTGATACAGGAATAGTATTATACTAACATTAATAGATTAGTGTGTAAAGATGAGAAATATATATATATATATAGGAAACATCCATTAATTTATAGAAAATTGATTGGAAAATTAAAGGTCGGAAAATAAATTTTTATTAATCTATATAATATTCTTATTAATTAGTTATTAATTGTAATATATAAAAATATAATTTTATTTTTTTCTAAAGAAATAGAGTCTCAACCTTCCATTAATTTATATAATTATAAATTGACTTAATTTATTTTTAATTGTAATTCTAAAGAACAAATGAGGTACCCTCATATAGCACTCACCCAACATACTAATTATTTTCGTTACACTTTCCTTTATATCCTAATTTCAATTTTATCATAATTACTATTGGAAAATTTTATTTAATATAATAATATATTTTTTTTCATAAAAAAGATGGAGAGTCTCAACCTTCAATTGATCTATATCATATGTATAAATTGCCTTAAATTCTTATTAATTGTATTTTATAGAAAAATTGAGATTCACTCACATAGCACTCACTCATATTCAATTGATCATAATTAATATTGGGAAAAATATATTTAAATTTAAGGCAAAACTTCTCAATTATAATATATCATATTATAAATGTAGGGTTTAGCTAAGTTGCTGTTAAATGTATAGATACGTGAATTAACGAAATTATTAAGAAAATAACTGCAAGACTAATAATAATAATTAAACATCCAAATTCATAATATTTAAAATTAACTGGACGCATTAATCAATGGTAACTAATGGAAGCCAAATCAATCAAAACTTCTCAATTATAATATATCATATTATATAGATATAATAGATATATGAATCAACGAAATTATTGAGAGAATAAATATTAGAATAATAATAATAATAAAACATCCAAGTTCATTATATAATAGCAGCCAAATCAAAAAATTAATGGCAAATAAAATAAATTTTACTAAATATTAAAATTCTCCGTTTTCCTTTTAACATCCTACTTGCATTCCTCTCTTATAATCCTTTTAAAACAAATGGTAACTAATAGAAACCAAATCAATCAATTAATTCTAAAGCTTCATCGTACATGACACCTTGAAATTCTTTATCATTACATGTGAGCCTCAGGACATCTGCTTGTGTAATTATTTATCAACTTGAAATTCTTTGTCTAGCCTCTAGCACTTTGTGTATAAAATAAAAACACAACACAAAAATCTTGTTAACAACTAATATAAAACAAACTATATGGAAAGTAATTGATAGAAAAATATACCAAACTTTCAAAATAATAACTAATTTAATAACTGATACAATTGTATTTAAAGATCATTGAAAGAATTAGAATGATACAATATAAAATGATCATCTTCACTTGTGCTAACATGAGAAAATTATGTGCATGAAGTAGAGAGAGAGTGGCCGGATGAGGTGGTCGTCAAACAAAGAGGCAAATTATCAGTTAAGCTCCACACATTAGGTGCCTTTCTGAATCTGAATTAGAATTAGTCTCAATTTATAGAGTCAAATAAATAGGTAGTCAATTAATACTAATATTATAGTGTTCATTGTATTTGCATGAGTATTTATACCATACATGGGGCTGTTGAGATTCTTTTTCATTTAAACTTGAGTTTTATTTGTGATATAAATATTAATAAACCCTATGTTTTATAAATGTTTTAAAAAAAAACATACACAAAGAAACAATAAGTGTATGAATTCAAAAGGTTTTAGCTTTTCAAAAACTAATAAGTGTATGAATTTATTAAAACTAACTTGGTTTGGAATTTGGAATAATAATAGAAGTCATGACTCTCTATCTCTTTAAAAAATATATATTAATAACTAATTAATTAATTAGAATATAAAGCCAAACCTATTCATCTTACTTTATTATTAATTATTAAATAAGCATTTATCAATATTATTATTGAATATTATATTTTTTTTATTTTTGATAAAAAAAAAAAGGCCTTTGTTATTAATATATTATATATTAACCATATTTAATGTCAAACTTTTCTCACGGCGACATGTGGCGCTGGTGAAACTCTATTATTATTATTATATATATATATATATGTGATTACTAAACATAAAATCATCAATTTACTAACTAAACAAAATATAATAAAGCATAAATTAAAATATACAAATATTAAAATTAATTACTAGACATAAATTCATAAAATGATAAATTTACTAAAATCTAAGATTCTAAGATTAAATATTAAAATTTATAACAAAGCATAAAAATATTAACTCATAAATACACTAAGCAAAAAGCCCTAAATATAAAATATACATAAAACATAAGAATAAATATCAAAATTAATAACTAAGCATAAATATATTAAGTATAAATATAAAATTTAAAAACTAAAACATAAAAGTAATTAATAACATTTAAAGGAAAAACATACCTTTGAGCTTTGGTGGAGAGATTAGAGAATAATATTAGTCTATATTATAAATTTAGAATAGTAGATTAGTAGATTAGTTGTGTCGAGAATAGAGAGAGAGTGAGAGTAGAGAGAGAGAGAATAAGAATGGAATTATTAAAATATGAAATGGTGTAGAGAAATAGAGATTAGAGAGAGTAATGGAGAGTTGGAGAATGTAGAGAATGAGAGAATAGAGTTTGAGAGAAAGTGTATGGAAATTGAAATGGGTGGGGGGTATTTATAGAAAAATTTGAAATGTGGGTAAAAATATAAAATAAAAGAGATGAGTGGGTAAGGTGTAATTTTTGGCCAATTTGAAAATTTTGATTGTTTGTTGACGTCAGCAACGGTCAAATTTTTCAAAATAAAAAATAAAAATAAAAATGGTGGTTAATAGTAAAATAAAAATATATATAGATATTTGAACAGTCGGCCTAGTTGGCCGGGCCAAACCAGCATGCCAAGCCGCAATTCTTTACCTGGCCAGTGCCAGGCCCATCAGGCCAGGCACATTTTGACACCAATACATATAGAAGAAGAAAACCAAGGTAATTGAAGACTTAAAAGATCAAAACACAAAACTTAGATCATTACCTATGGAATCCTGTGCAGATTCGGTTTTGATTGTAAAACCACCACAAAACTTGAACAAATAGCTACAAACTCACTTGCAGAAGGTAGGTAACTTCAATATGAAGATTCTCCAACTTGAATCACTCAAATCAGATGAGAAATAAGAAAGTTATGGTGTTTGGAAGATGAGAAAAGTTGGAGAGAAAATTATGCACATCTATTTTCAAATTTTCTTCTTAGAATGAAATGGGAGGGAAATGAGTTATTTAAAAGAGATATGTTAATACAATCATGGTTAAATTGCCTAAAGCTAATCTAGAAGGGGGGGGGGGGGGGTGTGGGGGGGTTTAATAGGCTTTTAAGCGTTTTTCAATCCCTTGGAATAAACAAAAGTTTGTCCCTCTAGATCAAACAAGCATACATAGATTATAGATAAGCATATTCAATTTAAAGGATCAAAGATAACCTATGATTTGCATGAGGAGATCATTCAAAAACACATAAATCAACAAGTACTTGTATTCATTATAAATGTCTCAAATGTTCAAGTACATATTATGAAGCAAAGTCAATCAAAGATCTTGTCTCACAAGGATGTAATCAATTACAAAGCATATCAGATCAATTTAATTCAATTAAACAAATATCAAAGAAATAAGAAAAGAGAAACTTGACACACGATATTTTTAATGTGGTAAACCTCCAAAGAGGAAACATCCACGGGTTGAATCTTCAACCACTGGCAAAATGTTTTTCATTAGTTAAATAAGAGTACACCCTCAAAAGTGACAAACTCACATGTATCACTATTTATTGGATATCCTTCATACCTATTCCCACTAGAGAAAAACTTGCCTACTTCTTATCCGAGACAAATCGCATGCCTCTAGAAAGTATACATGCTTGGTCTTACTAGAGACCACACACCTCTTGCCAAGACTTCCCTTGCTTGGTCTTACTAGAGACCACACGCCTCTTGTCGAGACTTTCCTTGCTTGGGCTTCCTAGAGACCACACGCCTTTTGCCAAGACTTCTACCTTTTACAAGGCAAGTAATCTAAGTGATGCAAATGATGCAAACACAACCAATATAGAACATATGATCAATATGAGTTATAAAAACTAGAATTAGACAATGAGCACACAATGTATGATTTTCTAGTTTATAATCCAAATTATGATATCACACAAGATGATGCATGAACATATGAAATGTATGGATTATGTACACTTCATGTAGAACTAGACTTGGTCAACAAAGATGACAACAAAATTAATGTATGGATTATGTACACTTCATGTAGAACTAGACTTAGTCAACAAAGATCACAACAAAATTAGTCTAAGTCATAAACACATGAAAAAACCGAAATCTGGATATGCCAATACATCAAACATACTTTGATCCTAGATTTGATTCATGCAACTAAAGTTTGAGATAAACACATGTTCAAGAAGCACATATTCAAGCATTTATTACAAAAATGAAAATGCTAGAGAAGTGAGATTAGATCTTCAAACTTCTTCTAGAAATCAATTAAAGCATGTATTCAAATATCAATTAAGTGAATCCAATCAATGCTCTAAAACATACACAAACATGTGCTATTTCAAATATTGTAAGGATTCCCATTATTGATTGGCTTATTTCGTGGACAAACCACATATTAGGGTTTGAATTGTAAGGGTAGTTTAGGTGTTTGAAGATCAAGTTCAAAGGCCCTTTTCAAGACCTCAAGGTGACAAGCACGCCAAAGGTATATTCTCTAGTGCTTAGTTTTCCTTGAAGAGATTTAGAAGCACACACACACTTAGCATACTTGCATATGTGTGCATTCTCTTCACTTGTCACATTTCACACTAGCATTTTGATTGTATATCTTGTTGTGTGTTTATGTGTCTTGCAATTCGTTTCCCGAATGTGTTCGGAAAAGTCCGCTCATGCACGATAATGTGCTTGGTTTTACGCGAAGACCGCTCATCGAGAATGCCCTTGGCTTCTCCTTGGTTTCACCTCTTTTGGTGAATCGGCGGTTATGATCGGCGGCCTGACCGCCGAATCGAAACCACTGATTAAACCTAATGCATTTAATTCTCGGGTTTGATTCTACGGTTAGATCGGCGGTTAATGAAAACAAAATGCTAGAGAAAAACCAAGCATTTATTACAAAAACGAAGCACATATTCAAGCATTTATTACAAAAACGAAAATGCTAGAGAAGTGAGATTAGATCTTCAAACTTTTTGTAGAAATCAATTAGAGCATGTATTCAAACATCAATTAAGTGAATCCAATCAATGCTCTAAAACATACACAAACATGTGCTATTTCAAATATTGTAAGGATTCCCATTATTGATTGGCTTATTTCGTGGACAAACCACATATTGGGGTTTGAATTGTAAGGGTAGTTTAGGTGTTTGAAGATCAAGCTCAAAGGCCCTTTTCAAGACCTCAAGGTGACAAGCACTCCAAAGGTATATTCTCTAGTGCTCAGTTTTCCTTGAAGAGATTTAAAAGCACACACACACTTAGCATACTTGCATATGTGTGCATTCTCTTCACTTGTCACATTTCACACTAGCACTTTGATTGTATATCTTGTTGTGTGTTTATGTGTCTTGCAATTCATTTCCCGAATGTGTTCGGAAACGTCCGCGCATGCACGATAATGTGCTTGGTTTTACGTGAAGACCGCTCACAGAGAATGCCCTTGGCTTCTCCTTGGTTTCACCTCTTTTGGTGAATCAGCGGTTATGATCGGCGGCCTGGCCGCCAAATCGAAACCGCTGATTAGACCTGATGCATTTAATTCTCGGGTCTGATTCTGCGGTTAGATCGGCGATTACGAAATCACCGAATGAAACCGCCGATGCTCTCCTATTTCTCTAGGGACCAATTTTGTGGTTATGATCGGCGGCTTGATCGCCGAATGAAACCGCCGATCGTCCGTTTTCAGGGGCAAACTTGTCTTTTCACATGCCCTGTTCTTGATGCCTATAAATATACAACTTTCTCATTCTCTAAAGTGTAGTTATCTGACTCTAAAGAACCCTAAGCTTCAAAGAGAGATACTTGAGAGAAAATCAAATTAATAACTCATTTTTATACACTTAAAACCACATACATGTGCATCAAAGATCATCTAAGCATTTTCTAGCATAGTTAGTTTGCTTATTTGAATGGGTTTTGCTCAACACACATCCTTTGGTATGTTCTTCACTAATCTCATCTAAGTTTAGTGTTTTATTTATCAAAGAAATCTCTTATATTATTTGTATGCTCTTAGAATATATTCTAGATACAAAATAGAGATTGTTATGTTGACATGATTGAGTGTTGTATTTTGATAGCAACATCTAGGTTATTTTATCTATGATTTGCTAAGGTTTATGACATGTCATTTAGCCATTGATATCTAAGGTTGCATTTATTGCCATCTAATCATCCTAGATAAGCATATAGAGTTGCCTAGCTCTCATTGCATTTGCTGAGTATTATATATATTCACATAGGTTGTAATCTCTTCATTGAGAAGTAAGTCTTGCGTGTAGCTTCCGGGATTAGGTTGCTTAGATCGCAAGCAATTGAAGTCTTGTGTGATAGACCGGGATTAGGTCGGACACCGGGATTAGTTGGTTACACAAGTAAAATGGACTAGAGCCACTGTTAAAGGCCCGCGTGGTAGAAGTGGGGGGTTATAGACCGGAGTGTTAGACGAGGTCTACATAGGTTGTAAACTCCATTTCAATTAGTGGATTTCGAGGTTCGAGTGTGGTGCACTATACAGCCCGTGGTTTTTCCCATGAGGGTTTCCACGTAAATATCAAGTGTCATTTATAATTCCACACCATATTACACTTGTTATTGTATTGACTAGATTGTGGTATTTTCGTAAATTGACTTAACGCGAAAATTGGGTAATATTATTAAAATCTATTCACACCCCCCCCTCTCTAGATTAATATATTGTAAACACACCCGAGTTTATTTGCACTTTCAAATATGTTCAATCAAAGAAACATTGCACAACTAGGAATCATTTATCATTACAATATAAATAATCAATGCACAAATATTCCTAGATACAAAGCTAATCACAATACAACTCTCAAGCATATAAAAACATAGGTTTAAAAAAACCTAACTCACATCAAGATTCTAATTAAGATCAAATTAACTTTTAATTGAAGCCTACAAACCTAATAACATATGATCAAGAACATACACATATATAGGAAGAAAGCCCAAGGTAATTGAAGAACATGTAAGCTCAAGATCTTGACAATTACCTTAGAACAAGTAGTGTAGTCCAAATTTGGTGTGAAACCAAATGAAAGATTGATCAAATGATCTCAAGGTTACTTGGGGTTTGTAGAGGACTCTAGTACGAAGATTCTCCAACTTGAATCACTCAAATCAGATGAAAGATAAGAGATATATGGTGTTTAGAAGTTGAGAAAATCTTAGAGAAAATTTTGCACTTTTTCTCTCTTGAAAATGGTTGAAATGTGAAACTGAGAGAGATGGAATATTTAAAGGAGAAAGGGAGGGAAAAATGAAAGAGAGTGGAACTCGCGTAGGAGGTGGCTTCTTTGCTTTCCCGTGGAGGTGTGTGGCCACCACGGAGAGGCCAAGACGCGTGGCCACCATGGGGAGGCCAAGAGGCCTCCTTCCCGTGGTGGCCACGCGCCTCCATGGGAAGGCCTCCCAAGTTGGCCTTCTCTTCTTTCGTTTTCCTCCTTATGCATCATTGCGTTTTTCGACCGTCATTTGGCCTCTGAACTTGGAATTCAAATATGTTTTCGGATTATGAACCATAACTCACTAACACACGAGGACAACTATGAAACTTTGACAAATGGATGTGAACTTAACTCGATACACGACGACAAAGACAACGCATTGTAAGAGAACGTAAAATTTTATAACTTCCTAGTTTGAACTCGAAATCTAATGAATGAGTATTCGGAACGACCGAAACTCAACAACGAATCATTTGAGAACATATTCAAGTCCAAATCACTAACACACAAACAAATAAACACATGGCCACACAAGTATGCAATTTCATAGAGATAGTCATAGTACATGCATTTCTACAATGTTTGTCAATTTGAGAATAATGCATGAACATACTGAAACAAGTGTGAATGTGTTATACCAATTTAGCACTACTATGTAGTGACACATATGAATGAATTGTGTGTTTGTGCGCCTAAGCCTTGTAAGAGGAAAAGAGGTATTAATACCTTTGTAGTCAATGACGCTTTCCTAGCACGAATGCTTCACTTTGCTTGAGACGATGTGCATCCTCTTTGAAGTTTGATAAACCATACAATTAGGACAACATACCAATACAAAAGAAATACCGTTTGGATGTAAAATAATGCCAATTAGACTTAAAATCCTAACAAGAGGGAAATAGGAGAATTGGGTGGCCAATCAAAAGGAGCCACCTCTACCATCCTGTGGAGGCGCATGAGCCTCAAGGGGCAGAGGGCATCCCTTCCCGAGAGGCTCACTGTTGGGGTTTTTGCCGTAAAGCTTGTAGTTTGTAAATGTGAATTGAACAAGAAATAAAAGAAGTAGTTTATTCATTCAAATTGTCTCATACATTTATAATAACATGTGTACTTAACATCCAAGATTGCCGGATGTAATTTCAAACTGAGTATATGAATGTCATATATAGATGGATTCAGTTTGAAAGGAGCAATCTAAAGAGTCCGTAGATAGCAAATAAAGCTGGGTACTTTATTTGTGGTCAATCTACAGCTGCGGTCCATTCCGTAATGTACGGTGATCTTATCCTAGATCATTCATATGGAGATATGAGAATGGAGGCACCTTATATGATTTGATCATATAGGACTGAGCCATGATCTATATGAATCTCTCACCAAGATCCGTTAAAAGATGAAATTCATATATATCAACAAATGATGGCTATATATGGGTGATCTTAATCCTGAGTGTCTTATCGACTCCTTCAGGTTAGATCGTGGTTTTTGATATACCATGGGTGAGATCGGAGTTGCATTCCCGGTCAATAACTTAGTATGTTGGAATCATGATTTGGCTTGTAGCTGGGAAGGTCTGCACACAATAGTGGAATCCACTCCTTCTTGTGAGAAGTAGATAGTAGTTCCCTTAAGGGTTGATTCGGGGCTTGAACAATATGAGCGCTCTCCTAATTCCGTAAGGAATGTAGGATTTATTGTTCATTAGAGAATCAATGGTACTTAATGGAAAGATATAATTAGAGGGGTATAACGGACATTATGACCCAGCTCTAATTATGAACTACCTGTGGAGGATCATACCATATGTAATAGCTATATCAATGGACACCAAGATTTATTGGTTTGTGTAAAAACGTCTACAGTTGAGAGAGTGCAACTTCGGGTTTTTAGTGGAATAACACCGAAGTTAATAATCATGAAATATTAATTAAAGAGTTTAATTAATTATTTCTAAAGATTATTGGAGCTCAAAATACTGTGGGTCCATTAGGTCCCCTTGCTAGCCCGATCGATTTAGGTAACAAGGGTCACGGTTAATTAATTGGATTGTCCAATTAATTATGTTACGAAAGTGACACGTATATATTCGGGAATTAATTGAATAATAAGATTATTTAATTAATGAATAATGGTGATTAAATAAATTAAATAATAAGATTATTTAATTATGTTGTTAATCACTAAATGGAGGGTGTTAGTTGATATTTAATTTAGAATAAAATAAGATAATATGATTATTTTATTTTATTAAATTAAATATTTGAAATTGAATTTAAAAATGTTTAAATTCAAAAATTAATGTTTAATTATTTTTTAAAAAAGATATGAGATATCTTTATAAAATTTTTTTTTTTATCCAAATTGATTCGGTTGGTTATTAAAGAGATATATGAGATATATGTTTTTAATTTTAAAAAGATAACCAAATCAAACAGGATCAACTAACACAAATATATTAAAAGGCATCAAGTCTTTTGAAAAGGGTTGAAGTTTTGTTTTTGGCAAACATAGGTTTGCGTGAGACAAAAGAAGAGACAGTGAAATAGTGTAGCCAAATAAAGGTGGTGGTACTACATCATTAAAAGAACAAGTGTTGTCCTTTTTTGTGTGTTCTTCTCTTCTACCTCCATATCTTGTTCCTGAGTACCGTGACGCGCCCACACGCCGTTACCAGTTCCGGGAGATAGCGAGGAAGATCAAGTGGTTCTAATCAGGAGCAGATCGAATTAAAGCGAAGGAGCCTCCTACGTAGGTATGAAATCGTTTCACCTTCTTTAATTGCTTTCGATTATTACTGTACAAATAGGTTTAGTTTATGATTGCTTTAAAAAAATTTTAAAACCCTTCCGCTGCGCAATCTGTAAACTTAGGCACCAACCCTTGGTATCAGAGCCAATTTTTGTACAGTATAATTGAATTCGATTGCTCCTGATTGCATGTATGAATGTGTAGGCACTGTCTTTATGATTGTATGAATGTTTATAATTAAATTGTTTAATTTAAACATGGTTGATCGTAAATTTTTATGGTACATGGGTTTTAGGGTTTTGGATTTTGAATGTAATATTTTTCGATGTAATATTAATTTCGGGTTGTAATTTTTTTTTTTTTATTATTGATTTGCTGTAATTTATTATTATTATTATTATTAATGTAAATCAATGAAGATCAACGATCCGGAAAGCATATCATAGTAGCTGCACAAACCGTTTGTACAATAGATGATTTTGGGATGCATGCGCAACTGCATGCAATAATTGCTTGCATTGCACAACACTTGTGCAGGTATAATGCATTTTAATGTGCAAGAGTTGCACGATAATGTCATGCGCATCATATGAGGAACGTGCAAGTATTTCAAAAGCAATGCAATGCAATACAAAGTCAATTGTTATGCAATTGTGCAGATGTCATGCAGTCCATGCCCAAGTGTTGCATGGCATGGTCATGCACATGCACGCTGCACATGCAATTGTTGTGCATTGTGCGGCAGTCAGACGTATGGGCCAAATTTTTTTTTGGGAAATCCCGAGTCTACAAAAAATGTTAGAGTAACATTTGGACTTTAGGGATTTAATCCATGAGATGGATCCATTAAAATAAATCAAGTTGGACTTAATTTTTGGGCCCGAAAGACGCAGAAGATATTACAAATGGACTTGAAGATTTTTGGAATTACAAGAAGACCAAGGAATGCCTTGGATTAAATTTTTTGTAATTAGAAATTTTTTAAGTTAGATAAACCCATTGTACTCGGTCAACTCATGTATGCTTTTATTATGAGATGATTAAAGCATTGTCATGCATATATATATCATTTAGATTAGGTGTGCCTACACATATATATGTTGATATGTCATACATGCACTATAGCCATTTATATTATGTGTTTATTTTTTTAATTTGATTAAAATGGGTTATTCACATAATTGGCTATAAATTAATGGGATTAGTTTTTAGGAGTAAAAACTTGGTAATTCACATTAATCACTAATCTATTTTTTTAAAGAGTTTAATTACTTAGATTAGTAGGTCCTTTAATATATATT
The DNA here is from genome assembly GCA_954870605.1 of Acer campestre. Lineage (NCBI taxonomy): Eukaryota > Viridiplantae > Streptophyta > Magnoliopsida > Sapindales > Sapindaceae > Acer > Acer campestre. The sequence continues at coordinate 21,463,900 of OX940800.1, read as the reverse complement.
AGGATTAATTTGATTAAGCCCCTAATAATAATTGGACCTAATAATGTGTTTAGTTTTAATAGTTAAAACTTGGTAAATACATTTTTAATAATTCTAGTCTTAGTAAATAGTTTACATAGATTAGAATTATCACTAATGAACTAGATTTTTAAGAGTTAAAAATCAAATTAGTTTATTAGCTATTGGAATAGGATTCTAATAAATTGTGATTAATGCACTTGACACTTAGATTGAAATTAGCCGTTTAATCTAGTTTTATCTAGGTGCATTAATATTAATAGAAAACCCTAATTATAAAATAGTGAGTGGGAGAGGGATATATGACATTATATCCCGCGGTCTCCATCATTAGTTCAACACCGTAAGATTCGAGTGGGGCCTCGTGACGGCATTGTTTTCGTCCTCCCTAAGGAGGGTTTCCATAAGAATCGATATCAAGGTTGACTTCCTAACGGATAGGATTTCTGAGGGGATTTCGGGATTGATCGACCCTAAGGCGGCAATTCTCGAGTTAAGCTCATGAGATCTGAAATGATGGGCTACGCTCATAAGGTTTTAATTAAATTGGTTAATTAGAAACCTGACTGAAATATACGATGGTTGAATGTTAGAGGAATAAGAGTTATTTCGGTATAACATTTGATTGAGAATGTCTCGATCCAACATGCAAGAATTTAACTGACCCTAAGGCGGCACTTGCTTGTGGTATGTTGGATTGTCGTGGCATAGAAACACTTTTTAGGGTTGTTTTTGTTCATTAAACATTTTCATGCATCATGTTTAATTTTATGTCGAACATTCGCACATGTTTTGAATGTATGAATGAATGAATTCTTTATTTATGTTTTTTTCAGCCATGTCAACTGCACTATTACAAATCATAGCCAATGACAAATTAACTGGTGATAACTACACTAAATGGAAACACAATATCAATGCAATTTTGGTCACCAAGGACCTTAAGTTTGTGCTTACGGAGGAATGTCCTCCAACGCCTACTGCCAATGCCGCACGAACTGTTCGTGAGGCATATGAGAAATGGGTTTCATCAGATGAGAAAGCCCGAACATATCTGTTAGCAAGTATGACAGACGTGCTTATCACTAAGCACGAAGCAATGGGTACTGCATTTGAAATAATGGAGTCATTGCAGGCTATGTTCGGGCAACCCTCTGAGCAAAAGCGGCACGAAGCTGTTCGTTCCGCTATGCTCGCTCGTATGAAGGATGGTGCATCAGTTCGGGAACATGTCTTGAACATGATGTCCTACTTTAACACGGCAGAAATTAATGGCGGGGCCATTGATGAACCCAGTCAGGTGAGCATCATACTGACGACTCTTCCGAAGAGTTTCGATCAGTTCAAGAGCAACTATGGGATGAACAAGCTTAAGTTCAGTCTCACACAGTTGCTCAATGAGCTCACTACCTTTGAGTCCTTGACTAAGGACAACAAGGGCAGGACCGGTGAGGCAAATGTTGCCGAACCATCTTCCTCCAATAACAAAAAGAGGAAGAGGTCTGCTGGGAAGGCGAAGGGTAAGCCCAAACCCAAGAAAGCCCAGAGCAAAAAGAAAGACGCCTCCATCGACAAGAGCAAAGGAAAATGTTTCCATTGCGACAAAGTCGGGCACTGGAAGAGGAACTGTCCTCAATATCTGGAGGAGGTAGCCAAGAAGAAGAAAACGAAAGGTAAATATGATTTACTTGTTCTTGAATCGTGTTTAGTGGAAGATGATTCTTCATCTTGGATAGTTGATTCGGGGGCCACTAACCATGTTTGTTCTTCTTTGCAGTGGACTGATTCTTGGACACAGCTTGAGGAGGGAGCTTTCTCTATGCGTGTGGGGTCAGGGGATGTCGTGTCAGCACGAGCAGTGGGCGTAATTAGATTGCGTTTTTGTAATAATAATTTCATATTGTTGGACAATGTATTTTTCATTCCTGGATTTACACGGAATTTAATTTCCGTTTCTATATTGTTAGAACAATTATATTCTGTTTCTTTTGATAATAAATCAGTTATTATTACAAAGAATGGTCTGAATATTTGTTCAGGAATTAATGAAAACAATTTATATGTGTTAAGACCGTTAATACATACAACACTGCTCAACACCGAAATGTTTAAGGTTGAAAAACCAAAAACTAAACGAGAAAAGATTTCTCTAGAAAACGAAACGTATCTATGGCATCTAAGACTTGGCCATATCAACCTTGACCGGATAGATAGACTAGTGAAAAGCGGACCTTTAAGTGAGTTAAAGGTTGGCACCTTACTTGTCTGCGAATCCTGTTTAGAAGGTAAAATGACCAAGAGACCTTTTACTGGAAAATGGCTGAGAGCTAAAGAACCATTAGAGCTTATACATTCAGACGTCTGTGGACCGATGAATGTTAAAGCAAGGGGTGGTTATGAGTATTATGTCACCTTTATAGATGACTACTCAAGATACGGATATGTCTACCTAATGCAACGAAAGTCAGAAACTTTTGAAAAGTTCAAAGAATTCCGAGCTGAAGTTGAAAATCAGTTAGGAAAGACTATCAAGACTCTACGATCAGATCGTGGAGGTGAGTACCTTGACCAAGAGTTTGAAGACTTCATGGTCGAGTATGGGATAGTGTCCCAACTCACAGCTCCTGGTACACCTCAGCAGAATGGTGTCGCGGAGAGGAGAAATAGAACCCTAATGGAAATGGTGAGATCTATGATTAGTTTCTCATCGTTACCAAATTCCTTTTGGGGATATGCATTACAAACAGCGGCATACATTTTGAATGTAGTGCCATCCAAATCTGTTCCTAAGACTCCTCTAGAGTTGTGGAATGGTCGTAAAGTTAGTTTGCGACATTTTCGCATATGGGGGTGTCCAGCACACGTGCTGAAGAACAGAAGTGGAAAGCTAGAGCCCAAGTCTATGGTCTGCTTGTTTATAGGATACTCCAAGGAGACCAGAGGTGGATACTTTTATAGTCCTGAAGATAACAAAGTGTTTGTATCGACAAATGCAACATTTCTTGAGGATAACTATATTAGTGACCATAAGCCTCGTTCTAAAATTGTATTGAATGAGTTGGAGCCTGGTGAGACCAGTTCTCAGTCAACAAGAGTTGTTGATCCATTAACATCTGAGAGTCAGATGATTCCTAGTCAGGATATACTACCACTTAGACGTAGTGAGAGGGTTGTGAGACAGCCTGAACGCTATTTGGGTGTAAGTGATGGACAAGATGTTGTCTCTGCTGATAGTGTGGATGATCCATTGACATTTAAGAATGCAATGGAAGATCTTGATAAAGAGGAATGGCTTAAAGCCATGAATCTCGAGATGGAGTCCATGTACTCTAACTCAGTCTGGGAACTTGTAGACTTACCGGATGGGGTGAAACCCATAGGGTGTAAGTGCATCTACAAGAGAAAGAGAGGAGTAGACGGGAAGGTAGAGACCTTCAAGGCAAGGCTAGTGGCAAAGGGTTATACCCAAAAGGAGGGGGTCGATTATGAGGAGACCTTCTCGCCAGTAGCTATGTTTAAGTCTATTCGGATTCTCTTATCCATAGCTGCTTATTTTGATTACGAAATTTGGCAAATGGACGTCAAGACTGCATTCTTGAATGGCAATCTTGATGAGAGCATCTACATGATGCAACCAGAGGGATTCGTGTCTCCAGATCAAGAGCAAAAAGTTTGCAAGTTGCAAAGATCCATTTATGGACTTAAGCAAGCATCTAGATCTTGGAACATAAGGTTTGATGATGTGATCAAAACCTATGGGTTTGAGCAAAACGTTGATGAGCCTTGTGTCTACAAACGCATCATTGACAAGAAAGTAGTTTTCTTGGTCCTATACGTAGATGACATCCTACTCATTGGAAATGATGTGGGAGTATTGTCTGATGTAAAGGGCTGGCTGGCCAGCCAATTCCAAATGAAAGATTTGGGAGAGGCAAGTTATGTTCTAGGGATCCAACTTATAAGGGATCGCAAGAACAAAATTATAGCACTGTCTCAAGCATCGTATATCGACAAAATTCTTATGCGATTTTCGATGCAGAACTCCAAGAAAGGTAATTTACCTTCCAGGCATGGAGTTCACTTGTCTAAGGAACAGTGTCCTAAGACACCTCAAGAAGTTGAGGATATGAGACGAGTTCCCTATGTGTCAGCAGTAGGTAGTCTCATGTATGCTATGTTATGCACGAGACCGGACATCTGCTTCGCAGTGGGAGTAGCCAGCAGATACCAGTCCAACCCAGGATTAGATCATTGGGTTGCTGTCAAGACTATTCTCAAGTATCTTCGGAGAACGAGAAACTATATGCTAGTGTATTCTGGACAGGATTTGATCCCGTTAGGATATACGGATTCTGATTTTCAGACAGACAAGGATTCTAGGAAATCCACGTCTGGATCAGTATTCACCCTTGGTGGTGGAGCCATTGTGTGGAGGAGTGTTAAGCAATCTTGTATTGCTGATTCCACCATGGAAGCCGAATATGTAGCCGCTTGTGAAGCTGCTAAAGAGGCTGTTTGGCTCCGCAAGTTCTTGAGTGATCTGGAAGTTGTTCCGAATATGGATAAGCCCATCACACTTTATTGTGATAATAGTGGTGCTGTGGCTAATTCCAAAGAACCAAGAAGCCACAAGAGAGGTAAGCATATAGAGAGGAAATATCATCTCATCAGAGAGATAGTGTAGAGAGGAGATGTGACCGTGACCAAGGTAGCATCACAGGATAATCATGCTGATCCATTTACGAAGACCTTACCGGCTAAAGTGTTTATGGGTCACCTAGAGAGTCTAGGTTTACAAGACATGCCTCACATGCTTTAGTGCAAGTGGGAGATTGTTGGGGTTTTTGCCCTAAAGCTTGTAGTTTGTAAATGTGAATTGAACAAGAAATAAAAGAAGTAGTTATTCATTCAAATTGTCTCATACATTTATAATAACATGTGTACTTAACATCCAAGATTGCCGGATGTAATTTCAAACTGAGTATATGAATGTCATATATAGATGGATTCAGTTTGAAAGGAGCAATCTAAAGAGTCCGTAGATAGCAAATAAAGCTGGGTACTTTATTTGTGGTCAATCTACAGCTGCGGTCCATTCCGTAATGTACGATGATCTTATCCTAGATCATTCATATGGAGATATGAGAATGGAGGCACCTTATATGATTTGATCATATAGGACTGGGCCATGATCTATATGAATCTCTCACCAAGATCCGTTAAAAGATGAAATTCATATATATCAACAAATGATGGCTATATATGGGTGATCTTAATCCTGAGTGTCTTATCGACTCCTTCAGGTTAGATCGTGGTTTTTGATATACCATGGGTGAGATCGGAGTTGCATTCCCGGTCAATAACTTAGTATGTTGGAATCATGATTTGGCTTGTAGCTGGGAAGATCTGCACAAAATAGTGGAATCCACTCCTTCTTGTGAGAAGTAGATAGTAGTTCCCTTAAGGGTTGATTCGGGGCTTGAACAATATGAGCGCTCTCCTAATTCCGTAAGGAATGTAGGATTTATTGTTCATTAGAGAATCAATGGTACTTAATGGAAAGATATAATTAGAGGGGTATAACGGACATTATGACCTAGCTCTAATTATGAACTACCTGTGGAGGATCATACCATATGTAATAGCTATATCAATGGACACCAAGATTTATTGGTTTGTGTAAAAACGTCTACAGTTGAGAGAGTGCAACTTCGGGTTTTTAGTGGAATAACACCAAAGTTAATAATCATGAAATATTAATTAAAGAGTTTAATTAATTATTTCTAAAGATTATTGGAGCTCAAAATACTGTGGGTCCATTAGGTCCCCTTGCTAGCCCGATCGATTTAGGTAACAAGGGTCACGGTTAATTAATTGGATTGTCCAATTAATTATGTTACGAAAGTGACACGTATATATTCGGGAATTAATTGAATAATAAGATTATTTAATTAATGAATAATGGTGATTAAATAAATTAAATAATAAGATTATTTAATTATGTTGTTAATCACTAAATGGAGGGTGTTAGTTGATATTTAATTTAGAATAAAATAATAAGATAATATGATTATTTTATTTTATTAAATTAAATATTTGAAATTGAATTTAAAAATGTTTAAATTCAAAAATTAATGTTTAATTATTTTTTAAAAAAGATATGAGATATCTTTATAAATTTTTTTTTTTATCCAAATTGATTCGGTTGGTTATTAAAGAGATATATGAGATATATGTTTTTAATTTTAAAAAGATAACCAAATCAAACAGGATCAACTAACACAAATATATTAAAAGGCATCAAGTCTTTTGAAAAGGGTTGAAGTTTTGTTTTTGGCAAACATAGATTTGCGTGAGACAAAAGAAGAGACAGTGAAATAGTGTAGCCAAATAAAGGTGGTGGTACTACATCATTAAAAGAACAAGTGTTGTCCTTTTTTGTGTGTTCTTCTCTTCTACCTCCATATCTTGTTCCTGAGTACCGTGACGCGCCCACACGCCGTTACCAGTTCCGGAAGATAGCGAGGAAGATCAAGTGGTTCTAATCAGGAGCAGATCGAATTAAAGTGAAGGAGCCTCCTACGTAGGTATGAAATCGTTTCACCTTCTTTAATTGCTTTCGATTATTACTGTACAAATAGGTTTAGTTTATGATTGCTTTAAAAATATTTTAAAACCCTTCCGCTGCGCAATCTGTAAACTTAGGCACCAACACTCACACGCCTCTCATGGGAAGGGATGCAAATGGCCCTTGGCCATTCCGCTTCCCTTGTGCTCCTCTTACATTCTTTGACCGTATTTCGGCCTCCGAATTCAAATATGTCTTTGGATAATGAACCAAGACTCCCTCACAATCAAAATGACGACTATGAAACTTTAATCAAAAGTTATGAATTCGACTCGATACACAAAGACGAAGACAATGCATGGTAAGTGAACAGAAAGTATTGTAACTTCCTACTCGGAACTTGAAAACTAATGAATGAGAAACCGAAACGACCGGAACTCAATAAGGAATAATATAAGATCAAATTCAAGTCCGATATCACAACAACACAAACAAACAAACACAAGAATGCCGTTTCCTAGATATAGTCCTAAAACATGCAATTTATACAATTTTGTCAATTTAAGTCTAATGCATGAGTATATAATATCAAGTTTGTGAATGTGTTATAACAATTGAGCACAATGATGTAGGGACACATTTGGATGCAATATGTGTGTGTGCCTAAGACTTGTAAGAGGAATAAGGTATAAATATACCTTTGTTGAGCAATGAAACATATTCCTCTTGAAGACTCCATCTTGCATGATAAGTTGCCAAATCTTCCTTGAAGCTTGAATCATCATCAATCTAAGACAACTAATCAATACAAGTGAAACAATGTTTTGATACAGAATTTATGCCAATAAGACTCAAAAACCTAACATCTAAACACCTAGATATATATCTTCACCATCTTTGTCATCAAAACGAGGTTTCAATTATGACTCATATAAAGCATCAAACCTTACGCGAATTATCATATACTAGGATGGATAATTTTTACAACACTAATGCTAAATAGTGTTTGGCTAAGTTGCCGTTAACAGTAAGATTAATGGGTCAATCTTTAGATTTCAGTCTAAAGGTGTATAAAAATAAATGATTTGAAAATTAAAACAAAATTAAAACAAAAAGTAACCAACTCTCTCTCACATAACTATCCATTAATCTTTCTGTTAAAAGTAAGATTGTAAAATCCATGCTAAACAACCCAAATAATTAGCTCAACTCATTTGCCACATTAATTATTTGGATTGAGTTTTGGATTAATTATTTGAGTTGTATAGTATTACTCTCTCTATAAACATTATAATAAATTTTATAATGTTTCAAAAAATAATAATAATAAATTCTATAATTATGATATTTCCTTTGTTTGATCCTATCTTTTCAAACATAACCACAAGTCCACAAGAAAGCAAATGTTTCAAATAGGGATGAGCCATTTATCCTTGGGGACCCAAATTCCCACATCCCCATCCCCATTTGGGGAAGAATTTTTAGGAAAAATTGGAGAAATGGGGGTGGGACGGGGGATGATTTTTATCCCCAAATTAAAATGGGGATGGGGATTGGGGGGGGGGGGGGGGGGTGCCCCCATCCCCGTTTCCCCAATTCCCCCAAACATTATATATACATATATATTAATATTTTTATTCTTCTATTTTACTAAATATATACATCTTTTGAATTTGTAATGGATTTTATTTTATATTTGAATTTATGATAGATTTTATGTTTTTCTAGTGTGTAGTTTTTAATTAAACATGTTAAATGGGGAAGATGGGGAAACAGGGAAACGAAAAAACGGTAAAAAACCGAGGAAAACGGGGAAAATAGAGAAATGAGAATGGTGATGGGGGGACCTCCCCCCAAAACTTCCCCATCCCCATTTTCCCTATGTTTTTCTAGTATGTAGTTTTTAATTAAAAATGTTAAATGGGGAAGACGGGGAAACGGGAGAAAACGGGAAAACGGTAAAAAACCGAGGAAAACGGGGAAAATAGAGAAATGAGAATGGTGATGGGGGGACCTCCCTCCAAAACTTCCCTATCCCTATTTTCCCCAAATGGGGAAATTTGGGGGGGAGGGCATTGGGGAGAGTTTCAAAAGTGGGGATGGGGATGGGGATGGGGGACCTATATCCATCCCCCCCCATCCCCATTTGGATGCTCATCCTTAGTTTCAAATCTCTTCCATTTTCTAATTTTTCAATAATAATAATAGGGAAAAGATCGTTTTCCCCCATAACCTTTACCCTATTATTAAAGTGAGGACAGGGTTTCCCAAAAATTACCGGTCTGCCCCCTGCAATGAAAATAATATAAAAACACCCCCTTCTGTTTGCTTTTTCTTCACAGATATGAACTCTGACATGTTTTTGCGGGTGAATTGACCAAAATGCCCTCCTGTGCCTTTTTAAAAACTGATTACACTAAAAAATAATTAGCGTAAAACTAAAAAATTAAAAATTAAAATTAAAAGATAATTTACATATAAAAAATAAAATAAAAACTAATAAATTCTCTCTCTCTCTCTCTCTCTCACGTATTACAAAAGCTTCCGTCTCCTCTACCATCAAAATCTTCCAAATCTTCCATCTCGGAGTGACAAAATAGGCTTTTTGAATCTTGTAAGACTTGAAATCGAAAGTGGGTTTTGATTTGTTGCTATTGTCTTCTTCTCGGAGAGTTTCTTCTTCTTTTGTGAGAACTGGAGAGATCGAAATGGGTCTCTTTGTCTTCTTCGACGAAATCAACGACATGGGTACTCTCTTGAAGGGACTAAAACGTCGAGATCTTGATCGAGATGAGCTAGCTTGATTGAAGATTGAGCAAGAGTGAACCCATGCACCAAGATTCATAGAAGCAATAAAGATATCTGGTGAAATTCGATTTTATATATATATATATATAAAGAGATATTGGTTGTGTGTGTGAAGTTTGAGCATTGTATTTGTACTCTATGTTCGATTTAGTTGAATTCTCAAATTCTTTACATTTGTTACATTTTTCTATAATTATTTTGCCTATTTTTATTTTTAGTGTTAATTTTGCCACCAGATTAATATTTACATTAATTTTTGTGGTGTTAATTTTTGTAGAGATCCACTAGATTAATATCATGGGGAAAATCTGGGTTTGATTTTTTCCTTTTTTTCTGGGTTTGAATTTTATTTTGGTTGTTGGGTTTGATTTAAGTTTCAAGAAGATGAAGTTTGAACTGATGATCATTGTGATTGACGGTGGGTGTTGATGAACCGAGTTTTGTTGTTTAAGAGATATCAGATGGGTGGAGGAGTGACGTGGCATCATCTCCTTCACTCATTTGTTTTTTTTTTTATTTTTATATATTATTAATTATAAATATCAAATGACTTTTACGAAATTGCCCCCCAACAGTAACGGTCAACCCTCACTGTTGATGATTTTTCTGACAGAGGGGGGTGTTTGTTAAATAAGTCTGTTTTGGAGGGGTCAACTTTCTAAAGTTGAGAAACCCTGTCCTCACCTTTCTAATATAGTAAACAGTAGGGGGGAAAATGATTAAATTCCATAATAACAATATCAAAAAGCAAAGTCCGTATGCGGTAAAATGACGTAACTGCCCTTAGAGTGTGTCTGTTTACTACAACTTCCAGGTCTGAGTTAGATGTGCAGATAAAAACCCAACCTTTACTCGGATAGAGAGAGAAAAAACGAAGACAATCAAATTTTATTTAAATTATTAAAAAAAAAAATTAAACACTAAACATTCTCTAATCCCATTCAACAACTTTACTTTGTTTTTTTCTTTTGCTCTTCTTGTAGTTTCTCTCCGTCCAAACACTCCTTTTTTTTGGGTAAGAAAATCTATCAATCGAGCTAGGGTTTAGCTATCGAATTAGGTATGGATTCTTCAGATGACGATTTCTACAGCGGTGAGGCAATGGACGACGATTACGACTGCTACAACTCCGACAACGCCGACGACAACGACGATTACGAGTTCATTGAGGAGGATCCCGAAGACGATATCGATAACAGCACCTCCCGTCGCCAGCAGGTTTCTTTTTTCTTTTTCTTGTTTTCTGTTTTATTGAATTCGGTTTCTTTTGAGGTTGATCGCTCAAGTTCGTGTCTTTTCTCGTTTTACTCTGTTTGTTTGGTTGCATAGATAGTGACTGATTGTTGCTGCTTTGGATTCTACTGGCTTGAATTTTGGTTTTGATTTGTTCAGGAACTTGAGCGGTTGAACTTCAGCCATGTTTGGTTTCACTTGATAATGTGTATGATTACCCTTTTTTTTTTATTATTTTTTTATTATTTTTTTTAATTGTTTGTTTGGATGCTGCGAAAATTTGATGCGGTGGACTGGTTGCCACAATTGGATTTTTGGACCTATTTATTTTAAATTCCAATTGGCTTGCATTTCTGTAGATAGTTTAGCCTGTAAGTCGAGTTCCCAGTCAACTATGGCAGACAACACATTACTGGATTTGGATTTGGAAGGTGTTGTTTTGTTCTGTGTATTTTTGAGGAGGGCTGAGTTAATTTTTTATTTTATTTTATTTTATTTTATTTTTTTAACTTTTGAGTTTTAACTTTGGGTGGTCTTCTGACTTGATAATGCTTAGCTTATTACCCCTCTTATGGGCTTATCATTCCAAAAAAAAAAAAAAAACGATTTTTCATTGGCAAACCAGTGAAAAATATTAGGAGCTGAATCTTATGGTCACTTTATATCCTCGAGCACAACATTGTTTGCAAGCTGAATGTGTGTATGCATTTTTAATGTTAATATATTAGGACTCATTATGTCTGAAGTATCCATTTAGAACATATAACCATCAAGTTGGATAAAATTATGAGCACAGATGTCCTTTTCTGAACTATGATTGTCAGAAAATGCATTACCTGATTCTATGAATCTGATTTTTAATATGTTATAATTATTGTGATTGGTCCTGGTTAATTGGTTTTGGTGTATACCATTTCCTTGATTCTTTCTCTTGCATATTTATGTGTTATTTTATCTTTCAGCAAAGTTATACCGTCTTAAGAGAAGAAGATATACATCAACATCAGGAGGATGATATTACAAGAGTTTCAACTGTCCTTTCAATATCAAGAGTAGATGCAAGCATCTTACTCCGTTATTTTAATTGGTAAGTTACTCACTCTTTGGTGTTTGTCCGCTATAGTTGCTGCTCAGGTTGATGTTCTGAACAAAGTTACCATTACAGGTGTGTTAGTAAAGTGCACGATGCATGGTTTGCTGATGAAGATGGAGTACGGAAATCAGTTGGCTTGTTGGAAAAACCAATTGTTCGATTTCCCAATGCAAAAGAAGTCAGTCCTCTGGCTCTATGAAAACAAATTTTTTATGTTGATTGTGCATCTTGCTTGACTGCTTTTCTTGTTTCTGTCCCTTACAATACGATAACTGTTTTTGTGCCCAGCTAACTTGCGGGATTTGTTTTGATTCCTATCCTCGTGATGAAGTTCTGTCAGCTGCTTGTGGTCACCCCTTCTGTAGTGCATGCTGGAGAGGTTTGTCTTACATGCCATATTTTGACATTTGTTCTGTTCTCATGCTCTTTTTTGTTTTTACTTCTTACACAATTTCCTTTTTTGTCGTGCTTCAAGGTTTCAAATCTGAATATATTCTGAATTATGGTTCTGTTAATGACATTCAGTGCCATTCTTTTTTCTGATAACATTATTACTGTACTTGCTGAGATGCTGTTAGTCAAGTCACGTTTGATGGATATTTAAGAACAATTTAAATCTGTGTTATGAAATACTTTGAAAACTTTTTGTATATTTTTTTAGGTTTTATTAGCACAACGATTAATGATGGTCCTGGATGTTTGACGCTGAGATGCCCCGATCCATCTTGTGAAGCTGCTGTTGGTCAAGACATGATCAACAACTTGGCTTCTGGTGAAGATAAGGCAAAGTACTCTCGTTACCTCCTTAGATCTTATGTCGAAGACAATAGGAAGGTACACCCTGGGATTTGAATTCTTGACTTGCCACTAAATCAAACATCTCTAACCCCAGTAATTTTTCTTTGAACAATCTATTCCATAATTTCAGAAGCTATAGCTATAGACTCTTTTGTCTCACTTCCATAGGTGAAAATTAATGGAGTGGTTATGCTCTGCCAGCTTTAATCACATACTGACTGGCATGCAGTGATTCCTCATTAAATCTTCATGATAACATCTTTTGATCTATTTCTGTATGCAATATCCTCTGAAATAGTGGATGTTTGGACACATTTATAAATTCAGAGGGTTTGTTTAAAATTCACATGAGCATGAACCCTGTTTTTCCATAAGCAAGATTACAGTTGTAATTTATTATTATTATTATTATTTTTTGTATTATTTCTTTCAATCGAATTAGAATTTGGTAATATTTCGCTATTCGTCTCTATATGAGATTATTTTTTTAACCCAAATTAAGACTTGAGTTGGCTTCCTTCCATATTTCCTGTTATTTTACCCATATAGTTCTTACCCCTGTTTGTTTTTCTTGTTTACTACTAGACCAAGTGGTGTCCTGCACCAGGGTGTGAGAATGCTGTTGATTTTGCTGCTGGAAGTGGAAATTTTGATGTCTCATGCTTCTGCTCTTATAGTTTCTGTTGGAATGTATGTTTAATTTTTCTAAAAGCATTATGATTAGATTCTGTAAAAACTATTAGCTGTATAACAAATTGGATTGATAATGCAGTGCACTGAGGAAGCTCATCGTCCTGTAGATTGCGGCACTGTGGAAAAGTGGATTTTGAAGAACTGCGCCGAGTCTGAAAACATGAACTGGTAGGGCATATATATTTATGCTTTTAGAATTCTAATCACAATCAATTGAGATTTAATGTTTAGGCATCGTATATTTTTTTGGCTATTCCCTATAAACTTTTGATGCGGCAAGTTTAACTTTGTAATTTATTAGTGTGCAACAAAATATATAAAGAATCTGGAAGAATTTATTAAGTTTTAACCACTTACTAAAATTGTAAACAAAATTCACTGACGATATCAGGCTTGTGTTCAAAACATATAATTATGAGCTATGAGACAAATTGGTTTTACTCTTTTACAAGATTTTGAGAAAGCTAGAGATAAAGATTTATGGAGCTTATCACATGGAAAATGTCGTCCTTTTTGTTTGTATTGAATTGTTATACGTATAAAACATTTGTTGACAAACTAGACAACTACTTATCTAATATACTTATTGTTATAGAGTTTTTTTTAAATTATTTAACTTTAATGGGCCATAGTGGATTGTGGATTTATTGATGCTTTAATTTACTTGTACTATCTTCTTTTTCTTCTTCTTTATTTATTTATTTATTATTATTATTATTATTATCAATGTAATACCTTGCAGGATACTAGCCAATTCCAAGCCTTGTCCGAAATGCAAGCGACCAATTGAGAAAAATCAAGGCTGTATGCATATGACATGCTCACCACCTTGTAAATTTGAATTTTGCTGGTAAGCTTTGAATCTTCTGCTGAAACCAAAATTTAATGGTAACATCTCTTGCTTTGGATGAGTGTTATTGAGTTTGATATTAATTATTGTTTACAGGCTATGTCTTGGTGCATGGTCAGATCATGGGGAGAGAACTGGTGGTTTCTATGCTTGTAATAGATATGAATCAGCTAAGCAACAGGGAGATGTAAGAGAATAATAATCTTTTGTTTGATATTTTGCTTATTGTAGCTGCTAAATACGTGCTTTTATTTTGAAAATGGTTAAGTTTTTTCTTTTTGATTTACGAATTCACATCTATGCTTGTAGTACGATGAAGCTGAGAGGAGGAGAGAGATGGCAAAGAATTCTTTAGAGAAATACACTCATTATTATGAACGTTGGGCTAGCAATCAAACAGTATGAGGATTTTCTTTTAAACTATTTCTGTTTCTTTCAAATTTAGTAAAGTTGATTCCTTTTTTAATTTCCTGACTCAAAAATTTTACATTGGTGCTTTTTATTTCTTTTCCAAATAATCTGTAACTCAAATTCATAGTTTGTCTTTTAATTCCATCGCCATATGGGTCGTGTTGTTTGGTGTTCAAGATGCAAATTTTAGAAAGGAGAAGTATATTACTAATCATAGAATATAAAAATGACGCAAGGACCCTAAAACTGCCAGGAACATTGTTTTAGTACCAAAGGTGTTTATTAGTTGGCATTATTTTACTTTTTGTAGAACAATGTAAATGACCAAGTATCTGTGTCACCTCATGCCATGGTGTAAATGACCAAGTATCTGTGTCACCTCATGCTATGGTGTGCAGGTCGGATAGGATCATAGTGTATGTGTAGATCTATACCATGTTTGAATTTTTTTTTTTCCTCTTTTGAAACAATATATATATATATATATATATTTTAAAAAATCTCTGTTAAAATTGGTAAGTACATCATAACAAAAATGCACTGAACCATCCATAAGAAAGAAGCAAATCTGCAAAAAAATATTTCATCTTATTTGATGGTGTATATCGACTTTCTTTTGATATCAAGTTGAAATGATTAACTGAGATTGGGGAAAGAGCGAAATTTAGAAACTGTCTGTCCCAAATAATCCTTGTAGACCTTAGACATGTTGTTGGACCTAATCTTCAAGGCTTTATTTTAGTTACACTGTAGAAACCCTTTCATTGTCATTTCTGGTAGTAAGTTATCCCAATAGAACTTATTTACAAAACAGATCATTAATTTTTTTATAAATATGGAACTGACATCATGAGTGTAAATCGTGTAATCATTACAGAAATGCTTGTTTTAGTTCTCAGGCTCTTAGGTTCCCTTTATTTTAATCAAGTATTGTTGCTTTTACTAGTACTTTCTTCCTACTTACAAAGACCTTTGGATAATATTTAGATTGATTTTACAGAAATCTGACATAATTTCCACAATGTAAAATTTTTGACTGTTAAGATTATTGTATTTGATTCTGAGTTTCAAAGTTTAACTTACTATTGATGTAAATTGTATCTTAATATAATCTATTATCTGTGTTATTATCTGGCAGTCAAGGCAAAAAGCTCTGGCGGATTTACATCAAATGCAGACTGTGCATGTAAGTATCCTTGTTCTTATAACACTATTGTTAATCATCGACCTCATCTTCTTGAGGTGGTTAGATCATCAAACATTGTATCCTATGTTTTTGATGACCAAACATTTCTTACGTGTATCATCTTCTGAGATGTTATCCTTTTGTTCTTCATTTTGGCTATTTTGAGTGATATTCAGAATTCATCTGTCAGTTGGAGTGATGTACCATGTTTTTCTTTCAATATATATCATTTTGTTATATTAAAATTGGCTAATTCATACTACTATGTTCCGAGCTACAAAACTAATCTATTTTAATCTTTTATGGTAGTATGTTTTCTTAAATGTTTCATAAAATCTGGTCATGCAATTCCTTAAGAGATTGGTGGTTGAATAAAAATGCCTTGTGTTCAAATTTTGAGATTTGGTAAAAAAAGAAGCAATAGAAGTAATGTGTGATTATTTTTATGATGGTTGGTTAAATCATTTTAAACTTCTGGTTGTTTCTTTTAAGAAGTGTGAGATGATTTCTTTACCTTATGCCATCTATCCTTATAGCTACCTTTGGATAGTTTGCTCCAGGGGTTTTAATGACTAAATAATATATTTTTTTTTTCCCTTTTTTGGCAGCTTGAGAAGCTTAGTGACATCCAATGCACACCTGAATCTCAGCTCAAGTTCATCATAGAGTCATGGCTTCAGGTGAATCAATTAATTCAACTATAGTGATATGCAGAATTTTTGGTTTATCATTTGTCCTTGAAGATTAAAGGCATGATATTTGTATATTCCCTCCTGCATTATTGTGATTTATTTAGAAAGATATGTCTCTCATTTACTTTTAGATCGTGTGATTTTTAGGTTGTTTGTATATAATCATTTGATGAATGTGGACTTAAATTATTCGTACTTGAGTTGGACACTGTCACATGTGCATGCGTACATGCACACTCAGAGTGTGTTTGGTATGTTTTTCAATTTGAGCTTCTAAAGTAGATCTTTTTGTAGTAGAGCTTCTTCTAATGAGTAGGGCTTCTTCTAATGAGTAGGGCTTCTAACAAAAAAAGCTTTTGGTTATGTAAATTACAAAAAAGGTGTTGACAATATAATTTTAGAAATAGGTTTTGGTTGAGTGAATTACAAAAAAGGTATTGACAATTTATTTATAATGAAAGAGTTATGGTGGAATATCCAAAATTTATAAAGGGTAGTTGAGACAATTCATATGTTTTAAAAAAACTCAAAAAAGCTTCTTGGAGAATCCCAAATTTTGGGTTTCTCCAAGTAGACAAAAAATGACTTTTTTAAAGGGTAATTAAGATAATTCATATATTGAAAAAGCTATTTTGAGTTTTGCCAAACAACTAAAAAAAACTTCAAAATAGCTTCTAGCATTAAAAA
Organism: Acer campestre; assembly: GCA_954870605.1. Lineage (NCBI taxonomy): Eukaryota > Viridiplantae > Streptophyta > Magnoliopsida > Sapindales > Sapindaceae > Acer > Acer campestre. The sequence goes on along the minus strand of OX940800.1, from coordinate 21,446,863 downwards.
AACGCTTTTGATCCTTTCAAAAACCATACCAAACATACACTCACACACACATCCATACTTGGTCCTTATCTGCAAAGTGATTTTTTAAAGGATCAATCTCTTTACGTCCTTTAATTTTCTTTTTCTGCTCATATTTTTATGATTTATTATGTTATTTCTATTACCTTTTTGTGGTAAGAAATTGTCCAGTTATATAGGAATATGTGTCCACAAAATTGGATTTGCTTGATGAAACATATTTTGTCCACCGTTGCTTTTAACTGTGTGGTGTTTCATTATTAATATACCACTGCAGATAGTTGAATGTCGAAGAGTTCTAAAATGGACATATGCATATGGATATTACCTACCTGAACATGAGCATGCCAAGAGACAGTTTTTCGAGTACTTGCAAGGTATCTGTACTTTAAATGCCTGGCAGGAATTAGATCAAATTTCTGTGCTTTAGTGTGATCACTTTACTATCAGAAACACAACATCCTTCACTTTCTGTGTAGGTGAGGCAGAGTCAGGTTTGGAAAGGCTTCATCAATGTGCAGAGAAGGAACTACAACAATTTCTCACAGATGACAGCCCATCAAAAGAGTTTAATGACTTCCGTACAAAGTTGGCTGGGCTAACCAGGTACTTATTGCATCAAAATATTGTCAATTGATAAACACCGAACAAATTAAGAGTTTGTTGGTTTATTCTTCTCCATATGGAGGCAATTTATAGGGGAATACACGAGTGAGAATCAAGGAAATGATCTCCTATAATCAATACAATGATCTCCTACAATCAAGCTACCAATCTCCTACAATCAATATAAATAATTTACATTCAATTTAAACCCTCTATAATTAGGATAGTCCACTATACAAATCCTCTGCATTAATGACAAATATTCTAACAAACACCTCTGTAGCTTTTTCCTTTGCTTTCTTACAACATTGTTTGTTACAACATACATATAAAGATTTTGTCTTTTTCAAGAGAAAACATAAAGAATTCATAACTTGCTTAGATTTTAATTATACTGAATGCCAATGATTTAGCAATCCAATGAAATAAAATCTATCATGGTTAGATATTCTTCCTTTTTTATCTCTTCTGGTTATGTCTACATTTCATATTTATTTGTTTAATATTTATTATAGTTGTTTATGTTTGTATTTGTATGCCTGGTTGTATGAACAAATTTTGTATGAATTTATGGTGGTTCAATGTGCAGGCCAGCATTGTTCAAAATCATGTTTTATGTAGTCTATTTGTTTGAATATTTAAATAGAGTTCTTTTATCATTTAGTCCTTTTTGCTGTTGGGTTATGCTGTAGTCTGGTTGAACTTGCTGTTACTAGAAGGGATTAATTGAATATTTTGGACTCACAGTGTGCCCATTTAGTATCTGAATTGATTAAAACTTTGGACCTTAAAGGATTTTACCCAACAACTCAAATACAATTTATTGATTCATATTTTATGTAAATGATTGATAACTTGTGCATAAGTACATTACATTTAGGACAGTATGTCTTCATTATTTATTTCGTTTTTCAACATACTCTAGGATGAGTGTTTTTTCCCTTTAGTTCTGGAAATGTTATCATTGATGCTTGGATAATTTTAGAGTTCTATCCAGTCATCTTACAATTTGCTTGTGCTGGATGTATTGCCATATATTTTTAATCTATCTGATCGTCTCTTAAGTTTGCATTTGGGCTTCTGCTTACTTTTTGACTCATGAATATACCCTTGCTTTTATGTATACATATAGATTTTTGCATGTAGTAGTGTTTGATTTTGATGATGTAGATTTGATAAACAGTAAATTAATTTTCCTTTATTTTTTCACCTTTGTTCTGGAATTATTTCGTTATTTGATTACAAATTTACAAGCTTTCTGTAATTAACTTTACCATTTCTATCAATTGGGACAGCGTGACAAAAAATTACTTTGAGAACCTGGTTAGAGCGTTGGAAAATGGGCTAGCAGACGTGGACTCCCATGCAGCAGCTTGTAGCAAGACGACTAGCTCAAAATTTACAGGTGGGGCTAGCAAGGGAAAAGGTGGAAGGGGAAAGGGAAGCAGCAGAACTGGCGGTGCCCATGATACGGGCAGATAATCCAGTCACCCGTTGTACCTTCTTCCATTCCAGGTATGCCCAGTACATATCCCAGTTGTTGTGGCAGCATTTTCTGTGAGTTTTATTAGTCTCTGCTTTTGGAATTCTCTGTGGAATGGGAAGCTGGTTAATGTAGTCGGGGAATTCTGGAGAAAATTGTTGGCATAGAAGGTGTGGTGGTGGAAGAAGTGATGAAAACTGTGATTTAGTGTATATAGTTTATTATCTTGTTTTATATAAACAGCTTTAGTAAACTTGTGATAATGTTACCGAATTTGTCAGTCCTGAATGCAAATATTCTCATTCGTGAAAGCATAATATATAAGTTTTCATGTTTTGTCAACTTTTTTTCATTACAAATTTGATCATGAAATGATTTTTTAATTTTCTTTTCAAAAGCAATCTCAAATAATTCCATTATGTGCAAAACAATTTGAGCTAAATGCCAAAAGCACATAAAAATGGATCTACTCGGTGTTACAAAAACAAGATTTTCTCCTTATTTCCTCAAGATATCCTCTCCCTTCTATATCCTTTCTGTGTAGTATGAACCTGACAAATCATACACATTATATATCATTGTTACACGATCGCCCTGTTTTTTTTTTTTTTCAAATGGGTATGCTTTTTCTGGGCGAGAAAAGTTCACTACTCAGTGGCAACGATTTATCTTTGAACATTTTGATGCTCAATACGTTGAGCATCGCTCTCGAATATTGCCGGGAAGCCATCTTCCAATCCGTCCCAGTTTTCATCATTGCCTTAAACTCTTGGAAACAGATTCTTCCATCCTGTAAACAGTAGAGCTATATGTAAAAAAGAAGTAAATGCTAAACCCAGAATGATAATGTGTTTGGAGGATTTACCTTGTCCAAATCAACATCAAATATGATATCTTGGATTATCTGCTCATTGCTTGGATCAGAAATCTCATCTAGCAATGCTTCTCTCAATTCATCAAACTCAATAAACCCTGTTTTGTTCTTGTCAAAGAATTCAAATGCTTGTTGGAGGATGTCATCATTGCCAATCCTTTTCAGGTGAACAGACATTGTCACAAATTCCTCACAGTCCAGAGTTCCATTTCCATCATAATCCGCCTAAATGAAAAATACAAAAGGATTCTATTAATTGTATAGGATATTTCAGAAAACAAAGAGTTGAGAGACTAGAGAAAGACACTCACAGCATCCATCAACATTTGCACTTCAGGATCAGACATTTTATGTCCAATCATTTCGAGGCCTCCTTTGAGCTCTTCAAATGTCAAATCTCCATTGTTGTCTGTGTCCATCATATAAAACAACTGTTTCAGTCCATCTAGTTGCTCATTTGGTAACTTATCTGCTACCACCTGCAATCAAAGATTCATCAGAAACTTCACTTCAAAGTTCAAATATGATGCACAAAAAAAGTGTTGAAAAACTTACTCTTAGAGCTTTCCTCTTGAACTTATTCATCAAGCAGAATTGCTTAATTCTTGTTCTCACATGATCTCCCAGGTTAACATTCGGAGCATGATTCTCATTTTGTATCCATGGATGCTCTGCACACATACAGATGAATATTAGCTTATTTAGCCTTCAACGTGAGACAATAGACAGTGACGATAATAGGTGGCGACAACATACCGAGGACTTCTTGAATTGTCAGCCGGCTGTAAGGATTCGAATCAAGCATATTCTTCACTAGTTTTTTCGCTTCTGCAGAAACCTTGGGCCACGGATCCCTCTCAAAATCTATCTTTCCTCGAACTATAGCGTGTGCAATTCCTTCTTCAGTTTCTGCACTCATTATAGCAAAAATCCCACATGTTAGATGGAGTTAAAATAATTGATAAATGAATTCCATCTTCAATCTTTCTAAATCTTGATCAAAATTACCAAATCGATCAGAGTACATATTCAAGAAACTTGCCTGCCCAAAATGGAGGAACTCCACAAAGTAAGATATAAAGAATAATTCCTGCACTCCAAACATCAACTTCTGGTCCATAATTACGCCTCAAGACCTCCGGCGCCATATAATAAGGGCTTCCAACAATTTCATTAAAACGCTGACCTGCCCATTTACCATCATATCGTAAATTTCCATACACATTAATCCACATTTTAGCTGTAATTTATCATGAGTGCATTAGCTATATATATATATATACCATTTTCAAAGAATATGGAGAGGCCAAAATCAATCGCCTTTAATGGGGAATTTTCAGTTGTATCTGCAAACAAGAAGTTCTCAGGCTTTAGGTCCCGATGTATTACTCCATTGTCATGGCATACCTGCACAATTAGTACGTATTCAAGAAATTAAAATCATGCAGGAGGCCTGTTTATTTATACCACAGATCAGTCCTGACTTCAGCTGACAAAATCCATTTTGTAAAACCAAAGAAATAGAAAAACCAAACCTTGACGATCTCTAAAATTGTCCTGGCAACCCTAGCAGCTGCACGTTCAGTGTAATGGCCTCTAGCGACGATCCTATCGAAAAGCTCACCGCCCTCACATAGCTCCATGACCAAATAAATGGCTTCTTTATCCTCATACGCCTCCTTGTAACTGACAATGTTCGGATGTTTGGGAAGACGCCTCATGATCTCCACCTCCCTCCTCACATCCTCCACATCAATCTCTGTTCTGAGCTTCTGCTTTGCTATCTTTTTGCAAGCGTATGTCTCACCGCTCTCTATGTGAATGCATTGGTGGGTGATCCCGAATTCCCCTCTCCCCAATTCCTTCCCGACTCTGTACGTATCAAATATGCTTCCATCGCACGGGTTTGCCAGCACCGATGCTGTGTTGAACGTAGCCGATCTCCTCGCTGAACCGATGTCGTGCACTGCAAGCTTCTTGTTCGTGTTAGGGTTGCCATGAGTTTTCTTGTATAACAAGATACCTTTTTTCGGCACGGATATGCAGCTTCCCATGAAGATGATTTATGTATTCAACTGATTTTTGATTTTATTTGGTTCGATTCTCTTCAATTCAATTCATATTTGGGGTTATAAACATCCCATGGGAAGCTGGGAGAGGAAAAAAAATGAGATTCAGAGAGAAATAGTACAAAAAAGATTTTCCCTTGAATTTTTTTTTTCCCGAGAAAGAAAATGAAAATGTTGAAAGGAAAAAAAGATAAGAGAGACTAAATTTGGAAAAGAAGTTAAAAACAAGTTTGAAAAAGTAGTTATTGTTTCTCTGTCTATTGGTTTGTCTGTCCCGCCATGTTTTTAGGGACATGTTTGAAAGCCGTTTCATTTAACGGATTCATAGAAACATTTGTTGTATGGGAAATTCGAATGGCGTTAATTCTAACGGTTGATGAAATGCGTATTGTTTGTTTACTTTTGATCTGGACTCTCTAAACATAGTCTCCAAACCCTATATTTGTTCCTTTCTCAAAGGATGGAATATCTCTTTTGTTTTTTGTTTTTTCTTTTTCCATTATAAAAAGAAACATAGGATAGAATATGCTTTGTGATTTGGATGTTTAATGATTTTTTAGAGGTCAAAATAATTTGTATTCTATTTTTGGAAAAAAAATTCTGGGTATAAAGGTGATACTAAACGCTTGATAGTTCTAAGAACATACATTCTTTCAACTTTTTTATTTTTATTTTTATTTTTATTTATTTATTTTTATTTTTATTATTTACTTCTCTCCTTGCCTTTCGCTGACTTTAGTGTCTACTTTATAATATGACGTAGGACACATTGCAAGATCCTTTTGGAGGGGCAAATGTGGTTCATTTTAGGCCTATAATATATCGTTAGAATCGTATCGACGAGACCTACATTTGTTATTGGGGATTTACCCCAGTAACCAGTCACCATTTTGACCTCCGTTTTTCTATTTTTTGGCGTTTTTATTATTTATTTCCTTTTGTTTCTTTGAGTTTGTTTAGGAGCAGTATTTTTTAGTTTTTGGAAATTACCTGTTTGGGAATTTTCTTTTTTAACCAAATTTGGGCTCCTAAATCCTAATGGAAACATTTTTTTTTTTCTATTTAAGCAAGAGTGGTTGACATTGTGATTCAGTTTTTGAGATATTAATAAAATTGTTCATTTGAACAACTTTCTTTGTCATGGATTCGACGGTTTATCATTTATGTTACGTTATAGTTGCACGAAACTAACGCTAAACATATCGCATAGTATCTCACCTTGATCTATCTAAACTGATGAGGTGTGAATTGATAAATGATTAAATGGATAAAGGTGAGATACCATGCAATATGTTTAGCGTTAGTTTCGTGCAACTATAACGTAAAATATAAATAAAAATAATCATATAAATAAAAGTATATATTATCCCACTCTAAAGTAAATAATTTTAAAATTTAATCTAAAGTAAATACAAGTAAATAAAAGTTCAAACAAATTTTAAGTTAAGTTTAATAACTAAATTATAAATAATTAAATTAATACAGAATAATTATATTATAAATTAATTAAAGATAATTTAAAATAATTAAATGATAAAAGTATTTAAATAAATAAAATAAAAGTTTGAGAGAAGATCCACCCCATTTAGATCGGGGTGAAATTCATCCACGCTCCCACCCCATTCCCATTTGGGGGTGAAATTTACCCCTGAATGGGGATGGACCGTGGGGGTTTTGTGCAACTTTACTTAAAAACAATACCGGATAGTGCCTAAATTTAATTATATTAATGTATATTAATTATTTTATTTCGAAGAAAATAGATTGAAATTGTTGAAACAATTGGTCAAATGAAGTTTCTCTCTTATTTTAGATTAAGATTGTGAAGGAATTAATTTTGTTGATAGATCCAGATAACTAAATTAAACTTATTACATACATAAACACTCTAACTGACACATCCCCAAATTGGAAAGAGGTAATTAAATAATTATATAATTTAGTTAGAAACATCACTAATTAATGAACAAAAGAAATAACAAATATAAATAGAATAATAAATTGATTTGCTGCATAAATACAAGAAATTTTTTTATCAAGAGTCTGATGAGCAACTTAAGTGGAAGAAGAATCTCCCAATTCGTAGCTAATTCCCAATCATGATCAGCAGCTTCGGCAAACATCAATATATGAGTTTGGAGATGTTAGAATCAATGATGTGTATTATGCACAGATGATGATGATGATGATGATGATGATATTGGCGGAAAATGAAAGCAATATTCTTGGGGCAAGCAGCCGAGTCCATGATTTGTCCATGGAGACTCCAAAACCACCAACAGAAGATAGAGAAAGGCAAGTATAGATATTGCAACAAAGAGGTACATCTCTTCTGTGTAATTATTACCACAAATCACCATTTAATTTTCAGAGAAAGATTGAGAGATTTTATTTGAAGAAGATGAGAGAAGATGTAGATACATATTCTATATATACAGGAGAAGATATGCACATGATTTAATTTGTTTATTAAGGCAAAAAAGTGGTGGAAATTAAAGTTAGGGGCCGTTCATTGAATGAATGAATGGAGATGCAAGTTGGTCAAGTGTGGGGGTTGTCTTTTTGTGATATGTCTCCTTTTTTATAATTAAGAATCCATGTGTTTAGCGATGTTCATGCATCAATTTGGACATGCACCTTCTCTTCAATCTTTCTACATATGTGTGGTAGCCAAAAATGGCCTCTAGGCCCAAAATGCAAAGTTCAGTCTCCGCTTACTTGGGCCCAGTTTAATTGGATTAGCCCAGCAGGAAAAGCAGCTGTATGACTTGGTCGTTTGAAAACCCAGTCAAACGGCAGTTGAGGAGATTTCGAATAAACGTGATTCTTGGGGAGAATCTCTCCAAGAATCACGCCCACAATCAGATCATTATCTGATTGATCTGATTAAAGGCCAACTGATAGCCTTCTATAAATAGCAAAGCACTTTACACAAATGAGATCATCGAAAATAGCTTACTAAAGCATATTAAAATTCTGCACTAAGAAATCCCGGCCACCGGAATCTGATCTTTTTAGTCATTACAAACCGTTGCTCAACTCAAGCATATCTCAGGCTAAGAATCTAACCCCACCATTTTTTCTTTCGCTTTATCTACATTTTCTGTTCTTGTTCTTTTGCAGGTTCAACGAAGAAGGGAGCTATACTAGGTCGATCGACCACACTATTTTGTCGGTCTATCAAGCAAGTGACGACTCCCGATTGACGGTTTAAACTAAACTGCATTGGGCCTAACAAAATACGACCCGATCCACTTCGATTGTAGGTTTACCACCTATAGTTTGGCGCCCACCGTGGGGCCCAACGCAACTTTATAAGCCATTCAATCAAAGCTTTCAAACGAACAACAACGATGTCTGGGGAAGGAATCGTCCCAACCATCGAAGAGCAGATAGCCGCACTAGTCGCTCAAACAGCAGCAAACGCAGAAAAATTACAAGCGTTAGAAGCTGAAAACGCTGCAATCCGGGCGACTAACGAAGAACTACGAGCTATGGTCGACGGCGTAGTACCCGACAGTGAAGACGTGGAGCGCCCAATTCCGGTCCCAAACGTTGGACAAGAAGTCGACCGAACAGCTCTGGATGCTCCAATTGGACCAGGAATTCCAGACGCAATTCCAAATGTCGGGCAAACCCAACAAATACCCCAGACTGCTCGGGTCGACATCGACCTCAATAACTTGCCTGTCTGGAATAAAAATGAGCAAAATCCTATTATGGGAAAGCAACCTGAGAAAGTCTTGGGGACACCCATGTCACTCCAATCGATGCTAGGTTTGGTAAAATCTGGACCTGACTCATCTACCATTGCTAATTTGGAATTTTCTCGCATGTTTGCAGAGATGGAAACCCTTATACAAAGGATTCCGAGCGTTCCAGCTCCAATTAAAAGGAGCAACATGAATAGCTTCGATGACTTGCCTTTTGTCTATGCAATAGCACTTGTCGAGATGCCTAAAAAATTTAGCTTCCCAAATATGAAACAATATGAGGGGATGACTGATCCAGACGACCACATAGCGCAGTACAAGCAGAGAATGTTCACTGCAGCAATTCCGAGTGACCTACGAGAAGTGTGCATGTGCAAAGCCTTCGGGTCTAGCCTCAATGGTCCAGCTCTACAATGTAACACTAATTTACCTAACAATTCTATCAACTCCTTTGCGCAGCCTACAGACACCTTAGTGGAGCAATTTGCAAGTAGTCGCAAGTTGGAGAAACAGTCGGACGACTTGTATACGATAACGCAGAAACATGGCAAAAATTTAAGGACTTATGTCGGTCGCTTCAACAGAGAAAAAATTCAAATCCCTCACTGCAATCAGGCGACCGCGATATACGCCTTTAGAAAGGGCCTCAGGTTTGACTCTGATCTCTATAAAGAACTAACCAAATACCCATGCAGGATGATGAAAGATGTATTGGCCAAAACGTGGGCCCAAATAAAGTGGGAAGAAAATGAAGCTAATTACATAGGCAAAATCAACAATTATTCAAACCGTAGAGGCGATCGAGTGGATAGACGGTCGAACGACAGGAGAACAAAACCTTACCCGACTGGTGACAGACGATCTACACGACAATACGGTGAAGGTTCAAGAGACGGTCGACCATACAGGCGAGAATATCCAAGAACCAGTCGACCTCGTAGCAATAATGAGGGAGATGGGCAAGACAATAAAATGGCCAAGGAAAATGAATGCACTTCCAGAACATCGAGATGCAAAGCTGAGATGCGAATTCCACGGAAATCATGACCATCGAACTGAAGATTGTATCGCCCTCAAGTTTGAAGTTGCAGAACTACTGAAACAAGGACATCTATAGGAGTTTTTAACAGAAAAGGGGAAACAAACCCTGGCCAGAAGAAACGACAAAAGGGTGACCAACGCAAACGACAGTCCACCAGAACCACCTCAACAAGATAGAGTTATAAATTTTATTGCAGGAGGTTCTGAAGTGAGTGGTGTTAGTTACTTAGCAGCGAAAAGACACACATGAAAGGTGTTAAACACGAAAATTCAACCTAGTCGAGAGCATCCGTTGACCTACGATGAGATCGTCATCTTCAAATCTACAGATAAATCAGATTTGTTTTCTCCTCATCATGTTGCACTTGTTATTTCGTTACATGTTGCCAACCGTTTAACAAAAAGAATTTTGATTGACAATGGTAGTTCATGTAACATTTTATTTAACAGTGCCCTAAGAGAAATGCAGGTCGATGAATCCAAACTAAGCCGTCGGACGACAATGCTGACGGGCTTCAGTGGGGAGCAAAAAAGCACCTTAGGGGAAATCGTAGTACTACCTATCTATGTTGAAGGCGTGAACCTTTACATTAACTTCTTGGTACTTCACTGTTAGTCGCCCTACAACGCAATTTTGGGAAGACTGTGGATTCACGAGATGAAGGCAATCCCCTCGACTTACCATCAAATGATAAAGTTTCCAACAAAATGGGGAGTCCGCGAGATCAAAGGAGAGCAGAGAGCAGCTAGAGAATGCTATCAGAATGCCATGAAGAAGAAAAATGAATCATTATAGCAATTATAGGACTCCAAAGTCGAGTCGACTCCAAACATGCCAAAGATGGAGGATCTTGATGAGGTGTCGATCGACTCAAGTCGACCGGATCGTAAGGTTTTTATTGGGTCCAGACTATCGAAAGAAACCCGAGAACAACGATCGACTTCCTAAGGGAACAACATGGCAGCTTTGCGTGGTCACATTCGGACATGGTCGGCATCGATCCAGAGGTAATTGTTCATCAATTGCAGGTTGAAAGTTCACAAATACAACGGGTGTGTTTACAAATGTATTAATCTAGAGGAGGGGTTGAATAGATTTTAACAATTTTAACCAATTTTCGCGTTTAGTCAATTTACGAAAATACCCCAATCTAGTCAATACAATAGCAAGTGTAATATGGGGCGGAATTATAAATGACACTTGATATTTACGTGGAAACCCTCACGGGAAAAACCATGGGCTGTATAGTGCGCTACAATCGAACCTCGAAATCCACTAATTGAAATGGAGTTTACAACCTATGTAGACCTTGTCTAACACTCCGGTCTATAACCCCCCACTTCTACCACGCGGGCCTTTAAAAGTGGCTCTAGTCCAATTTGCTTGTGTGACCACCTAATCCCGGTGTCCGACCTAATCTCGGTCTATCACACAAGACTTCAATTGCTTGCGATCTAAGCAACCTAATCCCGGAAGCTACACGCAAGACTTACTTCTCAATGAAGAGATTACAACCTATGTGAATATATATAATACTTAACAAATGCAATGAGAGCTAGGCAACTCTATATGCTTATCTAGGATGATTAGATGGCAATAAATGCAACCCTAGATATCAATGGCTAAATGACATGTCATAAAACTTAGCAAATCATAGATTAAATAACCTAGATGTTGCTATCAAAATACAACACTCAATCATGTCAACACAACAATCTCTATTTTGTATCTAGAATATATTCTAAGAGCATACAAATAATATAAGAGATTTCTTTGATACATAAAACACTAAACTTAGATGAGATTAGTGAAGAACATACCAAAGGATGTGTGTTAAGCAAACTCCATTCAAATAAGCAAACTAACTATGTTAGAAAATGCTTAGATGATCTTTGATGCACATGTATATGGTTTTGAGTGTATAAAAATGAGTTCTTGATTTGATTTTCTCTCAAGTATCTCTCTTTGAAGCTTAGGTTTCTTTAGAGTCAGAGAACTAAGTTAGAGAAATGAGAAAGTGTGATATTTATAGGCATCAAGAACAGGGCATGTGAAAAGACAAAATTGCCCTTGAAAATGCACGATGGGTGGTTTAATTCGGCGGCCAGGCCGCAGATCATAACCGCAGAATTGGTCCCGAGAGAAACAGGGGAGTATCGATGGTTTCATTCGGTGGTTTCGTAACCGCCGATCTAACCGTAGAATTAGACCCGAGAATTAAATGCATCAGGTCTGATCGGCGGTTTCGATTCGACGGCCAGACCACCGATCTTAACCGCCGATTCACTAAAAGTGGTGAATCCAAGGAGAAGCCAAGGGCATTCTCCGTGAGCGGTCTTCGCGTAAAACCAAGCACATTATTGTGCAAGCGCGGACGTTTCCGAACATATTCGGGAAAAGAATTGTAAGACACATAAACACACAGCAAGATAAACAATCAAAGTGCTAGTGTGACATGTGACATGTGAAGAGAATGCACACAAGTACAAGTATGCTAAGTGTGTGTGTGCTTCTAAATCTCTTCAAAGAAAACTAAGCACTAGAGAATATACCTTTGGAGTACTTGTCACCTTGAGGTCTTGAAAAGGGCCTTTGAGCTTGATCTTCAAACACCTAATCTACCCTTACATTTCAAACCCTAATATATGTGGTTTGTCCATGAAATAAGCCAATCAATAATGGGAATCCTTACACAGGTCGACTCTGATCATCAACCGGTAAAACAAAAGTGGAGGAAATTCGCTCCGGAAAGGAACAAAATCATCAATGAAGAAATCCAGAAGCTGATCGACATTGGTTCGGTAAAAGAATTTAAGTATCCTGACTGGCTGGCAAATGTCATGGTGGTTAAAAAGAAAAACGGCAAGTGTCGGGTATGCATCGACTTTACAGATCTCAACAAAGCGTGTCCCAAGGATTCATTCCCTCTACCGCATATAGACATGCTTGTCGATGCCACAGCCGGACACGAGCTACTCAGTTTCATGGACGCCTACTCTGGCTACAACCAGATCCTAATGCATCCAAATGACCAAGAAAAAACTACATTTGTAACTGAGCGAGGTACCTTTTGTTATAAAGTAATGCCGTTTGGTTTAAAAAATGCAGGTGCCACCTACCAACGACTAGTGAATAAAATGTTCACCAAAATGCTTGGTTCGACAATGGAAGTATACATCGACGATATGCTAGTCAAGTCACTTGTGGCTCAACAACACATCGACCACCTGATACAGTCGTTCGACGTCCTCGATAAATATGGTATGAAACTAAATCCTACTAAATGTTCTTTTGGTGTGTCGTCAGGGACATTCCTAGGGTACTTGGTCACCCAAAGAGGCGTCAAAGCAAACCCAGACCAGATCCAATCAATACGTGGGATCGAGTCACCCAGATGCATTAAAGACGTACAAAAGCTCACTGGTCGTGTAGCAGCACTGAATAGGTTCATCTCCAAGTCGTCCAAACGATGCCATCCATTCTTCAACACCTTAAGGAAAAACAAAGCTTTCGAATGGAACGAAGAGTGTGAGAAGGCGTTGCAAGATTTAAAGGAATACTTGACTTCACCACCATTGTTGTCAAAACCAAAAGACAATGAAACATTACTCATGTACTTGGCCGTCTCAAATACATTGTCAGTGTCATATTGATTAGGAAGGAAAACAATCGACAATACCTTGTGTATTACGTAAGCAAAGCATTGCTCGATGCAGAGACGAGATACAGTCGACTGGAAAAGCTGGCATTAGCTCTGGTCGTTGTAGCCCGCAAATTAAGGCCATATTTTCAATGTCACTCCATTAAGGTATTAACAACTTATCCTCTCAAAAATATCTTGCATAAACCAAAACTTTCAGGTCGATTGACGAAATGGGCTGTCGAATTGAGTGAATACAACATCAACTTTCATCCACGGATGGCGTTGAAATCACAGGTATTAGCTGATTTTGTTATGGATTTTACCCCTAAGGAGAATTTACAGGGTGAAAAAGAGTTGATAGCTCTTACGAAGACAGCATCGAACTAGAAATGGTCCTTGTCGGTCGACGGATTAAGCAACATAAAAGGCAGTGGACTAGGATTGGTGCTCAAATCTCCTCACGGGCACATTGTAGAGCAATCCATCCATTGTGAGTTCTGTGCGACAAATAACGAAGTAGAGTACGAAGCATTAATTGCTGGACTAGACCTAGCCAAGGACTTGAACATCAAAAACCTTCAAGTATTCAGCGATTCACAATTGGTCATCCGACAAATTAACGGATCGTATGAAGCAAGGGATCAAAGGATGACCGCCTACTTAGCCAAGGCCAAACAACTTCAGTCGACGTTCGACGAATTTACTATGCAACAAATACCAAGGTTGGAGAATTCCTGGGTAGATGCACTAGCGTACTTAGGCTCGACAATGACCAACGGATCAAAATCGATTCCGGTCATACACCTTACATCACTAATTATCCAGGAAGCAGAAATAATTAGCCCAGTCGACAACGGAAGGAATTGGATGGACCCACTACTGGACTATTTACGAGCCGACATTCTACCTGGGGATAAAATTAAAGCAAAAGCTGTAAAATTCTGCATCATATATGGTAAGCTATATAAAAAATCTTTTACAGGACCCTACTTGAGGTGTGTGACCCCACGAGAAGTGTACAACGTTCTCAAAAGTCTACACTATGAGGAATGTGGAAACCACTCTGGAGCTCGAAGTTTGTCGAACAGAGCCATCACTGTAGGATACTACTGGCCGACAATGTGTTCCGACTCTCAGAATCACGTGAAGTCGTGTGACAAGTGTCAAAGATTCACACCTGTGTCCCATCTTTCCCCAGGTGTGTTGAACTCAATTTCAGCCCCTTGGCCTTTTATGAAATGGGGGGATGGACATTGTAGGAAAACTCCCAGCTGCACTTGGAGGCGTCGTCTACATGTTGGTAATGACAAACTACTTTACAAAATGGGTAGAAGTCGAAGCTTTACCTCAGGTACGTGACATTGAGGTACGTGACATTGAGGTACGCAATTTTGTATGGAAATATATTATTTACAGGTTCGCGGTTCCACGAGAAATAGTGACCGACAACGGATCCCAGTTTATTTCGTTTGATTTCAAGAACTTCTACGAAAAATATGGGATAAAATTGAGCTTTTCGATTCCACGTTACCCCCAAGCTAATGGACAAGCGGAGTCGACAAACAAAACCCTAATTAACACACTGAAGAAGCGACTAGAAGCCGAAAAAAGTGAATGGGTAGAAAAGTTCCCAGAGATTGTTTGGTCGTATCGAACTACTTTTTGACGGTTGACAGGGGAAACTCCATTCTCCCTTGTTTATGGATCTGAAGTGGTAATCCCTATTGAGACACGACTCGCAACTACATGAAGCAAAAATCCAAATGCGGCCCGAAATAGCTTTGGGCTCGCCTTCGAATTGGATCATTTGGATGAACGACGTGATAGAGCTGCTCTAAGAGTTCAGTCGTATCAGCAACAAGTTGCACGACATTACAACAAGAAAGTACATATCAAAGTGTTCAAAGTAAACAACTAGGTGCTACGTCGTGTTTTCCAAAACACTAGAGAAGAGGGAGCCAAAAAAATTGGGGCCAACTTGGGAAAGACCTTATCAAATAACATATGTCGTTGGTTGAGGAGCATACAGATTGCGAGGGCTCGACGGTCTAGAATTACACAACAGCTGGAACGCCTTACACCTAAAACAGTATCATTTCTAAACTTGAATTATTGATTAATTTCAGTTTTCAGTAATAATTTCAGTTTTCAGTTTCATTTGTACTTCTTTTTATACTAACGATGCACAAATAGCGATGATGAAAAACTTAGTACCAAGTTAAGAACTGAGCTTGCAAAGATCATTTTTTCATGCTTTAGTCGACTTCGACACATTATATTGCTACTACAGCATTGACAGGTTGTACTCCGACATCTATGAAACGAGTATCTACTCTCAACATTCTTGACAAAACGAATATTAAGAGTCGGGGAAACAGAGTACAAAATACAAAATTGTCGAACGAACGCATCTACGTGACTTCCCTATGTAAAATTGTCGACTGAATGCATGTACGCGATTCTATGAATTGTCGATTAAAGCATGTAATGTAAAATTGTCGACTGAACGCATGTACGCGATTCTATGAATTGTCGACTAACGCATTTACACGATTTCACTATATAAAATTGTCGACTCAAACGCATGTACGCGATTTCACTATGTAAAATCGTCAACCGAATGCTTGTACGCGATTATTCTATATCAACCATATTTTTCTTGATTTTTGCTATACGATAGTATTGTCCAACTTACGTATGAACATAAGTTTATAGGCTTATTTCATTCAAATTATTCAATCTCTTATGTAAAACCCATTAAATGATGGTTGTATTGTTTTCACAATTCAAATCTCAGACATTAATCAAAAACATGCAAAATTATCAAAAAACATGCAACGAAAGATCTTAAAGGTCGATCGACCAAAATCATCCATAAAATAATAAATGGTCGAAATGACCAAATCATCCACTATTACAAAGAATTAAAAAATACTTTAGTTGGCAGGTAAATTGTCGACGGTGGAATCAATGACAGGCGGATCGACAATGGGCGGATCAACTAGAGGTAGATCGACAGCAGAATCATCGACATTTTCAAGGATTGCATTTTCATCAAGTGTTTGCTCCTCATCTTTTCTAGGCGAGGACTCTTCCAGCCTCCGCATTTCCTCGTAAATGTTGATCATTTCCTTCATGTCGACTTTATTCCATTTAACATACTCGCCCGACAGATATTCCTTGTAAAGCTCTGCTTACGCCTTACATATCTGATCAAGCCAAAATTGGTATGATATTGGCCCTCATTTCTGATCCTTTTCGCTTGATTCTCGAGCATTTCCCTGTGTTTAATGTTGTTAAAATGAGTGTTTCAGGTTTTATCAGGTTTCAAGAGCAATTGAGATGAAGTGGAGGACTTGTGTGAAAAATGCCTCACAAATAGGAAGAAACAGGGCATTTTCGCCACTTAGACATGAGGAGGTCACTACTTGGGCGCCATGGCGACAGAGGATTCTCCAAGCCATCAGAAGATCGCCATTTGGGTGCCACTTGGTCGCCATGGCGACAGAAGGACTCCAAATGAATCAGGTGGGTCGCCACTTGGGGTCGCCATGGCGACCACCCTTGCAAGTGGCGACCTCTTTCAAACAAGGCAAGGTCGCCACTTACAGTCGCCATGGCGACCTTGATGCTGCAAGTGGCGACCCTTTCACACTTTGCAGGGTCACCACTTATGGTTGCCATGGCGACCACGAGATGTAAGTGGCGACCTCTACACAAATTGCACTTGGTCGCCACTTGCTAGATGGCGAAAAAGATGGTTCTTATAGCGACCTTAGCATCTAACCGTTTTAAGCACCCAAGGTCACCATAGCGACAAAACTGCGAACTAGGCGCCATATCAGCGAATCAAGCAGTTATCAGTACAAGTCCAAGAGTGTGTATAAATAGAACAACCATTCATTTTCAAAGGCATCCGATTTCCGAGAAAGAAAAGAACAGAGAATACATCTTGAGATCTAGCTCTTCATCCATGGCACATCATTCATCATCCTCCATTTCTCTCCTTGAACTCATCTAATCCATCCAAACCTCAACACAAAGCCTTGATTCCTTCCCTACATCATTCCTCATCCCACCATTTCTCCACCAAAATCCTTAGTCACTTTCCACCAAAACACCCACATTCCAAGACATATCCTCTACTTCCATTCCTTGCATCTAGGATCATAGAGGAGAAGAAGGATCAAGCTTAAAGAAGGTGACCCAAGGGTTATTTCCTTACTATTTACTTCTTTTCATCTATTGCAAATATGTGTAACTAAACCCCTATTCTAGGGGATAGATTTGAGGATTAATTGGTTGTGGGTTTAGCTTAGCTTGTAATGAATCTCTTATGTGTTCTATTCATTCAAATTAATTAGACTCCATTCATTATAATTGACTTGTATATCACTTGTTAATTGTAATCTTGAGTGGAGTAATTTGTTATATATTCATATGTGGATTGACACTCCTTGTGTGATTGAGAACCCATTGTATAGGATAGATTAGTGGTGGGTATATCAACCCCACTAATCTAAGCCTCTAAGTGGTTAACATAATGAGATTGGTACATTAAAGTAGCTAGTTAGCTTACCCACATTCAATTGTTAATCGATCTATTCCTTAGCTATCTTATTAATTGATTTTATCACTATTCTTATCAAGGTGTTGACTATTCTATTTTTCATAACATTTTTGTGTATTTTCATTTTAGTAGTTAGCATTGGTGGTTTTAGAAACCACACATCTATCAAACACTATGATTTATTTTATTGCTCAAAGATTAGTCAATTTATCTAATTAACACTCCATTCCCTGTGGAACGAATTTGCTCACTATTTTGCTATCAAATCACATTTTAAAAGGATTAAGTGGCTTAAAAAAGTTTTCAAGAATCAACCGAAAAACTATATTACTATTTTTTTGAGTACACAAACGACCTCATCAATATCGTGGCAGATGCAATCGACGTTAGTTGCTCCTTCAAATCAGTAACGATACGCTGCTGCTCAGCTGTAGCCGCACGAGCTTCAGTAGATTCCATGGAATATCGATCCCTCTCTGCTTTCACCTCCCTTAACTCTTTCTCAAGAGCCAAGTTCTTGCATTCCAACTCTTCAGTAGCCTTGTCGACCTTTGCCTTCTCCACCTTCATAACGTCGATCATCTTTCGTTGTTTCCCACACCTATCACTTACTAATTTATACCTACCATGCAAATGTAGCTGTGCCTGCAGAACTTACACAACGGAAAAATTTGCATAAGGAAAAAAACATAAATCCTTAAAACTAAAATAAATCAGACAACTCACTTGGAAAGTCGAAAAGATTATTGTGTCGAACACCTCCTCAGTCTTTTTCTTTTGTAAAAATTTGTCATCCGCCGAGAGAATATAGTCAGACGACTTCTACAAGAAAACAGTCAGCTCAATAAATGAAGACAGATCGTGAGGAGAGATTGTCGATAAGTCAGGTTAAGAAGCAGTTACCTGCCTTCTCGAACTCGACTCGACTCGACTCTCTTTCCCTTGTCGGCAGTCGAATCTTTCCTTTGCCTTTTCTTTGAAGGAGACGGTTAAGAAGATGAAGTATACACATGTTCAGACGACATGACAGTGCCCTCCATCGACTTTTCATCAGCTTGCTTCTTTTTGGCTGCTGCTCTTTTCCTAGTCAGGTCATCCCTATAGCGCTTCAGAGCGTTGGCATAATTCGGCATGTTTATATTTGCACTCGCCATCGACGTCACAGCGAAACGACGTTCATTATCAGATACAGGCGACAAGAATTTCATTTGATATTGAAGAATTTCAAAACTCCTCCTAATCTAGACATATGACACGAAATCCCTCACACGAGGATAAGGTTCTCGCGACCTATTTAGAGTCGACCATCTCCACAAACAACTAGGCCTAAGTTTACCTTCTGTAAGCAGCATCTTACAACTTCTATCTTTTATAGGGATACCTAGCAAAGCCTCGGTGTGAGCAGGAGCAACGTCGCACGACGGTTTACTCTCTACACCCTTTATTTCTACAAAAGGAGCTGAACATCAGCAAGAATAATTTCAGAAAAAACAAAAATAGGAAACGACAATAGGCAAACGACACTCACCAAACCGATTCCAAGTTCGACGATATTGATATGTCGTCTCCCCCATGGACCATGGACCATCGATCGGAGGACCTTTAGTGAAAAAATAAGTATCCTTCCAATTTCGGTCATTCGTCGTTGTATCAGTAATAACCTACTGCTTCTTACTCCTAGGCACCAACGTATAATGACCTCGGTCGCTTATATGCTCTTTCAAATAATAATTGTGGAGGAGGCACCCTATCCCAAATCTTACGTTATATTTTTCGCTGAGAGCTCCCAAACTTAGCAATATTCTCCAAGTATTTGGCATCAATTGGCCAGGAGCAATGTCGTAGTATAACAGCATTCGTCGCACCAATTGTGGGATAGGGAATCTAAACCCTAGTCAAAGGGTGTACTTGTAAAAGCACGTCCACCTTGGTATATCCCAATTCGCCCGCTCATCTCCCCTGGGAGCGCGTAGTTCGACATCATTTGGGATACCGTAAATCTCCCTCAAACTACAGAAATTTTTCTCTGTAACCAGACTGGCTGGACTTTCATCGAGGATACCTAGTGGTCGACCGGATGTAGTAGCTTCTTTTACATCGACTTATTCAGGATGGTTGACTATCATTGCAATGGCATGTACGCCACCTTGTTCAAGTATGACCTTCGCATTTATAGCAACGACATTCGACGGATCCTCTATTGTAACTTGTCGATCTACATCTACCATCCCACTATCGACTCCATCAATACTATCTTCTCCCTTGCTTGTAGTCCAAATATATTTTGGTCAG
The DNA here is from genome assembly GCA_954870605.1 of Acer campestre. NCBI lineage: Eukaryota > Viridiplantae > Streptophyta > Magnoliopsida > Sapindales > Sapindaceae > Acer > Acer campestre. Next base: position 21,426,553 of record OX940800.1, on the reverse strand, counting down.
AGATTGTATCGTCGCTCGACATGATGCCTCCTAAAGCTGACAGATGCAAAAATGCACAAGTCAGAAACTAACGCGCTACAATCACAACCTAGGGTTTCTAAAATCAAAACCTAGGGTTTTGAGGCGAAAATGAATCAAATCTTGAAAGCTAACCTAACCCTACTGTTTCTACCGCCCTAAAAGTCGATCGAATAAAGCACTCTTCTACAACAGTCACGTCATGTGAACAAATATCAAATAGAACAGTTGAATATAGCAGACAAGATCAAACAACAGATAATTGGAATGCAGCAGAACAAACACAAGTTCAAGGAATATCATCAAGAACAACAAGAAATATCGTCAAGAACAACAAGCACAAATTCAAAACTCTTAGGTAAATCCTAATATTTAAACCTTTCTTATGAAATCAAGAAAATAAGTTTCATACAAGAAAGTAGAAAAGAAAAGAAAAGTGAAATCTTTGCTAACCTTGAAGAAGAAATCTCTGAAGAAGTTTTTGAAGTTTCTGAGAAGTCTACACGAAGAAATAACAAAACTTGCTGAGGAGAAAAGAGAGTTGTAGTGTTTTGGAAAATTTCTATAAAGATGGCTCGAGGAAGTGGAAGGGTTTACCGATAAACCAACCCCTTTAAAACACCCTTGCCACGTGTCTACACCCTTTCAGTTACCGGTTAACAAAGGTAACCCACACAACCGCTAATAATGATGATTTGAGGTTTAAATTTTGAAAACCTTTTCTCGAACAAAGCAAGCATGTCTGAATTAAATGCACGTGACATCATTCTAGGGTACTGAAACGAAAGATGTCTTTTCAATTTGACCTTTGATCTAACCTACCACATTATATAAATTTCGTCGAACGACATTTAGGAACCTGGTGTTAGATGGACGTCATTGATCAAGTCGACTCATTGATCAAGTCAACTCAAGTTGGTACGTTCGACCACGGTTGACTCAATAGCAATCACTCTCTACTTCGTTAGAAACTCTTTAGAGAGTGGGGGACAAACTGTGGTAGCCAAAAATGGCCCATAGGCCCAAAATGCAAAGTCCAGTCTCCGCTTACTTGGGCCCAGTTTAATTGGATTAGCCCAGCAGGAAAAGCAACTGCATGACTTGGTCATTTGAAGACCTAGTCAAATGGCAGTTGAGGAGATTTCGAATAAACGTGATTCTTGGGGAGAGAATCTCTCCAAGAATCACGCCAACAATCAGATCATGATCTGATTGATCTGATTAAAGGCTAACTGATAGCCTCCTATAAATAGCAAAGCACTTTACACAAACGGGATCATCGAAAAAAGCTTACTAAAGCGTACTAAAATTCTGCACTAAGAAATCCCGGCCACCGGAATCTGATCTTTTTAGTCATTACAAACTGTTGTTAGGATTATGCTCAATAGCAAGAGTGTAATATTGTAATTAACAATCTTTTTCATATTAATAAAATGATTTCTGGTTTAAACAAATCCTATAGCATTTATAGTTTAATATTATAATTGTCAAAGTAAATAATCATAAGGTCTAAAGACTATGAGAAAACAAGAATTGTTCGTACATCTGGATATGTATGTGGTAGACACAATTCTTTAGTTAGTCTTGAATATTGTTCACAACTTAAGTTAAAGGTTGGGCACCTTTATCTTGTTAAAGTTGTAGAATTCTTTTGCTAGCATTTGAGTGGGATCAAATGAGATATGATGAGTCTAAAATCATCGGAGTGTCTTCGAGCAAAAGAATCTAGTGCACTGGGTGCATTGAACTAGATCACAATGAAATACTTTATCTATAACCATCAGTAGATGAAAGTCATTTCATTATAAGGACAATCGGAGAGTCTATCTCAATCCTGAGATAAATGATGGACTTATGGTTGCAAGTGATATCATTTGAGTTATCAATGAGTACGATTATATCGCATAGTCTATCCTCGATAGTTTGGTGATATTCATTTGTTAATCGATAGATGTTATAGATATGGACATCGTGGCTCCAATTATTAAATGAGAGTATAATATCATCATATGGATGTTTTGAGGTAATTGGATATTAAATCTCAACGTTGAGTTTTCGATAGTATCTATTGAAAACATGGCTTCTGGACAAGTCAAAATATCCAAGTTCAAAACGTGGTCATATGAGTAAATATGGTAACTTGGAGAGTTATAGGCGGTCTATGAACTCTTGGCGATTACTGATATTAATCACGAGGATACACTATCTCCAACATGATTGTCTAGGGTATGAATGAGGAACTTCTTCCTTTTCTGTCTTTATTTAAGAGTTCAATTTTAGCTCTTTAGTGGAATGAGTTAAAATTAATGGATCGGACCTAAGTGAATCATTTATTGATTGTGATTAGGTTATGTCTATTGAAGCTTAAATTTAGATAGCCCGCCAAGATCCCCAATCCACACGGACTTGCATGGATCACTTGATATATTCTACCAGACCAATTATGGGTCCATTTAGAATTGCATTTAATATATTAAGAATATAATTTGCACATTATTTATTTAATGGGCTGCACAATTATATTAATATATTAATAAAAGACATGTGGGCTTTTTTCTTTTAGTAAGAATGAGTCTGGTTCATATATGAGCTTTTTATTTAAAGTCCAATGGATTAAATGAAATAAGAAAATAATATATGGCCCAATATTTATAAGTGGGGCGGCTAGGTGTATATTAAACCTAATATATTATTTTGTTTCATTGTTTTAATTAAATGAGAATTAATTAATTTATTAATTAATTGTTTAATTAAGAAACAAATCTTTTCTGATTAGGAAATATGATTCCTAAAGGTATACTATTGGTAGTAGTATACTTAAATTAAAAGACTTGTTTGACAAGAAAATAAATAATTAATTTTATTTATTTAATCAAATAAGAAGTCTTTTTAATTTAGTCAAATAAGAGAATAAAAATATCTATGAGTTGGATTAGGGTTTGAACTCTTTAAAAACTAGAAGTGAATTAGGGTGCAACTAAAACTCCTATATTTTTGGAGTGAAAATTGCGGCAACCCTAATACTTTTGGGAATAGAATTCGGCCACCCTAAATAGAAAAAGTGAAGAGATTTTCGGCCACCTTGTTAATTTGGGGGTTGTGTGCTTGAAACAATTCTTCTTCTTCTTCTTCTTCTCAATTCATAGAAAGGAATTTTTATTCTACTAAAAACAAAAAAGAGTGAATAGATTATTCTTTGATGGTACACTAATTGCTTGTTCATCAATAAGCTTTTGTGTACAACATCGATTTAGGTTCACGCGAGTTTCGATCATTAGATTGAGAACTCAAAAGTAACCGGAATAATCTTAGTCATCTTTTGATTGTTTTGTGACTAACAAAAGAAAAGAAAAGTTTGTTTGTCCATTCTCAGGTTTGCAATTCAAAGAAAAAGGGAGACCACGCTCCTAGGTGATTCACGTTCGTGCTAGGATTGAAGATCTTGCGGATTACCATCGACGTAAGTCAATCGGATCACGCGACAAAAGGTATTCTTCTTTTGTTGATTATATGAATGTTTAATTAATTAAAAGGGTTAAGGTTCATAAAAGGAAAAATTTTAAAAGCTACTAAATCTATTAGTTTTAGTCTCGCTTCCGCTGCGTGTACTACGGTATTTTTCCCTACAACTGTTGCTCAGCCCAAGCATATCTAAGGCTAAGAATCTAACCCCACCATTTTTTCTTTCGCTTTATCTACATTTTTTGTTCTTGTTCTTTTGCAGGTTCAACGAAGAAGAGAGTTATACTAGGTCGATCGACCACACTATTTTGCCGGTCTATCAAGCAAGCAACGACTCCCGATTGACTGTTTTAACTAAGCTGCATTGGGCCTAACAAAATACAACCCGATCCACTTCGATTGTAGGTCTACCACCTACAGTATGCAACATATCCCATTTTATATATACATATATATATATAATATCATATTATATCTATTATTTAATTATTTCAAATCAAAAAAAAAAAGTAACATTATTAATTTGTACATTCTTTAATGGGTCATTTGCAAAAGTAGTCAAATTAGGAAATGAATTATTGTTTTTAACAAAATTCTAATTTTTTATTGTTTGTAACCAATCATTAGAATACATTATTGTTTTTAACCAATAAATTACAAAACTACCATTTTTTTTCACGCAATATGTCACGTGAAATGACATAAGTGGGTTATTTCATCTTTAACATGACACATCGCCTGATATCGTGAAATCATTGTATTTTTGAAGAACATAAGATATTTCATGATATATATGAGATATTTAATGTTTTATATGAGATTTTATTCTCAACGTGATATATATGAGATATTTCATTCCCAACATGATATACATGTAATATTTCATGATATACATGACAGACATATGATTTATACCTTATATGAAATACTACATACATGAGATATTTCATACCCAACATGACATACATAGGATATTTCATGCTCAACATGATATACATGAGATATATCATGCCCAATGAAACAAATTATGGTGTGTTCTAATATTAATCTAGAGGGGGTGAATAGATTTTAACAAATTTTACCTAATTTTCGCATTAAGTCAAGATTACGAAAATGCCCCAAACTAGTCAATATATATAACAAGTGTAATATGTGCGGAATTTAAATAACACTTGATATTTACGTGGAAACCCTCACGGGAAAAACCACGGGCTGGTAAGTGTCCTGTAAGGATTCCCATTATTGATTGGCTTATTTCGTTGACAAACCACATATTGGGGTTTGAATTGTAAGGGTAGATTAGGTGTTTGAAGATCTAGCTCAAAGGCCCTTTTCAAGACCTCAAGGTGACAAGCACTCCAAAGATATATTTTCTAGTGCTTATTTTTCTTTGAAGAGATTTAGAAGCACACACACACTTAGCATACTTGCATATGTGTGCATTCTCTTCACATGTCACATTTCACACTAGCACTTTGATTGTTATTTCTTGTTGTGTGTTTATGTGTCTTGTAATTCGTTTCCCGAATGTGTTCGGAAACGTCTGCGCGTGCACGATAATGTTCTTGGTTTTACGCGAAGACCGCTCACGGAGAATGCCCTTGGCTTCTCCTTGGTTTTACCATTTTTGGTGAATCGGCTGTTACGATCGGTGGCCTGGCCGTCGAATCGAAACCGCCGATCAGACCTGATGCATTTAATATCTCGGGTCTGATTCTGCGGGTTGATCGGCGGTTACGAAATCGTCGAATGAAACCGCCGATGCTCCCCTGCTTTTCTCGGAATCAATTCTGCGGTCATTATCAGCAGCCTGACCGCCGAATGAAACTGTCGATCATGCGTTTTCAGGGGCAAACTTGTCTTTTCACATGTCCTGTTCTTGATGTCTATAAATATCACACTTTCTCTATTCTCTAAACAAGTTCTCTGACTCTAAAGAACCCTAAACTTCAAAGAGAGATATTTGAGAGAAAATCAAATCAAGAACTCATTTTTATACACTTAAACCACATACATGTGCATCAAAGATCATCTAAGCATTTTCTAGCATAGTTAGGTTGCTTATTTGAATGGGTTTTGCTCAACACACATCCTTTGGTATGTTCTTCACTAATCTCATCTAAGTTTAGTGTTTTATTTATCAAAAAAATCTCTTATATCATTTGTATGCTCTTAGAATATATTCTAGATACAAAATAGAGATTGTTGTGTTGACATGATTGAGTGTTGTATTTTGATAGCAACATCTAGGTTATTGAATCTATGATTTGCTAAGCTTTATGACATGTCATTTAGCCATTGATATCTAGGTTTGCATTAATTGTTATCTAATCATCCTAGATAAGCATCTAAGGTTACCTAGCTTTATTTGCTCATTGAATATCATCATATATTCACATAGGCTCTTATCTCTTCATTGAGAAGTAAGACTTGTGTAGCTTCCGGGATTAGGTTGCATAAATCACAAGCAATTGAAGTCTTGTGTGATAGACCGGGATTAGGTCGGACACCGGGATTAGGTGGTCACACAAGCAATTGGACTAGGTTCACTTATACTGAGATTAGGTAGGTGTGTGTGATTATATACCGGGAGTAGGTTGTAATCGTTAATGCATTTAGTGGATTCGAGGTTCCAGTGTGGCACACTTATTAGCCCGTGGTTTTTCCCGTGAGGGTTTCCACGTAAATATCAAGTGTTATTTAAATTCTGCACCATATTACACTTATTATTATTGACTAGATTGGGGCATTTTCGTAATATTGACTTAATGCGAAAATTGGGTAAAATTGTTAAAATCTATTCACCCCCCCCTTTAGATTAATATTATTAGAACACACCGAGTTAATTTGTGAACTTCAATTGGTATCAAAGTGGGTTCCTAGACATGCTTAGGTGATCCTTGCTCATTTTTGGTGTGTTTTGCATTGTGTGTGATTTTTGATTTATTCATACATTTTGCATTCATCCAAACACTATGAGTGATATTGGGATGAGCAAAGAGGAAGCGTCGAGCGTGAGGCCACCGTTGCTCACCGGCGATAATTACTCCTCATGGAAGGGGAAGATGGAAGCGTACTTATGCCAAATCCATGATAGGGTATGGATGTCGGTTGAAGACGGATACGCTCCTCCTATGATGACTCCCACGGGTGGAGGAGAAGAAGTACTCAAGCCTAAGGTACAATGGAAAAATGGAGAGTTTGAGACTTCAAAATGGAATAGGAAGGCAATTCATGCCATCCTATGTGCCATGGATGAGAACCAATACAAGTTGCTTCGAATTACTAGGATCGCCAAAGAGGCGTGGGAAATCCTAGAGACGGCTCATGAAGGAACCGAAGTGGTCAAGGATTCAAAACTACAAGTCCTCCAAACTAGTTTTGAGACCATTAGGATGGAAGAGCATGAGCACTTCAATGACTTCCAAGTTAAGTTGATGGACATTGTGAATCAAAGTCATCAACTTGGTGACCCGTATTTGGATAGGAGAATTAAGCAGAAGATTATGAGATCTCTCCCCGAAAGGTTCGAATCGAAAGTGATGGCTTTAGAAGAGAATGATGGGTACAAGGATATGAAGCCGAGTGAAGTCATTGGAAGACTTCTAGCCTATGAGTCAAGAAAGCCTAGTTAATTTGTGAACTTTCATGTCCCACACTCGAACCTCAAATCCACTAATTGTGATAACGTATACAACCTAATCCCGGTTTGACGGCCTAATCCCAGCCAATATCCCACTACCACTACTCACAGGCCTGTAAAAGTGGATCTAGTCCAATTTGCTCATGTGACCACCTAATCCCGGTGTACGACCTAATCCTGGTCTATCACACAAGACTTACTTCTCCAAAGAGATCAACACCCTAAGTGAATATGCAATGATATCCAAATATGCAAGATAGAGCTAGGGTACTCTAGATGCTTACCTAGGATTATATGATGACAATAAAATCAATCCTAGATATGAAAATAGTTATATGACATGACATACAACTTAGCTAAGTAAAGGATAACCAATCCTAGATACAAAGCTATCACAAATAATCTCAATCATGTTAATGAGATCAATTATCTAGATGTTAGATAAACATGAATAATCCTAGCTATCACAAAACAACCCAATCAACACATAATCTCAATCATGTATGTAGAAATTAATCTAAACACATACAAGTAATATTAGAGATAAAATTGATAAGTAAAACACTAAAATTAGATGAGATTAGTGTTCAAAAAATCATACCATGTGTGTTGAAGAAGACCCATGCTCAAATGATGTTGAATGATGCAAGATGGAGATGGGTTTTGGGTTTAGAAAGTTAAAGAAGCAATTTTGGTGCTTTCTCTCTCAAGAATATGAAGCCTCTCTCTCTAAGGTAACATTTTGTGGCTCTACCCTCAAAATGTCGAGAAAGATATGTATTTATAGTGCCCAAGTGAAACTATGTCGTTTTGGAAGAAATAGAAAAACTATGGGCATTTCCACGGTACACGCGTCAGTGCAGTAGCTCAAGATTCGAGTGCTCTGAACCATGATCAAACAATATCAAAATCTTTTGTATAACATATCGTTGAAAAGGTATGGATGTTTAATTTCTACTCATTTTTACAGAATGACATTTTGATGTCTGTATAAAATGTTATGGACATTTGAGTTACCAAAGGTCAGATACGGATAACAGCTGTGATACCCTGTTTTAGTGATCATTTTGGAGATTTCAAAACCAATCCAAACGGCCATGAAATATTATGAATAATATACCATTAGAAAGGTATGGGTGTCTAGTTTGTCCAGAAGTTTATAAAACGTAATTTGAAACTTTGTGTAAAAAGTTATGGTCATAAGACCATAAAAAGGTCAGTTTTGAAAAATATTTAAATCATTGAAATCCAATATTTTGAACCTAGACACTTCACTCCGAATAACCAAACTGAATCTACCAATTATCTAAGAGAAGAATGAGACATTCTCAAGTGGTGAACCATCGTGCTAAGACATGCACACCATCGTGCAAGCACGGACGTTTCTGATCACTCAAACGGAAACGAATTACACCACACTTAAACCTAACAAACATGAAGTGCAAGTGTGTAATTGAATGCATCCTAATGCCTATCATGTCATGGCATTATCATAGAACAAGATGCAATCAATTCAAATAAGCATAAATAAAATTCATGACTTTGCATCCTAATGCCTGAACATATCATGGCATTTTAATAAGATAGATGCAATTAAATAATCATGCATGAAGAGATATTCAACAATTATGACTGCACACATATAAAAACACACAACATACAAGAATAAGAGATATGCATGAGTTGTGTGTGTGTGCAACTAGATCTCTTCAAAGCAAGTAAGAATTAGAATATACTTTTTGTGCTTCTTCTTTTGAGGTCTTGAGAGGGCTATTGAATGATCACCAATTCCTAGGCTACCCTTACATCAACCCCAACATGTGGTTGTCCACGAAACAAGCCAATCAACAAATGAGAATCCTTACACCCAACATTATATACATGATATATTTCATACTTATATAAAATAATGCATATATGAGATATTTCATATCTAACATGACATACATGAGATATTTCATTCCGAACATGACATATATGAGATATTTCATATCCAACATGATATACATGAGATATTTCATACTAAACATGATATACATGAGATATTTCATTCCCAATATGACATACATGATTATTTCATACCCAATATGATATACATGAGATATTTCATGTTTTACATAAAATACTGCATACATGAGATATTTCTTGCCTAACATGACAAGCATGAGATATTTCATGCCTTACATGAAATACTGTATACATGGGATATTTCATACCCAAAATGTCATACATGAGATATTTTATGCCCAACATGATATATATGAGATATATCATGCCCAACATGACATACATGGGATATTTAATGTCTTACATGAAATATCTGAAATATTGTATACATGAGATATTTCATGTCCAACAAGACATATATGAGATATTTCATTTCCAACATGACATACATGAGATATTTCATGCCCAATATGATATATATGAGATCTTTTATGTTTTACATGAAATATTGCATACATGGGATATTTCATACCTAATATGATATACATGAGATCTTTCATGTTTTACATGAAATACTGCATACTGGGAATATTTCATGCCCAACATAATATATATGGGATATTTTATGTCCTAACAGGAACTATGAAAAGCTTTAGGCTGATAATCAATTACAACGGTCGATGAGACGCTTTAGATTATGTGAATGGGGAACTTATTGGGGAATGGGTGGAAAACAGATTGACATACAATGAGTTGGTGGAGAACATATTAGTTCTTGCATTGTACATTCACCTGAAGGGAGAAAACCATTGAGCAGGCCAAAAAAATTTAGGATACGTTCTTCCTCAGAAGTGCCTCATTTAAAGGTATGTACTAATTGTGGAATATCTAGACTAATTGTGTTTGTACATAATATTCAGAAATGCTCAAACGTGGAAGTAAAACCATAATCTACCATGACCTACCATAACGTTACAACTTTTAACAAGTGTTGGTTTTTAACTATTGAAAATTTCATTTTATGTTGGTTGTTGAATGTTATTTACAGTTTTAGTTTTTGTTGGTCGTTTATACAATTTGGAATGTTAATAAGCTTTTTTCTAGTTACGGATACTTTATTCTTTGATTTTAAGGCTTGGTAATAACTTTTGACTAAAATCAATTGCATGACATAAATTTCGAGAGTTTCTTCTGTTTGTTGGCGTTACCAAAAAAATTTGATTTCCTGCATTAATCACAATATCTTCACAATATCATATCTCAGTAACACAACACTATTGTATTATAAAACCATATCACTCTACCCACTAAAGAGCCTCGATTAATTAGTTCTAATTAGAAATAATATCTTTAATGTCTAGACAACATCTATCTAATGTCATTGACATGGCAGGGAAGCTTGAAAAAACCATTATGCAATTTCACTTCTAATGTTCTTCATATCGTCTACTGTGAAGTCCATTTGGTAACATTTATCTTGAAAAATATTTTCCATGTACTTCATGATGAACACACCAAAACCCCTCTTGCATTTACCAATAATAATTGTCAATGTTGATAAGTGGAAATAGTAATTAAATTTTGAAAACAAACATTAAAAATGTTTTCACATACCATGTTGTTGAGTCATTTTTCGTAGCAGATTTACCTATCGTTTTTCATTGAGTCGTTTGATCAAACACCTTGAGTGCCGCGCCGCACTTTCACAGAGCTGTTCAATGGTTACTTTAAGCTTGAACAATCCTTCAAGAACTAGAAAACCAGCCATTCATCATCACAAACCCATCTCCAAAACATGTCCCTTTACAAGACCAACCAAAATTTCATTCAATTTCTCAACAAAAAACCCCACCAAAACTCCACTATTTTCGACCAATAAAAAATAGAAAATTTAATGAAGAAAAGGAAAATTAAATAAATAATATTTTCTTTTAAAATAATTTAAAAGGCTAATTGTTTGGAAGATATAGGAACCCATATCTCCCAATATTTTTTAAATTTTATAAAAAAAAAATAGAAAATTATTGAAGAAAATGAAAAATAAATAAACAAATTTTTTTTTTTGGAAGATCTGGGAACTAGATCTCCCAATTCTTCTTTTTCAAGAGAAATAACACAGTTAAAATCATGAAAGCAACAAAATTAATCAATTTAAACGAATCAATATAATTCAAAGGTAAATAAACCCTAGTTGTAGAAAAAAAAAAAGGAGGAAGCGAACAAAATATAAAATAAAAAAAAACTTTTTTTTTTCTCTTTGAGCAAATAATCAAAGAAAGAAAAGTAAAAACAACTTCAAGAACCAACCTTTAAGACACAGAAACCAGAAAATTGTTCTTTTTCTCTAGAAAGCTAGCAATTGTAGCTTGATCTTCAAACTTCTCTCACTTTCACCAACCTATCGACACCTCTTAAATCTTACAACACATAAACACATATTAACATAATATCAATAAATTAATAATTGAAAAACCTTTACAAACCAACCCCACATAAAAAAGGACATAAATAGATCAACAACCAACCTAAAAATAAAAAGTCAGTCAATCAAATACAAAATAGAAATCAAATTCAAAGACCAATCAACATAAAATGTTAGGAGTGAATAAAACAGGAAAAAAAAAACAATAGATAAACGGTGGACAGGAAGAAAGTGAAGATAAAAATTGGTATGGTTTATAAATCTCAGTTTCTATACTCAGCTTCAAGAAAGTTTCCATCAACATTGACAAAGAAAAGAAGTAAAATAGTAAATACATACATGCAATAGCAAAAGCGGTGGCAGAAGAGATGATGGTGGTTGACGGAGCTACAGCAATGAACCGTAGTCGGCGGAAGCAAAATGAGAGATTGAGAGAGTGAGTGAGGTCCAGACATGTTTTAGGATTTAGGGTTAGGTTTTAAACAAATTGTGTTTTTTTATTTTATTTTATTTTATTTTATTATTATTTTTTTTAATGTAACTCATTGATCGGACCATATTTACACCTATTTGAGGTCCCCATTTCCTATCATTTGTACTCGTTTTCGAGCGTATTTTCGTATATAATGTGTTTTGTGAGCTTTTTATAGGTTATTCACCATAAATAAGGTATTTGAGCTAAATTGATGAGTTTTGGAAGTAAAAAGGGTTGAAATGGAAATGGCTCGTGCAGAACACCAAACTTTTGGGGGCCATATCTCTCTCCTCAAATTGAATTAGATTTCGTACTACCAATTTTCGGAAAGCCCCGGCTGTCTTCTTTCCAACGGTTTTTACAGAACACGATTCCGATATCTCTAGAGAAAGTTATGCCCATTTCCGTGACGGTGCACGATGCTGAAAACAACTGAAGAACAAGAGGCGCTGTACGGTCGCTGTACAAAAGGGCTGTACGTACAGCGCCCTGGGCACCAGTTTCACGTATTTTGGCCGATTTTGAAAGGCAATCTTGTCCTTTCACACCCCATTCATGCCCTAACCTTCCAACTCTTTAAATACCCCCATTTGGGGTCTGAAACAAGAACTTCTACACCTCCCACACCCAAAAACCGAAATCCCCATCATCTTCTTCCTCCTCCATCTTCTTCCCCAAATAAGTGAGAGCTTCAAGCTCCCATGGAGGATTTTCCTCCATGGGAGCTCACCATACATCTCCACCACCCTTTTTACACTACATCCACCCATCTAGGAGTAGATTACAAGAAGAATGGAGTGGTCTTTGGATCAAAAACGGGCTAGGAAATCAAGGAGAGCTTGGAGGAGTGTCTTCAAGGGTTGTCTCCTTTTAACTCATTTCTTTTTTGTATTTCTTGTTTTCTTGGATGTAATCACCAATTTGGGAATTTTGTAAACCTACATTTGTGCAATATATGTGTGAATGTTTCTTAAATTCTTTGGGTTTTGTTCTACTCTTTGCCAAATCCATAATTTTCCCTCTTATTATGATATTCATGTGTGTGGATGGTAAAAATCGATATGTATACATGAATGAGATTAGGAGTAGAGTAATTTAGATTAGGAGTAGTGTAACTTAGCTTCCCATGATTGTTTGTATGTTGATGAGTGAGCCAAAATGCCATGTTTAGAATGATTTCAGTGTTTGAGTATTAGCTCCAAAGAGTGGGAAAAGCTTGGTTGATTATGCATCCACATGCTAGATTAGGCTTGGGTTCCATATTCTTGTGCTTAATGGGTCTTTTTATTAAGGCACAATTGCTCATCCCATGGCTTGGGTTGGGTGATGAATTGATTTTGGTGAATTCCTTAATCAAGAGAATGAACCCTTAACTTGAATTAAATGTTCTTAATGATAACAATAAACTATTTGCACATTATTGTTTGGTGAGCTTGTCCCATTTTTAGCCTTCTATCTTAGGGAGATTTGAGAGATAAGGAGAGAGCTTTCTCTATGAGAGAGTTGAGCATTCATGAGATTGGAGACCGCCGTAATAGTATAGTGGTGAGTACATATCGGATTGACAACCGAGAAACCCGGTGTTCGATTCCCGGTTACGGATGGGGTCTCCTTTCTATCTATTTTGTATTTCTTTCTTTGTGTTTTTGTCTCATCTTTGATGTGTACTTCCATTCATTAGGGTTTGATGTAAATCTAGCATTGTTGCCTCTTTTATTAAATATGTTTGTTGATGGTTGAGTGGTCATTTGAAGTGCTTAATGCTTTTGAGTGGTTAGCCACCACTTGAATAAACCTTGGTTGTTGTGTGAAGGACCGAGAGGTGAAGCACACAACGTGCATGAGTAGATTGGTCACTACATGCAGGGTAAGGTAGAGATACGTGAGGCTTTTGCATGTAAAGCTGCTATATGTGTCTCATAGTTCTTAATGAACTCGTGTGCAGTTTAGGTAACCATCTGTTGATAAGTTGCTGGTGCATGTGGGTATAGCCTTTGTTACTCGAGAGAGAATATTGGCGAGGATTAAGTGAGCATGGCTTTCAACATTGACGATGCATGTTTGTATGAAATTGTGTGATTGCTATGGTTGAGTCACTTACTTAGTGTAACCATTTATATGCCACATCTCTCACATCCATTATATATTTGTAAATACTTTTATACATAATTTATCTTTTCATTGCAATATTTACATTTAATGCACACACACACCTCAATTCGTATTTTCCAAATAAGCTAAGCTAGCGACGGTTGACGGATTCCACCTCCCTGCGGAACGATACTCTTGCTTGCACGCTATACTAGTCTCTTGACTCGTGCAATTGCGAGATTGAATGTAAAATTCAAATCTTTTGATACACCTCAACGACGTGTCATCACTCACACTTGGTTAAAAACAATAACTTAAATATTTTTGATTAAAAACAAAATAATCCATTATGTGGTTAGGTTATTTTTTGCAATTTTCTGTACATTCTTCTATGAGGAAATGGTGATGAATGACACTCTTTTGAGTTTTACTTTCAAGAGTATCATCACTTTAATAACTTAAGTTTTAAAGGAACTAAAGTAAGTGAACTTCCAAAAATACCCTTACCTTATATATATTATTTATTTACTTTTAAGTTTTTCAATGTTTTATTTTTATTTTTATTTTTTCATCTTTTTCATCTGCTTCCATTGGAGGTCTCAGAGGTTGAATAGATCTCCATTGGAGGTCAATGAAGAAAAAGACAAAAAAAAATGGAAAAAATTCATTTTTGTCCAATAAGGCTCGCACTATTTAGTTTCTAATTTTTGAGACTTTTCAAGTAATTTCTGAGACTTTTTGGTAATTTTCGAGATTTTTTAGTAGTTTCCGAGACTTTTTTTTTTTTTTTGAGACTTTTTATAATTTCTGATACTTTCTGGACAAAAATGAAAATTTTCGAGTCTTTTGTTTGTAGTTTCTGAGATTTTTTTCGAGATTTTCTGGGTAAAAATGAAATTTTTTGAGATTTTTTATGTAGTTTCCGAGACTTTTTACGATTTCCGAGACTTTCTGAATAAAAAATTATTATTTTTTTCATCTTCTTCCTTGAAACTATTTGACCTCCAATAGAGGTCGAGCAAAGTTCAAACTCCATTGGAGGCCGATTTCGACCTCCAATGGAGGTCTTTCATTTCCATTACGGAGGTCCTCCATCAATGGACGATTTTGAAAAAATAAAAAAAAATAAAAATAGTGAAGAATTGGTTACTGTTGGAGGTATTTTTGGAAGGAATCCATTTTATATGTTATTTAAACTTAAGTTATTAAATGAGTGATACTTTCAAAATTCATACTTAAAAAATTGCTAATAAATTTTTGAACACTTCTTCTATTTTAAACCTAAGGATTCCTACCTACATAATATTTTATCCCGGCACGAATGGAATTTACAGTTAATAATTAACAAATTTATTCTATTTCTTATATTTTTTCTATTTTTTCTATTTTTTTAATACTTCGTTTTTCTAAAAAAAAAAAAAAAAAAAAAAAAAAGTATAGCACTTGAAAGTTGAAAGCTTTTAAAACTTTTTTCATGACTATATTTCATTGCCGTACTTAGGAAAGTCAATTGGTAATATTGGACGAAGTTTGAAAAGTCTTCCAAAATCAAGTAAAAAAGAAAATAGTTATTTAATAGGTAAATAGGCAAGTTGCAAGTTGTAGCTTGCAGGTCATATCTCGCAAGTTAAGATTGCAGCCTGTAGTTTGTAACTTGCAGAATTGCAGGTGATGACTGATTTGTTAGTAGATATTAAATTGATTGTTTCTAGTACATCTCCACGTGAAAAAGAATAAAAAATTTATGCGTGACCAAATGGTGAAATTATTCTCCACGAGTAATTTATTCATGACGAGTAATGGAGATGTGAAGATCACACACGGCCGATCATGAGATTTTAGGGATCCAACACGGATTATAAATATGAGACTTTAAACCCTTTATGTATATTTACTTGATTTTTTTTTTCTTTTTCCTTTTAAACCTATAAATTGGGTTACTGATTCAAGGAATATATATATTTTTTAATAAGAACTTTATGTGTTTTAGCTTTCAAAATCTAAACTCAAATCTTAAAAAATCTGGTCAATGTAACACTAAAGAATAAAGAAAACCAATTTTGTTATTTATTTATTTATTTATTTTTGTAAAGTTCAATGAAATCAAAAAAAAAAAGAAAAAAAAAAGGTGCAATGAAATATATTGACACAGTAGCATTATAACTTCTCATTGGTACATATACATCAGTTCTGTGCTATTTATAGATTTAAAATAATTTTTAATAAATAAATTATACAATTTTATAGATTCAAAACGAAATTTTTATAGTTCTGTAAGGTGCTTATTTGTGATTGGCTTATTTCTGTGACGAACCATTTAATTGAGATTAATGTTGTAAGGGTAAATTTAGGGCATTAATTGAACTTGATCATGATCAAAGTATCCTCTGGAATTTCCAAAGCTTCAAGAGTGAAGAGTTACAAAAGTATGACACTTGACTTGTACTTTTCCAGTGGTTGCCGCGGTCTAGGTGTCGTCTTGGACCACCGCTACAATGGGCGCGACATTCCTTTCTAGAGGATTTCGCAGTCCAAGTGCCGTCTTGGGCCACAGCGGAAAATGTCTGCAAAAAACTCAGTGGTTTTCGCGGTTGTGGTGTCGTCATTAGGGATGGCCAATGGGAAAATGGGGACGGATGTCGGTACCCCCATCCCCATCCCCATTTTCAAACCCCCCAAATGGGGAAATGGGGATGGGGTAATTTTTGGGGGGAGGTCCCACCACCCACATCCCCATTTCCCCGTTTTTTCCATTTTTCCTGTTTTTCCCCGGTTTCCCCGTTTAAGTAACAACCAACAAGCAAAAGTGATAAACAAATCAAACAAGTGAACAACAAATCTACAAAGTCTACAAACACAAATATCCACTAGTACTTCGCAATTTGTACTGATAAAATTCATAATATACATCAAAATTTTCATTTATAATAAACAATTTTTTTAAAAAAATCAAACTTTAAAAGTCGGTGTTTGTCTTCTCATAACCTGCAACTACAAGAAAAACAAAGAAAAAAAATTATTCACTTTAATTGCATACTCTGAAAAACAAGAGAAATCACAATAAATGATAATAGAACTAAAATCTTTGATTTCAACAAACAAATAATAGAACTACAGTTTTTGACATACAAACGAAGAAACGTAATGATGTCGGAGCAAGTAAAAAAAAAAAAAAAAAAAAACGTGGTGAGATGTAGCGGGGATGATGGAACAGAGAATGTGTAGCAGAGAAGGAAGTAGCAACGACTGACGAACAAATATGAGGAACGGCAAAGACATGTGCAGCGGTGGCTGATGTGTGAGAGAGGAAATGGTGAGCGGCTAAATGAAATGAATGAGAGAAAAAGAGATTTAGGGTTTGAGGTTTCAACTAGAGAGGCGAGAGGTGAGAAAGGAATTATGAGTTAGGGTTAGGTTTTAAGTTATAAAGATGTATATATAATTAGTAAGAATAAAAATATTGAAAATAAATAAATAAATATATATTAATATATTATATATAATATTTGGGGGAAATGGGGAAATAGGGATGGGGACATCTATCGAATGGGGAGCAGGGATTTGGGGCCCCGGGGGAAATGGCCATCCCTAGTCGTCATGGTAAACCATGACAATTGACACGAAGTTTTTCACTAGTTGTTGTCGTGGTCCATGTGTGGTCATGGACCACGACAAAAAAGGGGACAGTGACATCTTGGCGACGTTTCAGTTGCCTTTGCTATGGCTGATTGTCATCTTGATGGACCATGACAATTCTTTTGTGTCCAAAATGATAGAGTTCTTGCATTTTTACTTGTTCATCACGAACTCTTGCATTTTTTACTCCTTAGAGAGATAATAGAATTCCTTGAGATAGAAACAACCAAGATTGTGTTTTTAACTCTCCAATCCCAAAGTCCATGAGCATCTAAGCATTATCAAGTATCATTAAGCATGAGTCTTCATCAAGTCTCCTTCTGTTATGTAAGAACAACACTCAACATCATTTATTGTTCTTATTTCTTCTTTTGTGTCACACATTGATTGCATTTTTGAAGCTTGGAGATTGTTTGGGGGGTTTATCATTTTAGTCCTTATGTTTTCGCGTTTTTTGACTTTTTTAACTGTCTTTCAATTTTTCACTGGTGTGGTCCCTATGTTTTTAAAAACCCATCAATTTGGTCATTTGACCAGATTTTTAACGGTCAACCCTAACAAAAAACTGTGAATGACTATTTTACTCCTTTGGACATTTATTTTCTTTTAAAAATAAAATAAAAGAAAAGAAAAACTAAAAATGAAAAAAGAGAAAAACAAACAATGGAAAAAAAAAATAGTTGGAAATCCAAAAAAAAATATTTTTTCTTAAATGGATCTCCACCATCCAACTCAAAGATGAATGGTAGAGAATAAAAGATAATTTATATAGGAAAAAAGAAAAGAAGAAAACAAAAAAAAAAAAAAAAAAAAAAAAAGAAAAAAAGAAAAAAAGAAAAAAGAAAAAAAGAAAACATGAAAATACATAGAGTGTGTCTAATACAACCTAGAAAGGGGTGAATGAGTTGTTAATCCAATTAGTTACCAATTTTTTTGGATTAGTCAAGATTACAAAAGTAATTCAACACAATCAAATATAATACAAAAATAATCATGAAATTAAACTACAGAAAACAATAAAAACACATTGATTGATTTACATGAGAAAACCCTCCGATTGGGAAAAAACTCACGGGCTAGACATCTAGCCGCTCTGATCCTCAAATCCACTATATGTAATGTTGCTTACAACTTGGGTTGACCTTTACTCACACAATTCTCGGAACATAACACAACACTACTAGCCGCATGCCTTTTATAATGATTCTAGACCATGCCTGTGCACCACACTCCTGTAGTCACAAGTCTTGACACTCAATGAAGAGATAAACAACCTAAGTGAATATATAACAATATTCTAATATATAAATAATGCTAGGCTACACTAAATGTTTATCTAGAGATTTATGATGACAATCAAACAATCCTAGATATAAATATGCATATATGAATGTTCATAAAGGCCTAATTAGATAAAGATATGTAAATATAACACCTAGTCATCAAACAAATCCCAATCAACACATGTTGTCACAAGATGTAATAAAAACTATAATTTTTGCAATCAAGAAATGCAATCAATGAGATATTTTGGTAGATAAGACACTAGATGATGAGTAGTGAAGAATCTAACTTACCAAGTTAAGATGCTATGAAAACTCATGCCTAATTAAAACTTGATGATGCTTGAATGCATGAGGAATTGGTATTTGGAGAGTTAAAAAATCTAATCTTGGAATCTCTCTTTCAATAGAACTCTAAGAGACCATTCACCACTTTTTGGTGAAAACAAGGAGAAGAAAGGGGCATACTCCGACGGCGATCGTTGCGCTAAAACAAGCACACCAATGTGCAAGCACAGACGTTTCCGAACAAATTTCGAGAAACGAATTACTTAATACACACACAAAGACAAAAGATTAGCATGTAAGTGCTAGTGTTAAGAGTGAATGCAACTACAATATGCAACATAGAAAAGCAATGCAAGAGTAAATAAAATGCTTGTAAGTGAGTTTGTGTTACTAATCTCTTCAAGAAGTTAAGAACAAGTGAACTACCTTTCTTGAAGCTCTTTGGGATCTCGGAAGCTTTTTGATGAAGAATCACAATTAGAGACCTAAGCTACCCGTTACATAATAATCCCAATGTGGTTTATCATGAAATAAGCCAATCATAAAATAAAGGTACTTGCAAAACAAAAACGAAAAAATGTTGAGATTTTTTAAATAATAAAATATTAAAAAAAAAACCAAGACTAGATATGCTGATTGTAGAACTAGTCAATATAGGATGGAGCTTGTGGAAGCTGCTCCATCTCCACCTCCACCTCCACCTGAGATAATGGAGCGGTGCTGGCGCCTTATCTCTACTTGAGATGGAGATGGACTGATGTCCATTTGCAGCGTAGATGTAATGGTTTGGTCCAGGTTGGCAGGTCGACGATTGCTCCGTTTTTCTCTTGGTTGGAGGATTTAAAAGAATAAGCAAAAGAAGATTGATATCAATTTTTATTTTTTTTTGGAATGATATGCAGTATTCAAACTAAAATGAAGGATTGTGATTTTCTTCAAATTGATTGAAGATGAAAGAAAAAAATGGAGGACTATGATTTTCTTGATATTGAGTGAAGGTGTAAAGTTGAGTTTTTGGAAATTTATTTTTCCTTGCAACATTCTAGAGATAGAGGTTTGACTGGTTTGGAATTAAGGTTATAATGAAGGCTTCAAGAGATTTGGAAATTTCCATATTTCTTCAATCTTGCTTTTTTATTTTATTTTTATTTTTTTGGGAATTGATGGTTGAAGGTTGATGATGATGGAAGGCGAGGTTGATGATGATGATGATGGAAGGTTGAAGGTTGATGATCTTTTTTGTTTTTTGTTTTTTGTTTTTTTTTTGTAAATTTTTTCAATGAATTATTTTTATATTAAAATACTAATTTTGTGGAATTTTTAATTATTTTTAATAATTTTTAATTTGTATTTATATATTAATTTTATTTTGTATTATACAATATTTATATTTTATGTCTTTTTGGTGTTGACATGTGGCAGGTTCTTTTTTTAAATACGAAAATAACCCTATTTCCGTTAACTCTGATTTACATTTGACTCACGGAAGGACCAAATTGATGGGTTTTTGAAAACATAAGGACAACACCAATGAAAAATGGAAAGATAGTTAAAAAAGTCATAAAGCGCAAAAACATAGGGACCAAAATGATAAAACCCATTGTTTGGGGTAAGTTGTTAACTAGATTGTTGTGTAGTTATTATCTACATCTAGTTAATCATTTTATATCCCCTCAATCCATGTGTATTTAAGAGTTCAAATATTTCATGGGCTTTGATTAAATATCTCCATTGTTAGTAAGAACAAATCCTTATTTTATTTATTGTTCTTTATGTTAGGTTTAAGATTTGAGTTGTCTTGATTCTATAACAAAACTCTTTTTGTTTGTATTGATTAATTACTTAGGTGGTTTGTGTTTGATATGAGCTTCAAGGAAGGAAAGCAACTTCTCATGCAAATTACACTACAAGAAAAATGACATTCTGAGACGAATCCACTTTATCTCCAAATCAAGTTCTTTAGACACTGAAGGTCTTTCGCTACCAAATTATGTTGGTCACAAGGTGGTAGCTAAATCCTCATCCCAGAATATCTACTGTGACCAAATTATGAATTTGTCTCCAAATGTCGATAATGTGCAACCAACTATTTGGTAGCAAATGTCCTAAAATTTTGTCTTAGATATTAGACAAAGCAGTTTGGGTATGATATTTGGATACCAACCATATCATCTCCAATGAGTAAAGCTAATATTTAATATGCTTTTTACCATTAGATTGATTGCAAAAACTTGATTTAAAACATACCTATTTAGTTAATAATAAAGATTTGAGAAATACATCATGATCATGCTTATTCAAATTGACAAATTATATGTTCCTCTTCTGCATATAATAAAAATGTAACATATATAAAAATATAAATACATCTCAAAATAATTCAAGGTAATATTTAACATATAAGTACATCTCAAAATAATGTCAAATAGACCAAAGAAAGATGACTGATGAGCCATCATTGTGTACTCAACAAAATAATGTTTTAAATGTGTTCGTTTAGAAAACCGATTTTTCATAACTTAGATATTAAATTAGTAAAGTGGCAAGTAGGATTCGTTCCATAGGGAATTAGAGTAATTAGTTGAATTAATTAACAATTCCTAAAATGCAAAATAAAATAAATCATGGTAGTTTGAATGGTGTATGGTTTAAGAAACCATCAAACATACATGGAAAATAAAAGTAATAAAATGTAAAGAGAATATGAATAGATAGGAATCCAATAACAACAACCTAGATAAGAAAATGGATTAAACAATTAATTGGGAGTCTAGGGAAATGATAGAGTAGCTAATGGATTTTGAGCAATTCATCAATGGCTTCATTAATGCACTATTCACACAATCATGGACCGATCTCATTCAAAAGTGTTGTTTAGACCGTCACTACGAACCCTAAACAACTTCCCACCGCAATGCCTAACCGATTAAGGAGAGGGGGTCACGGCGGGATCGGTTAGTGACGATGGAATGACCTAGGCAATTGAATAATTTACCAATAATTAGAAGAATAACAAATTCAAGAACTTGTCTAGTAATATTTATTAATCAATTATTTTGCATAAATTTAATCAATTATATAATAATATAATATATAATATATAATACATATAATACATATAATAATATATATAAAAATATATAAAAATATAATATATATTATATATAATAATAATATATACATTATTTTATATAATATATATATAATAATATATATAAATTATTTAATATATACATTATTTATATAATATATATAATATATATTATTTAATATAATAATATATAATATATATAATAATATAATATATAATATAATAATATATTTATATAATGTAATATATAATATACATATTATATATAATTATATATATTAAATAATATACTATATATATTATATATAATATATATAATAATATAATATATGTAATAATATATAATATATATAATAATATATATATAATAAAAAATGTTATTTAATTAAATATTATTATTAAATATTAAATAATGAAAAAAATTTTAAAAAAAATTATAAACATTTCTTGACAGTTAATAACTGTCAAGAAAAAAAAAAAACTTAACATTTCTTGACAGTTTTACAGTTTTTAACTGTCAAGAAAAAAAAGAACTTATAATTGATGATAGTTTTACAAAACTGTCATAAAAAAATTGTCATCTCAATATACAATAAAATCAATACAAGTGAACATATGGAAGATAAGGAAATATAAAGCGGAAATGAGACACAATATTTTTACGTGGTAAAACCTCAAAGAGGAAACATCCACGGGTTGAATCCACAACCACCGGCAAAGCAAATCCACTATACAAAAAGGCCTTACACACTCAAAGCTATCAACACTATGGTATCCACTTCAAGCTATCAAAACCTAATCAACCCTCGGGCTAGTGATTCACAAAGCCTACTCTCTATCCAAGATGTGTCCTACACCTCTAGAGAGCAACTTCCTATCCAAGACTAAAAAGCCTCTAGGAAGATTTCATTGCTTAGCGGTCTAGATCAAGAGATCCTAGTTAAGCTCTCCTAGCTCAACCATCCGGAGTATCAAACTCCTTGCTAAGACTTCTTGCTTAGTTATCCGAATCACCTTGATTCTAACTAAGACTTCTTGCTTGGCTATCCGGAATCCTTTCCTAGCCAAGTCTTCTTGCTCAAGACAAAGCTTCACTCACTTTGCAAGAGACTTCAACCTTTCACAAGGCAATGATCTAGGTGATGCAAATGATGCAAGCACACACAAATAGAGTAAGTAGATCAAACACACTCTATGAACATGCAATTAGAGAATCTAGAATAAAGCTATCACAACTCAATCACAAAATGTATCTAGAAACCTAAGCATGTGAATTAACATCATTCATATTACTTTTCATCAATCAAATAAGAAACTTAAAGAGATGATCAATAATGAAAGTAAGAAGAAGATGAATCACTTACAAACAAATAAAGCTAGATAATCAATCAAGCTCTATGAACATGCTTACATACATTCTAGGATATACTTTCAACAATCAATCAAAAAAATACCTAGAAATCAAAGCATGTATATCAATAAGAACAAGGTATGAATATTCAATATATCACACTAAAAAAACCTAGTTCTTAGATCATGAAATTAAACCTAGAAAATGTCATAAGGCACAACATATATGTTATTTCTAGAATCAATTTCAAGATATGTCAAGTTTTAGTAAAATATACTCAAATGAGATTCAAGACTAAAACTCAACAAAACAATCAATCATATAACCCTAGCATGTGAGTTAACATCATTCATATTATCTTTCATCAATCAAATAAGAATATTAAAGAGATGATCAACAATGAAAGTAAGAAAAAGTTAAATCACTTACAAACTCAAATCTCGGATTGAGATTGATGCACAGCAGAAAATCAGGAACTCAAATGGCTGTGGAAATGCTTGGGGTTTGTAGCTCTCTTCAAGACCAACAATTTTGGTCCTTTGGATCACTCAATTTCGAGTTCGTATGAGAGAGTTATGATCAAAATAAGAAAAACAAAATCATGAAGAAATCTGCAGAATTTTCAATTTGATGTTCTTCAAAGTTAATGGAAAATGGAGGGAAGAGAGATCATTTGAAGGAGAAGGAAGAGGGGCATTTTTGTCCAACTAAAGAAGCCTTTCAGCCATGCCCACGTGTGGTCAGTGTGTGCCACACGTGGCCAGAGAGCTGGCTTGACCGTGTGGCACACGTGGTGGCCATGTCATGGCCTTTGGCCAGATTGCTCCTCTCGCGCACCTCGCACGTTCTTCGACCGTATTCGGTCATCCGAACTCCGAATTCGAATCCGTTTTCAGATTACGAACCTTGACTCCCTCACACACAATGAAGACTATGAAACTTTGACAAATGGTTGAGAATTCATCTCGGAAAATGACGACGAACACAACTCAACGAATGAGAATGCAAAGTAGCATAACTACGTCGTATGGACTCGAAACTTAACGAATGAGTAACCAAAATGACCGGAACTCAATAAGGAATCAAATAAGATCATGTTCAAGTCCAAAACACAATAAACACAAACAAATAAACACTATTGATTGCTTTATTTTCTACACAAAGTGTAGCCCCTTTCCGTATCCTTTTGTGTATGTTTCTCGGGTAAAACCGGGGTTTTAATGTTTCATTTGAGGTTTTTGTAGGTTTTTCTGTTAGCAGGGGTGTTTTGGCTCTAACTGGAGAACTTGGGGCAAAAAGCGCAAATATGGAAAGTCTGGGGGCTTGGATCAGAGCGCCGTGGTTGGAGCACAAACGGCAAGCAGGCGATAGAGATCCTCCAAGGTTGCCGCTCATGAAGTGCCACGGTCGTGCAACAGCGGCAAAGTGGCGACAGAAACCCCTCAGGGTTGCCGCGGTCCAAGTGTCGCGGTTGGTAGACCACGGCAGAGGCGCGACAGAAACATCAATTGCTTGCCGCGGTTGATCTGCCGCGGTTGTCCAACCGCGAAAATGGCAACCACGGCCTATAAGTATCCCTTCTAGGTCATTTCAAACCAGACCTGCCCAGCTCGAATTATTACAGCAAGAATCCATCTTGGCTCTCTCCTACACACATCACCAACCCATTCCTCACAACCCACCAAAATCCTACCTTTCCCTAAGATCCAAACACATCAATCCCACCTCTTTTCCATAGCCATTATCACTTCACCTTTTGAGCAAGAAGGAGGATAGAAAGAGAAGAAGATCCAAAGAAGAAGAAGCTCTCCATATAGTTTTTTCTAGACTCTTTCTCTTTTATTCTTATTTGTAGCCATGTACTTCTTATTTCACATATATTGTATGGTTACTAGTTGTAATATGATGAGCTAAACTCATAGTGCTAGGATTTGATGAAACCCCACCTTTGACTATACACTTAAATGAATTGATTCTTGTTTATCCCTTATGTGCAAGATTGTTGTTTGTATGGGTATCTTTATGTTCTTAATGCTTTTCAATTGATTGATCTCCTCTTGAATGACTTTTGTGGTATGTTATGCACTAACCGGAGACGCATGCCACGTGTTCGATAAAATGCTCCCCTATGCATGCTTAGAAAAGTAGACCTACTTAGGCTAGCGTATATGACTCATTTAGTACACCAAAGTCCGTAATGAACTCATTCGTACATTCCGGGTAATCGAAGGATAGGCTTGGGTATGTTTTGAGTGTGACTCACTCTACTTGATCAAGATTGTGGGTCAATAGAAGGGTGTACGAGTATATGAATTGCATGAGTACGTTTGGGGTTATACAATCGAGTCTAATTTGAAAGTCAATCTAAGGGTGGGGTGTAGTCAAGTCCTAGCATAATTCTCTCCATTATCACATCCGTGTTTTATTTTGAGCTTTTCATTTCATTGCTTTAGTATTAGCTTTAAATCAAGATAGTTTACTTTGTTTGTTTTGAACTCCCATCATTATTGATTGTTTGAATAGCAATTTGACTAATCAATTTCGGTAATCGGTCACTCGATTCCTTGGGAACGAACTTTACTTTTCGTTGTGCTACTCTCCGACCTCGTTCTATTTCGAGTGTCACTTGAGTGATAGCCAAATTTTTGGCGCCGCTGCTGGGGATTGAGCGGAATGATTGATATCGATACTAGTTAGTTTATTGCTAATTTGAACCTTTTAATTTAGTTTGTGTGTTTTCTTCTTATAGGTACCATCGCTCTTGTATGCACCCACGTACAAGGAGCCAAAATCTTCACTTCTTGAATTTCGATCCCGAGATTGAAAGAATAGGTCGAAGGAATAGACGTGAGGCAAGGTTGAGAAGAGCAGAGATGGGTGATCATAATCCATAGTTAGGACAAATGGGTTCGCCTCCTGTGGTGAATCAAAATCAAGGGGAAGTTCGTCCTGAGGCCGTTCCGGTTCAAGAGGGTTTGCCTCGTGTTGGGGATGAGCGCACCCTACGGGATTACACAATGCCTAGAGTAGACCAGAACATGTCATCTATTCGCCGGCCAACAATTGCAGCTAACTCCTTTGAGATAAAGCCTGGGGTGATTCAGATGATTGCCACTACTTGTATGTTCAATGGTTTGGCGAACGATGATCCGAACTTGCACCTTCAGAATTTCAACGAGATCTGTGACACTTTTAGGTACAATGGGATTCCCGATGATTTTGTCAAATTGAAGTTGTTCCCATTTTCTGTGGGAAATGATGCAAAGATATGGTTGAACACCCAACCACCAAACTCGATCACTTCCTTTGATCAGTTGGCCCAAGCTTTTCTGAATAGATTCTTTCCACCGGGAAAGGCGGCCCGCCTTAGGAATGAGATCCTTTCCTTTCAACAGTTTGAGAATGAGAGCATCCATAAGGCTTGGGAGAGGTTTAAGGAGCTTCAAAGGAGATGTCCTCACAATGGCCTTGCAAGGTGGCAAACTTTGCAAGCTTTCTACCAAGGGCTCACGGTTTCAACAAGGAATTTGGTAGATGCGGCTGCGGGAGGATCTATAATGAGCAAGACAATGGATGCGGCTCATTGAAACAAATTATGGTGTGTTCAATATTAATCTAGAGGGGGGGTGAATAGATTTTATCCAATTTTACCAAATTTTCGTTAATGGTCAAGATTACGAAAATACCCTCTACTAGTCAATATACAATAGCAAGTGTAATATGGTGCGGAAATTAAAAGACACTTGATATTTACGTGGAAACCCTCACGGGAAAAACCACGGGCTATGTAAGTGAGCCACACTTGAACCTCGAATCCACTAAATGTGCAAAACGATTACAACATAATCCCGGAAGTAATCACACACCTACCTACTCCCGGTATAAGTGAACCTAGTCCCAATGCTTGTGATTTATGCAACCTAATCCCGGAAGCAACACAAGACTTAGTTCTCAATGAAGAGAAAACAACCTAAGTGAATATATGAAATACTCAAAATGCAACAAGAGCAAGGCAACTCTATATGCTTACCTAGAATGATGATATATCAATGAAATCAATCCTAGATATCAAAAGCTAAATGACATATCATAAAGCTTAGCTAGATGTTATCAATCACAAAACAATCCTAGCTATCAAACAATGTCAACATGTCCAAACATGTGAACTCAATTAGTTGTAGAGAATTTCTAACAACATAATTGTCAATTAAATCCACAAGAACATTCAATTAAGCTTGACTAGATAAATAAACATTAATCTATCAACCTAATCATCAACCAATTGTACAAGAATGTTCTAGGGTTAGCTATTTAGGGAAAATCATCCTAATCATGTAAGCTACCACAAACAAAACCCAATCATGTCATAACTTCACTAAATATGCAATAAGAGTGAAGATTTGCTAAACTAAGCAATAAAAGACATGTCTTGACTAAGATAGAACAATAAATGAAGATGTTGTGTTTGTTCTACTTACCAAGTCATAAATGAAGAAGACCCATGGAAGATTGATGCATGAAACATGTTAGATGCACATGGGTTTTGGGTTTGGAGAGTCAAAGAAGCAAGATTGAAGCTTTCTCTCTCTAGGGTTTGAGTTTCTCACTCTAAGGTCTGATTTTGAGCTCTCTTAAACGAGCAAGGAAGAAGATGATACTTAAATAGGACCCCTAGATGAAATGATGTCGTTTTGGCCTTTGGAAAACGAAAAGTCACGCACGACCGCTGCCAAAGCCGCAGCTGTCCTGCAGCGGTCCGGCAGCTGTCCGGCAGCGGTCCGGCAGCTGTCCGGCAGCTGTTCGCCCAAACACTTGCGAAATCAGGCAGCTGTCCGGCAGCGGTCAGGCAGCTGTCCGGCAGCGGTCCGGCAGCTGTCCGGCAGCTGTTTTCCCTGTCAAGCCAAAACGCTGCGGAAAAATGGCAGCGGTCCGGAAGCGGTTCGGGAGCGGTTTTCTCTGTCCGAAAAACGCTTTCCTAGCGCTGGGAAGAAAATCACAGCGGTCCAGGAGCGGTTTGAGGTAAAAATTAACCTCTAGAAAAGGCTTCATGCAAAATCCAAGGCCAAAAATCATGGCAAAGAATGAATACACAATGATAAGGTGATCATGCATGAAAACGAATATGCAACAACACAAATCACACAACAAAGTATATAGAGCATAAGATCATGAAATGTGTGTGTGTGTGTGCAACTAAATCTCTTCAAGAATCAAGTCAAGTGATATACCTTTAGAAGCTCTTGATCTTGAAGTCACCGGGATGCTTGGAAGCTTGCCTTGATAATCATCAAGATGACCTAAGCTACCCACAACACAATCATCCCCAATATGTGGTTTGTCTACGAAATAAGCCAATCAACAATGGGAATCCTTACAATCTCTCCCTTTGGCTATTTCGTGACAAAACCACCACTCACATTGATCCTCACAAGATAAATGAAACTTCGGGAAATTCTACATTACAAAGTACAAAGAGATACAAAGAGATAAGAAAATAAAACTTCAAGTCTTCAATCTCTTGTAGAATAACCAAACCTTCAAAACAATTAGATTACACTTCCAAAGCAAGTGTATGTGAGATGATCAAGTGAAAGAAAAACAAGCATTTGCATATGAATCTTTTAACCACAATATCATGCAATGTATGAGTATGCAATGCTCCCCCTCAAAGGTTACTCTCTCTCAAACTTCTCCCCAAAGCATACACAATGCTCCCCCTATATCTCTCAAGACTTCTCCCCCTTTTTGTCATGAGATAGGCAAAGGAGCTCCCCCTATAGGATTGCTTTAGCAAAGAGAGCTATTTGCACAAAAGGCATTTACATAATCATATAAACGAACTTTATGCAATTCAAGAATTGAGAGAGATTCAAGGAGATTTTATTCACAGAAAAGTGTGTGTGTGTAAAAATTGCTTAGCATATAATACAAGCACTATTGAGCTCATGCATAAGAATCAATCAAAGCAACAATCAACAGGTTTTCCAAATGAAGTCAAACCAATTAGAGCCCTGTTGTTATGACAAGAAGATATATATCCAAGCATTTGTGTGCAGAGTGTACTAACCACATCAAAAAATATATCATCTTTTCTACATTGCAAGACACATCATCAATCAACAATTTTGAGGTCTTTATTAAGCAATGCATCACACACATCATCAAACACATTTCAACTTTTCTGTTTTTCTCCTTTATCCTAGAAAGCATGTATTTCTGTTTATCATGCTAATGTAACTCTCTTGAAGGCTTTCACTCGGTTTCAAATGAGTAGCCATTTCCTACATTGGGCGGCTGCACGTCATATTGCCAGTAGCCCTTTTTCAAGAGAGAGCTTAAGAATGCATATAAAAGAATCATGAACATGGAGAATAATTTGAGGTCAATCACATGTACTAACAAGTAGAACATTCCTCAAATGGATAAGCACACTCAAGCAAAAATAGAAATCATGCAGTACATGCTAGGCAACCGTGCAAGGTGTTATTAAAAACATTATTAAAGCATTAATCATTGTTATTCACCAAGCATTCTCAAACAATCATAAAAGAGCATAAAAGAAGTTAACTTTTTGCATATGACAATTCATGCAAGTTTGCTCTCTTTGCTTGAGCTCCCCTAATTGGGGTAAAAAACTAGAACTCATCACTCCACAAGACATATTCCAATAGATCTACTAAGAGTTTTAAATCGAGTAGCATCTAGAGGTTTTGTAAACAAGTCGGCTAGTTGATCATTTGTACCTACATGCTCAAGTACAATGCATTTATTTTCAACTAGTTCTCTAATGAAATGATGACGGATGTCAATATGCTTAGTTCTAGAATGTTGAACCGGATTCTTGGAAATATTAATAGCACTCATGTTATCACAAAAGAGAGTGAGTGTACCTTGGTTGAATCCGTAGTCAACTAGCATTTGCTTCATCCATAGGAGCTGTGTGCATCCACTCCCCGCGGCAATGTACTCGGCCTCCACCGTGGACAAGGAAATTGAGTTTTGCTTCTTGCAAAACCAAGAAACAAGATTGTTTCCAAGGAAAAAGCAACCGCCCGATGTGCTTTTCCTATCATCACAATTTCCGGCCCAATCCGCGTCACTAAAGCCTACAAGACTAGCATTAGTGTCAAATGAGTACCAAATCCCATAGTTAGAAGTCTCATTCACAAATCGAATGATTCTCTTGACGCAAGAGAGATGGGACTCCTTGGGATCGGATTGGTACCTTGCACACACACCCACACTAAAGGATATGTCGGGCCTACTTGCGGTCAAATAAAGCAAGCTTCCTATCATACCCCTATAAAGTGTTTGTTCTACACTTTTACCACTAGCATCTTTGCTTAGTTTCAAAGTGGTGCTCATGGGTGTGTTACAATGTTTGGCTTTCTCAAGACCAAACTTCTTCACTAGGTTTTTGGCATATTTGGCTTGGGATATGAAGATTCCATCACTTAATTGCCTAATTTGCAAACCTAGGAAGTAACTAAGCTCACCAACAAGGCTCATCTCAAATTCATGAGACATAACATCAACAAATTGTTGGACTTTGGTGTTGTTGGTGGATCCAAACACTATATCATCAACATATATTTGAGCTATAAAAAGCTTATCATTGTCTTTCTTGATGAATAGAGTCTTGTCAACACTACCTCTTGTGTAGTCATTGTTGACAAGAAATTGAGTGAGGCGCTCATACCAAGCCCTCGGTGCTTGTTTCAACCCATAAAGAGCCTTCTTGAGGCGATAGACATGGTTGGGGTGGTGTGCATCCACAAACCCCTTGGGTTGCTCAACAAACACTTCCTCTTGCAAGAAGCCATTGAGGAAGGCACTCTTAACGTCCATTTGGTGCAATTTGAACTTGTGCACACAAGAGATGGACAAGAGAAGCCTAATGGACTCTAGGCGGGCAACGGGAGCAAAAGTCTCCTCAAAGTCGATACCCTCAATTTGAGAGTACCCTTGTGCAACAAGTCTTGCCTTGTTACGCACTACGTTGCCATCCTCATCGGATTTGTTCCTATATATCCATTTTGTGCCTATGACATTAGTGGTCTTAGGCCTAGGAACTAGAGTCCAAACCTCATTCCTTTCGAATTGGTTTAGCTCTTCTTGCATGGCAAGAACCCAAAACTCATCATTTAGAGCTTCATCAATCTTTTTGGGTTCTATTTGAGAGGTGTAGCATGTGAAGCTAATAAGATTAGCTATTTGCCTTCTAGTCCTAACACCCTCATTCACATCTCCAATAACATCCTCTTTGTTATGGAGTCTTCTAACCCATGGAGCGGGTTCATTAGAGTCCAAGTTAGGAACTCTATCAATAGGTTGTGTGTCATTTTCAACAACATTGGATGTCCCCACATTAGGAGTCACAACAACCTTCTCCAAAGGAGAATCATCACTAAGAATAACCTCCTCCTCATGATTACTACACTTGAGCCTTTCATCATCAAATACCACATTAGATGATTCCATGACACTTAGAGTTTTCTTATTGAAAACTCTATAGGCTCTACTATTTAAGGCATAGCCAATAAATATACCCTCATCACTCTTGGCATCAAATTTGCCAAGTTGATCTCGGTCATTTAAAATGAAGCATTTGCTTCCAAATGTGTGGAAGTAGCTAACATTTGGCCTCTTGCCTTTCCATAACTCATAGGAGGTATTCCTAGTACCGGGCCTTAGAAAAACTCTATTTCCTATATAACAAGCCGTGTTGATGGCTTCGGCCCATAGATTCCTAGGCACATTGTTGCTAAGCAACATCACACGGGCCATCTCTTGAAGGACCCTATTTTTCCTCTCAACAACTCCATTTTGTTGAGGTGTCCTAGGAGCCGAAAACTCATGGGAGATACCTATACTATCACAATAGGTTTCAAAAGAAGCATTCTCAAATTCCCTCCCATGGTCACTTCTAATCCGTTTTATGCTTTTAATGTTAGAATTCATTTCATTTTGAAGTTTAGTACAAAGCATTTTAAACTTATCAAAAGTTTCGGATTTTTCTCTAAGAAAATATGTCCATGTGAACCTAGAGAAATCATCTACACAAACAAAAATGTATCTCTTTCCACCCAAGCTCTCGGTTTGCATAGGACCCATAAGATCCATATGGAGAAGCTCTAGAGGCTCCTTGGTGGAGAGATACTTGCCCTTTTTATGCATGCTTTTAGTTTGTTTTCCTTGTTGACAAGGTCCACAAATACCATTGGCTTTCTTCCTAAGCTTAGGGAGGCCACGCACACATTCAAACTTTCCAAGGGTCCGTAGATCCCGAAAGTTCATGTGGCCAAGTCTTTCATGCCACAACTCAATTTGCTCATCCTTGGACACATTGTTTGAGACTATTCTAGCTTCAAGACAATAGCAATTGTCGCTAGATCTCATACCTTTCAATAAGGTTTGTCCATCAGGCTTTAAGATAGAGCAATTCTCTTTGTTAAACAAGACGGAATATCCTTCATCACTAAGATGAGAAATGCTAATCAAATTGGCTTTCAAGCCATCAACAAGTAAAGCATTGGATAAGGAGGGCAATCCGGGAACGGAGATGGTTCCTTTCCCTATGACATTCCTTTTGGATCCATCACCAAAGGTGACATTTCCTCCTTCCTCCATAACAAGAGTCTCGAAGAAACTCTTGTTTCCCGTCATGTGCCTAGAGCACCCACTATCAAGATACCAAAGATTAGAAGAATTTGCCTTTAAGGCAATTTGTGCAACATGGCAAACATTTTCATTCTTTCTAATCCATTTAAGAACAACATTTTCTTTCTTAATGGTCTTTGGTACATGGGCTCTAGATGTCCTAGGATCATGCAAATTAGTCATATCATTCCTAGGAACATGCATCTTGGCTCTAGTCTTTCTCTTCTCAATCATGCTTCTAGTTCTACACATTTTAATATATCGAAAGCAATTTGGTCTTATGTGACCATTAAAACCACAAAAGTGACAAATTGGAATGAATTGAGGAATCATACCTTGTCTTTGAGCTTGCATGGAAGTCTTCTTATGTCTTTGTAGTTGAGAGGGTTCAATCCATCTTCTTTGTTGAACCGGTCTATCTTGCTTCCCTTTTTGAGCCAATAGATGAGGAATGTTGGCTTGAGGTTGTCTCCTTGGTGCAACCTTCACTTGTGCACTTTTTGAGCTTTGTCCTAGATCTATTTTCTTCCTAGGAGT
The DNA here is from genome assembly GCA_954870605.1 of Acer campestre. Lineage (NCBI taxonomy): Eukaryota > Viridiplantae > Streptophyta > Magnoliopsida > Sapindales > Sapindaceae > Acer > Acer campestre. Next base: position 21,392,649 of record OX940800.1, on the reverse strand, counting down.
GTGCACCGGAGAAGCTTCTATGTTGCCCAAGCTCTTAACAAACACGGTCTTCTTAGAGGAGGTGGTCTCTTGACAATCTTCAAACCCAAGACCTCTCTTGTCACATGGACTCTTTCCAACACCAAGCATGTGATCTAATTTTTTGGTGCTAGAGTCCATCCTAGTAAGTGACTTCTTAGCTTCAACAAGCTCCCTCTTCAAACCTTCTTCATTCCTCCTAGATAAAGCTAACTCCTCTTTTAGCTTATCTTCTCTCTTCTTAAGTCTTTCCACTTCTTCACTTAGGAGATCATTGTGAGATGAAAGCTCAAGATTTTCTTCTCTCAACATCTTGATCTTCTTAGTGGTTTTCATCTCTAAGCTCCTAAACTCCTTAAGATATTCAACTAACACTTCTTTCTCCACATATCCATTAGTGGAGTTAGCATCGGAGTCATCTTCACTAGAGTCACTTTCCCTTTGACTCTCTTCCTCTTTTTCACTACCCCTTTTGCTCTTGTGAGAAGAGGCAAAAGCTAGGAAGTTAGCCATGATGTCTTCATCATCCGAAGAATCATCTTCTTCATTGGAGTCATCACTACTTCCACTCCAAGTGGCGGCCATCACTTTTCCCTTCTTCTTTTCCTTGTGATTAGCACATTCGGGAGCAAAGTGACCAATCCCGCCACACTCAAAGCAACGGACCCCTTTCCTTTCGGTCCTCTCTTGCCTTGGTTCAAACTTCTTGAAGGGAACCTTTTTCTTGTCTTGGCCTCTAAAACCAAATCCCTTCTTTCCAAACTTCATAACCTTGTTGAATCTTTTCACAAACAAGGCCATGTCTTCATCCGAGTCATTCTTCACCTCCTTTTCATCCTTAGAAGCTTTCAAAGCAATACCCTTTTGCTTTTTAGGAGGAGTAGTGCTAGGACTCTTCCTAGACTCATAGGCTAGAAGTCTTCCAATGACTTCACTCGGCTTCATATCCTTATAACCACTATTTTCTTCCAAAGCCGTCACCTTTGACTCAAACCTATCCGGTAGGGATCTCATAATCTTTTGCTTGATCCTCCTATCCGAATAAGGATCACCAAGTTGATGACTTTGGTTGACTATGTCCATCAACTTGATCTCGAAGTCGTTGAAGCACTCATTCTCCTCCATCTTGAGCATCTCAAATTGAGTTTGGAGAACTTGAAGCTTGGAGTCCTTCACAACTTCGGTTCCCTCATGTGCAACTTCTAGGATTGTCCATGCCTCCTTAGCAATCCTAGTGTTTTGAATCAACTTGTATTGATTTTCATCCATAGCACATAGGATGGCATGCATAGCCTTCCTATTCCATTTTGATGCCTCAAATTCTTGAGCACTCCATTGTGCCTTGGGCTTCAAAACATCTTCTCCTCCACCCGTAGGAGTCATCATGGGAAGATCGTATCCATCTTCAACCGACATCCAAGCTCGGTCATGAAGTTGACATATGTATGATTCCATCTTCCCTTTCCATGAGGAGTAATTCAATCCGGTGAGAAGAGGAGGACGTGTGCTAGAAGCCCCCTCGTTGCTACCACCGTTTCCACTCATTGTGTTTATGAATGAAATGAAATGAATGCAAAATGTATGAATGAACAAAAATCACACAAATGCAAAACACACCAAAATGAGCAAGGATCACCTATGTATATCTAGGAACCCGCTCTGATACCAATTGAAACAAATTATGGTGTGTTCAATATTAATCTAGAGGGGGGGTGAATAGATTTTATCCAATTTTACCAAATTTTCGTTAATGGTCAAGATTACGAAAATACCCTCTACTAGTCAATATACAATAGCAAGTGTAATATGGTGCGGAAATTAAAAGACACTTGATATTTACGTGGAAACCCTCACGGGAAAAACCACGGGCTATGTAAGTGAGCCACACTTGAACCTCGAATCCACTAAATGTGCAAAACGATTACAACCTAATCCCGGAAGTAATCACACACCTACCTACTCCCGGTATAAGTGAACCTAGTCCCAATGCTTGTGATTTATGCAACCTAATCCCGGAAGCAACACAAGACTTAGTTCTCAATGAAGAGAAAACAACCTAAGTGAATATATGAAATACTCAAAATGCAACAAGAGCAAGGCAACTCTATATGCTTACCTAGAATGATGATATATCAATGAAATCAATCCTAGATATCAAAAGCTAAATGACATATCATAAAGCTTAGCTAGATGTTATCAATCACAAAACAATCCTAGCTATCAAACAATGTCAACATGTCCAAACATGTGAACTCAATTAGTTGTAGAGAATTTCTAACAACATAATTGTCAATTAAATCCACAAGAACATTCAATTAAGCTTGACTAGATAAATAAACATTAATCTATCAACCTAATCATCAACCAATTGTACAAGAATGTTCTAGGGTTAGCTATTTAGGGAAAATCATCCTAATCATGTAAGCTACCACAAACAAAACCCAATCATGTCATAACTTCACTAAATATGCAATAAGAGTGAAGATTTGCTAAACTAAGCAATAAAAGACATGTCTTGACTAAGATAGAACAATAAATGAAGATGTTGTGTTTGTTCTACTTACCAAGTCATAAATGAAGAAGACCCATGGAAGATTGATGCATGAAACATGTTAGATGCACATGGGTTTTGGGTTTGGAGAGTCAAAGAAGCAAGATTGAAGCTTTCTCTCTCTAGGGTTTGAGTTTCTCACTCTAAGGTCTGATTTTGAGCTCTCTTAAACGAGCAAGGAAGAAGATGATACTTAAATAGGACCCCTAGATGAAATGATGTCGTTTTGGCCTTTGGAAAACGAAAAGTCACGCACGACCGCTGCCAAAGCCGCAGCTGTCCGGCAGCGGTCCGGCAGCTGTCCGGCAGCTGTTCGCCCAAACACTTGCGAAATCAGGCAGCTGTCCGGCAGCGGTCAGGCAGCTGTCCGGCAGCGGTCCGGCAGCTGTCCGGCAGCTGTTTTCCCTGTCAAGCCAAAACGCTGCGGAAAAATGGCAGCGGTCCGGAAGCGGTTCGGGAGCGGTTTTCTCTGTCCGAAAAACGCTTTCCTAGCACTGGGAAGAAAATCACAGCGGTCCAGGAGCGGTTTGAGGTAAAAATTAACCTCTAGAAAAGGCTTCATGCAAAATCCAAGGCCAAAAATCATGGCAAAGAATGAATACACAATGATAAGGTGATCATGCATGAAAACGAATATGCAACAACACAAATCACACAACAAAGTATATAGAGCATAAGATCATGAAATGTGTGTGTGTGTGTGCAACTAAATCTCTTCAAGAATCAAGTCAAGTGATATACCTTTAGAAGCTCTTGATCTTGAAGTCACCGGGATGCTTGGAAGCTTGCCTTGATAATCATCAAGATGACCTAAGCTACCCACAACACAATCATCCCCAATATGTGGTTTGTCTACGAAATAAGCCAATCAACAATGGGAATCCTTACACTCATGATCTCTTGGAAGAAATGGCGCTAAACAATAGCCAATGGGGAACTCAGAGGCAAGCGCCAAGGAGGATTCCGGGTGTGCTAGAAGTGGATGAGTTGACGAGTGTTAAGGCTCAAATGGCGGCACTTCAAAATCAAATGAACAAGATGAGTGCCGAACCTAGCACTGTGCAAGTTGCCCAATGTGAGTGGTGTTTGGGGCCGCACTCTAGCATAGATTGTCAAACGGGAAGCCCGTTTGCTTCAAGCTCGTCCGAACAAGTGTCCTTTGTGAACAACCACCGGAACTACCAAAACCAACCCCAACAACATGCCAACCCAAATCCCATCTTCCATCCTTACTCAAATACATACCACCCTTCATGGAAAAACAACCAAAACTTATCATGGAAGGACAACCAACCCCAACAACCCCAACATCCACAAAACCTCAACCAAAGACAACCCCCCGGATTCCAACAACCTCACCAACAAAACTACCCGAACCCACCCCTTAACAATCAAGTGGAGAGAAAACCTAACCTTGAAGAGATGTTCTCTAGAATGATGGGCAAGTTAGATACAAGGATGGAGACCCAAGACTTAGCCTTGAGAAAGCTTGATACAAAGATTGACCAACTCGCCCAACATTCACAAGCTTCGATCCAAAACTTGGAGATGCAAGTGGGTCAACTAGCTAGGGGACAACAAGGAAGACAACAAGGAAGACAACAAGGCTCTCTCCCAAGTGACACAGTGGTGAACCCTAAAGAGCAATGCAAAGCCATTGCATTGAGGAGTGGTAGAGAGGTTGAATTACCGGATGACTTTGGAAAGGGAAAAGAAGTTGTTGTGGAGGAAGAGGAAGATGTTGAACAAGAGGTTGTTGAGGAGAAGAAGAGTTCTAACCATGATGACACACCCATCACATCAAATGATACCCTTTCAAAGCCCCAAGTCAAAGCCTATGTCCCTCCCATACCATACCCACAAAGATTAAAACAACACAAGGATGCTCACAACTTTGGTAAGTTTCTAGAGGTGTTTAAGAAGCTTCACATCAATATTCCCTTTGCCGAAGCACTTGCCCAAATGCCTACTTATGTGAGATTTCTCAAGGAGTTGCTATCTAACAAAAGGAAGTTGGAAAAATTCGAGACGGTTGCATTGACGGAGGAATGTAGGGCCATCCTACAAAACAAGCTCCCACCTAAGCTAAAAGATCCCGGAAAGTTCACTATTCCATGCGCCATTGGCCAAACGGAATTTGGAAAAGCATTGATTGACTCCGGGGCAAGTATAAATTTGATGCCATACTCGGTTTTTCAAAAGTTGGGAGTGGGGGAAGTGAAGCCTACTCATGTCACTCTACAACTAGCCGATAGGTCAATCAAATACCCAAGGGGGGTCATGGAAGATGTCTTGGTGAAGGTAGAGAATTTGTACTTCCCCGTAGACTTTGTGATTCTAGAAATGGAAGAGGATGTGGAAATACCTTTGCTTTTAGGTAGGCCTTTCTTGAAGACGGCCGGGGCTTTGATAGATGTGAAGGAAGATAAAATGACCTTGAGGGTTGGAGATGAAAATGTGGTGTTTGACATGAAAAAGGCGGCCCGGAGACCAATGGGAGTAGATAGATGTTTGATGATTGAGATTGTTGATCCGTTGGTTGAAGACTTTGTTAGAAGAGAAATTCCCAAGGAACCCTTGGAGGCTTGTTTAGTTCATGGTGCCAATGAGAAGGATGAAGATGAGAATGTTGCGGAATATGCTCTACATTTAAATTCCCAACCCGTGAAGAAGTTTAGAGAAAGAAGGAGGTTTGAGGAGCTAGGAGAAGGGAAGCCTAGGCTACCCCCATCTATTGAAAAGCCTCCAAAGCTTGAGTTGAAGCAATTACCGGAGCACTTGAGGTATGCTTTCCTTGGTGAGTCACTATCACTTCCGGTGATCATTTCGGCCTCCTTGTCATCAATTGAAGAAGAAAAACTTTTGAGGGTACTAAGAAGCCACAAGAAAGCCATTGGTTGGTCTATCTCCGATATTAAGGGGTTGAGCCCTTCGATTTGTATGCATAAAATTTTGATGGAGGAAGAGTTTAAACCAACAGTGGAGCACCAAAGAAGATTGAACCCGAACATGCAAGAGGTAGTTAGAGCCGAGATCCTAAAGCTTCTAGATGCGGGTATCATATACCCAATATCTGATAGTCCATGGGTGAGTCCAGTACAGGTAGTGCCTAAGAAAGGAGGCATCACAGTGGTACCAAATGAGCACAATGAACTCATCCCGACACGGACCGTCACAGGTTGGAGGGTGTGTATTGATTACAGAAAACTCAACACGGCGACATGGAAAGATCACTTCCCCTTACCCTTCATTGACCAAATGTTGGAAAGGCTAGCGGGGCATGAGTACTATTGTTTCTTAGACGGATACTCCGGTTATAACCAAATCCCAATAGACCCCGAAGATCAAGAAAAGACGACGTTCACATGTCCATATGGGACGTTTGCCTACTGAAGAATGCCCTTTGGACTTTGTAACGCTCCGACGACATTCCAAAGATGTATGATGGCCATTTTTTCTAACATGGTGGAGAGGTACATTGAGATCTTCATGGATGATTTCTCCGTTTTTGGGTCATCATTTGATGGGTGCCTAGAGAACTTGGGGAAGGTGCTAGAAAGATGTGAGGAGACTAACCTCATACTCAATTGGGAGAAGTGCCACTTTATGGTGAGGGAAGGAATCGTGTTGGGTCATAGGATATCCTCTGAAGGGATTGAAGTGGACAAAGCAAAAATAGAGGTGATAGAAAAGTTGCCACCACCAACTTCAGTGAAGGGTATCCGGAGTTTTTTGGGGCACGCCGGGTTTTATAGAAGATTCATCAAGGACTTTTCGAAGATTACAAAGCCATTGTGCTCCCTTTTGATGAAAGACGTGCCATTTGTGTTTGATGAAGCATGATTAGAGGCGTTTGAATTGTTGAAGAAAGAGCTTATTTCGGCTCCAATCATGAGGGCCCCGAATTGGGACCTCCCCTTTGAGTTGATGTGTGACGCTAGTGACTATGCGGTGGGCGCCGTTTTGGGTCAAAGAGAAGAAAAGCGCCAACACGTCATCTACTATGCAAGTCATACACTTAATGAAGCACAAGTCAACTATGCAACCACCGAAAAAGAATTGTTGGCCATTGTGTTTGCCTTTGACAAGTTTAGGTCATACTTGGTGGGATCCAAGGTAATTGTCTACACGGACCATGCGGCCATAAAGTACCTCCTAGCCAAGAAGGATGCCAAGCCAAGGCTCATCCGATGGGTGCTAATCCTCCAAGAGTTCAACCTTGAGATTCGAGACAAGAAGGGGACCGAAAATGTGGTAGCTGACCACCTCTCAAGGCTTGAAAGAGATGGCAAATAAACGTGGGTGGAAGAGCCCATTAAGGAAGAGTTCCCGGATGGGCAACTTTTTGAGTTGCAAAGCTTGCTAATGCCATGGTTTGCGGATATAGTGAACTACCTTGCTAGTAACATAGTGTCCCTAGAGCTAAATGTGCATCAAAAGTGAAAGTTCTTCGCCGAATTGAAGTATTACTTTTGGGATGAGCCTCTCCTTTTTAGAACATGTGGAGATGGAGTGATTCGAAGGTGTGTCCCCGAAGAAGAAATGCTTGAGATCTTGGGGCATTGCCACTCCAAGGAGTGTGGGGGTCATTTCGGTGCTTCCCGAACGGCTAGAAAAGTCCTTCAATCGGGCTTTTGGTGGCCGTCTTTATTCAAGGACTCACGGAGCTTTGTTGAGGCATGTGACCGGTGTCAAAGAACCGGGAACATAACAAAAAGAGATGAGATGCCGATGAATATCATGTTGGAAGTGGAACTCTTTGATGTTTGGGGCATAGACTTCATGGGACCATTTCCAACATCTTTTGGGAAGAAGTACATTCTAGTTGCCGTGGACTACGTTTCTAAATGGATTGAAGCCATAGCCACCCCAACATGTGAGGGCAAAGAAGTGACAAAGTTCTTGAAGGGGAGCATTTTCACCCGGTTTGGCACACCTCGAGCAATAGTGAGTGATGGAGGTTCTCACTTTTGTAACAAGAGGTTTGAAGCACTATTGAAAAAATACGGGGTGAAGCACAAAGTCACTACTCCTTATCATCCACAAGCCAACGGTCAAGCCGAAGTCTCGAATAGAGAAATCAAAAGCATCTTGGAGAAGACCGTTGGGATTAGGAGGAAGGATTGGGCAGTGAAGTTGGAGGATGCCTTGTGGGCTTATAGAACGGCCTACAAAACTCCTATTGGAATGTCTCCTTTCCGACTTGTGTATGGAAAAGCATGTCACTTGCCATTTGAGATTGAACACAAAGCATGGTGGGCAATTAAGCTCCTTAACATGAGCATGAAGGAGGCCGGGGAAAAGAGGTGCCTCCAATTGAGTGAGCTAGAGGAGCTTCGGCTTGAGTCTTACAAGAACTCAAGAATCTTTAAAGAAAAGACCAAGAGATGGCATGACAAGAGAATAGAAGCAAAGGAGTTGAGAGTGGGTCAAAAGGTGCTTCTATTCAACTCTAGATTGAAGCTTTTCCCGGGCAAGCTAAAAAGCCGATGGATGGGTCCATACACAATCGCCGAAATATTCCCTCATGGAGCGGTAGAGATTGAAAACGACAAGATGGACAGATTCAAGGTGAATGGCCAGCGGCTTAAGATCTTCTAGGAGCTTGAGGATCAAAAGCTCAATGAGGTGGTTCGGTTCCAAGAACCACCCTAAGCAAGCAAGCAAAAGGGAGGTACCATATTGTACATAGTAGTTTTAGTTTTGTTTTCGATTTTTTTTCTTTATTTTATTTTTAGTTTCTTCGCCTTCCTTGCACTTATTTTGATTGTTCAGATATGTTTGATGTGGTGTGTTAGTGTGTTGATTGCAGTAAGCCTAGGTGGAGTTTTCAGCGGCCAAAAAGGGGACTTGCCGCGGTGGCACAACCGCGGCAGTCAAGCGACAGAGATCCTCCTGGGTTTCTGTAGGAGGATCTTTGTCGCGTGGCTGCCGCGTGGTTGCCGCGCCCTTGTCGCTAGGACTTCAACCGCGGCAGTCGAGCGACAGAAATCCCAAAGAATCTCTGTCGGATTTCTGTCGCGAGGCTGCCGCGTGGTTGCCGCTTGGAGTCGGGACCGCGGCAATGCTGGACTTAGTGAAGCGACGCTGTTTTGGGCCAAACGCTGCCGTTTTGGTGCCGCGGTCTACCAACCGCGGCAGTCGGGACCGCGGCACTCTGACGAATATAAAGGGGCTGCTTCAGTTAGGGCATCACTCCACTCCACTCCAAAAAACCTCTCAACCGAGCAGCTCTCCTCTCTCTCGTGGGCGACAACACCACACGGTAACTCCCCTTCATTTTGTTTGTTCTTTTGATTTGGATTATCCCCTTCCCCTCTCTTTCCCTCTCTTTGGATTCTAGGGTTGGTTTGGTGAAGTTTAGGGTTTATTTTCGGTGAATGGGGGAGTAGAGCATTATTGTTGATCCAAATTGGTGAATGGGTTGAGGAGTAGTTATAATTTGATGCTTGTGTAGTTGATTTGAGAAAAAGTTGAAGTTTATTGCATATTTTGGTGGATTTTGGCCGAATTTTGAGTGTTTTGGGCGAGATTGGTGTGGAAGGAGGGTTTTAGAAGTGTTTTTCTGTGTTTTTGTATGTGGTTTGCGGTGATTGCGGCTTGAGGGTGCCCGTGGTGTATCGGGTCACCGGTAGTTGTTGATTGAGCGCCGAAGTTTTACCGGATTTGGGTTGATTTGTGAAGCGGCACAGTTTTCTATATGTCCGAATGGCTAGAACGAAGGTTCCCGCAATGGTTGATGCAGCTGAAGACACCGGTGCTTCCTCGAGGCCGAGTAGGGGCGGGGGAAGCAGACGGCAGCCAATTCCCCCATGTGTGCAGAACCCGGACTTCCCATCCCTATTTGCTAAATGGGAGAAGAGGAAGATTATTCCGGAGAAGGGGATCGCCGTCATAGAATTGGGAGATACACCCATCCCAGGGATGATTGAGAGGAGAGGATGGTAGACATATGTCCAGCACCCTCCTAGATTTTGCAGACGGATAGTGGAGGAGTTCTATGCTGGAATAGTTCCTAGGAACTACCTCTTGGGTGGCGCAGTGTGGGTACGAGGCAAGGAGATTAGAGTAAACGCCTCAGACATCAACAGGTACTACAGGACAGCGGTATCAGTTGAAGACCGGGAGAGGATGTATCGGGGGTTGCCAAGAAACGACATCTTTCAGAAGATGAATGTGGAGCTCGCCAACGCCCTGACAGATTATCCACTTCCGTTTTGGCACACCAGGTTTAGCCCGCTGAAGCAGTCGAAGATCCACATTGACCTGGCCTTTTGGCACGTGTTCATTTCATACTCCCTGAGGCCGTGTGCACACTGCACTACTGTGTCCTATGAGGTGGCTCAGATTCTCTACTACTTGCGCCATGACGAGCCGATCGACATTGGTGCTCTCATCAAGATGGAGATCCACAAGTGCGGGAAGGATGAGAGCAAGAAGGAGGCCATGGGGTTCCCGAGCCTGATCACTCAGCTTTGCTTGCAGGCATGTGTTGACCTTAGTGCAGAAGAGATGAGGGAGGCTCCAGTGGATATTGGGATCAATCAGTGGTTTTCCCTCTACCCGAGTAGGGGATTGCAGAGGCCTGGGGGGCACAAGATAGCCCGAAGAGATGATGTAGATTCAGGTCCTGGGTCAGAGGCAGAGCAGTCTGAGTCAGATGCTGAGGGTCCAGATGCTGAGGAACCAGAGCCAGAGCCAGAGTCAGGGCCAGAGGCTGGGGACGGTGCCTTGCTTTCAGAGGATGATGAGAGCAAGAGCAAGTGGACGCGGATGCTGTCAGCACTGAAGCTCACGAGGAGACTTGAGAAGAAAGAACGGGCTGCAGCACGGGATAGGCAGATGGCAGAGGTTAGGGCTATGAAGGAGGCCATACTGAAGGAGATAGCAGATTCAGAGGGCAGGACTAGAGCCCTGATCAGTGAGGTGGAGGATGGGCTTATGCAGGACTTTGCTGAGCTTAGGACTGACCTCCACGTCTCCCAGTACACCAGGCAGAAGAAGGCCTATCCCTTCCCGCCAGAGCATCCCCATCCCACCGGTGGTCCCGTGATTTCAGAGGAGGAGGCTCAGAAGCGCATGGCCATGGAGCGGTCCCTGAAGGAGCATGCTGATAGAGAGGCGAGGACGAGCAAGGGCAAAGGAAAGTTGCCGGGTTCCTCATAGCCACATCCCACCGCATTCCATCACCTTTTACTTTTCATACTTGTTTTATTTTATTTGCTTATTTTCAGATTTGTTTTGCTTACTTTGACATAGTTTCAGATATTTGTGCTTTATTTTTGGATATTTCATTGTCTTTTAGTTGTTAATAGTTATGCTTTTGAACTTTTAATTCTTGCATTATCTTTTTATATTATTTATTTTCCTTGCTTAGTTTAAGTGTGTGGCATTGTATTGTGCCTAGTTTTTAGGTTTGCGGCGTGCTTTTTAGGGTTGCGTTTGGCCTCCCTCCAGCTTCTAAGCTTATATTGTCCAATCCGCTTATGTGCAAACATTGGGGACAATGTTTCGTTTAGGTTTGGGGGTGCGGCCATTCTTTGACCAATTTTGTTTGATTGTTTTGTGTGTGTTTGTTTTTTTGTGAAATTTTTTTCAATTTTTGCATGATTGTGTGCTTGGTCCGTTCTCTTGCTTCGAGCCAAAATTTTGGGGCATTAGCTTGCTTTATGAGATGCTTTTGGGTTGTGCCTTTTGAGGCAATTTTTGCATGTGTTGAGCCCCTGAGTCTAGGCAAAGGTGGTGCTAGTTAAAGCTACACCACATTGCTTGCACGCATCTTACCAGACTCTAAAGTGTCTAAGTAATTGGGTATCGCGCTTAAGATGTCTAGATCATTAGTGGAGACAACCCGCGTGAGGCCAGAGCCTAAATAGCGTCCTTATGAGTGTGATTTAATTTATTGTTTCATCTTAAACACTCTTCTTGTAGATAAGTAAGCATAAATAAAAGGACCTCACTCCATACTTTGGGCTTTAAAGAACATCATTAATAGAGCATCATCTTTGTTTCGCCTTTGTTTGCGTGCTTAACTCGTACCTATAGAGATGACGTAGGCTATGTGTGTTTAGTCACTACAAATATCCAAAACACGTCCCATGCCTTGTGTGTGTGCTTAAATGTCCTATCTATATTGACCTACACACTAAACCCCATCACTATATCCTCCCATATCATACACATCACCACATCTTCCATAAACATTAAACCATCCCATGTGCTACGGTTATGGCTTGTTATCGTGTTAAAAAGAAGCTCAAGGAAAATCAAAAGTGTAAAAGTAGCGTGTACTTAGGCTAGAAGTGTTAATTGTGCAAGGATTAAGGCTTTATATTGTTTAAAAAAAAAAAAAAAAAAAAAAAAAACCCCAAGCCTTATATGCTCTAATGTGTAAACGTTGCAAAAATAAAGCAACTTAAAGTTTTGCACAAGTTAATTAATTAAATAATTCATGCCTAGGCGCTTTAATTGTAATGAGCACCTAAATAAAAGTTTAAAGCATAACCGATAGCTAGCCAATAATACCGTACCCACCTAGCCTCTCCACCACCTATTCACCACATGCCCACTTGAACTTTAGAGAAGTCCTAATTGATCTTTAGGAGGAGTTAAGCTTGTTGATGAAGGTTTCAATTGATGTTTGCTCTTGTTCTTAATGTCCTAATCCGTTCTTGTGGTCCATTTGTATTTAAGCATTAGCGGTTTTTCAAAATTTGTCATATGCGTGTAAATTTGAAAATTCTTGTGCTTAATTTCCAGCCGCATATGTTTGTTGAGTGAGCCTAGGTTCTGAGTGGTAAAATGAGAGAGATCCGGAGAGGAATAGAGTCGAGGCGAAATGCTATCATGAGACTCTTGTGTTCGATGCTTTTGAAGCTTTGTTCACTAAGAAGTGTGGAATTGCAATCTCTCGTGTTGTAGCACCTTGGCTTGCACTTCCCAAGCTTGTTCTTAGGGGTCTTTTCATGCATGTGCCTCAATTCGGTTCGCCCATCATTGCATCTCTGTCTATAGTTGGCTCAGCAAGAATGACGTTTGTGGGTGTCGTTCTGTAAACCCTCACGAGACTTCACTCGTCCTACTAAGGATCGCCTAGGGGTTTAAAAGACTTATCATGTGTTTTTCTTGTTTTTCTTTTTGTTTTTGCTTTCTATTGTTTTTCTTTTTGTTTGTTTGTTTTGGTTTTGCTTGAGGACGACCAAAAGATAGGTTTGGGGGTGTTTGTTTGCTTTATTTTCTACACAAAGTGTAGCCCCTTTCCGTATCCTTTTGTGTATGTTTCTCGGGTAAAACCGGGGTTTTAATGTTTCATTTGAGTTTTTGTAGGTTTTTCTGTTAGTAGGGGTGTTTTGGCTCTAACTGGAGAACTTTGGGTAAAAAGCGCAAATATGGAAAGTCTGGGGGCTTGGATCAGAGCGCCGCGGTTGGAGCACAAGCGGCAAGCAGGCGACAGAGATCCTCCAAGGTTGCCGCTCATGAAGTGCCGCGGTCGTGCAACAGCGGCAAAGTGGCGACAGAAACCCCTTAGGGTTGCCGCGGTCCAAGTGTCGCGGTTGGTAGACCGCGGCAGAGGCGCGACAGAAACATCAATTGCTTGCCGCGGTTGATCTACCGCGGTTGTCCAACCGCGAAAATGGCAACCGCGGCAGAGCGGCCCTTCGTATTCCAAAGGGCATTTTGGTCATTTTTGGGCCTCCTATAAGTATCCCTTCTAGGTCATTTCAAACCAGACCTGCCCAGCTCGAATTATTACAGCAAGAATCCATCTTGGCTCTCTCCTACACACATCACCAACCCATCCCTCACAACCCACCAAAATCCTACCTTTCCCTAAGATCCAAACACATCAATCCCACCTCTTTTCCATAGCCATCATCACTTCACCTTTTGAGCAAGAAGGAGGATAGAAAGAGAAGAAGATCCAAAGAAGAAGAAGCTCTCCATATAGTTTTTTCTAGACTCTTTCTCTTTTATTCTTATTTGTAGCCATGTACTTCTTATTTCACATATATTGTATGGTTACTAGTTGTAATATGATGAGCTAAACTCATAGTGCTAGGATTTGATGAAACCCCACCTTTGACTATACACTTAAATGAATTGATTCTTGTTTATCCCTTATGTGCAAGATTGTTGTTTGTATGGGTATCTTTATGTTCTTAATGCTTTTCAATTGATTGATCTCCTCTTGAATGACTTTTGTGGTATGTTATGCACTAACCGGAGACGCATGCCACGTGTTCGATAAAATGCTCCCCTATGCATGCTTAGAAAAGTAGACCTACTTAGGCTAGCGTATAGGACTCATTTAGTACACCAAAGTCCGTAATGAACTCATTCGTACATTCCGGGTAATCGAAGGATAGGCTTGGGTATGTTTTGAGTGCGACTCACTCTACTTGACCAAGATTGTGGGTCAATAGAAGGGTGTACGAGTATATGAATTGCATGAGTACGTTTGGGGTTATACAATCGAGTCTAATTTGAAAGTCAATCTAAGGGTGGGGTGTAGTCAAGTCCTAGCATAATTCTCTCCATTATCACATCCGTGTTTTATTTTGAGCTTTTCATTTCATTGCTTTAGTATTAGCTTTAAATCAAGATAGTTTACTTTGTTTGTTTTGAACTCCCATCATTATTGATTGTTTGAATAGCAATTTGACTAATTAATTTCGGTAATCGGTCACTCGATTCCTTGGGAACGAACTTTACTTTCCGTTGTGCTACTCTCTGACCTCGTTCTATTTCGAGTGTCACTTGAGTGATAGCCAACTATTCAACACAAGCATGCCATATCTAAGCGATAGTGAGTAAACATGCAATTCTACAAGATTGTCAACAATAAGATAAATGCATGTGAAAGTGTTATACCAAATGTTTGAACTATGATGCAGGGACACATATGTATGAATTGTGTGTGTGTGCGCTAACGCCTTGCAAGAGGAAGAAGAATCTTGATACCTTAGCATCCAAGTAAGCGATGTTCCCCTTGAAGACGATATTTGCACAAGATGTTGCTTCTTCACCTTTGAGGCTCTTTTCTTCCAAGAAATACTTAAGCAACTACTAATACAAATATAGAGCGTTTTACAATGGAATCAAACCAATACAAATAACGGATCTTACAATGGATTTTTTCCGTCGTTGTACAACCACTGTCAATATAGCGAGTGAACAACGGCTCTCCAAACCTGAGAGCAACCACTCCTTGGTTGCCCATTGTCGCTCTTATGTAGAGCGGATTATGAAGAATATGTTCTTCATTTTCCCTGGTGAACTGCTGTACACCAGCCCTACGTAGAACGGGTGAATAGCGGTCAAGGAATTTTTTATTTTTTTTTATCAAAACGTCGTAGCGTTATTTTGACATCCTATATATATGCTACTTTGTCTTTTGGTCGTTTTTGAGTGAGTCCAAATCATATTTTTGACCAAGTATATTTTTCAAGAGAAAAAGTCACTAAAGAACTCACCTTTGATTACTCAAACACATATCCATGTGCATCAAACATCATCTAGCATCATCTATGATCATCTACGATGCATCTAAGCATGGGTCTTCTTCAACACACTTAGCTTGGTAAGTTGTTCACTAATATCTTACATATTTAGAGTCTTACTTAACAAGAAATCTCATTTATTACTTGTATGCTTTTAGAACATATTCTATCTACAAGATTGAGATTATTCTGTTGATTGTTTGAGAGTTGTATTTTGATAGCTATTGCCTAGGATTGCTTAATCTTTGATAGTTATGTTGTATGCCATGTCATATAGCAAAATTGATATCTAGGATTGTGATTATTGTTATCTTTCATCCTAGATAAGCAGTTAGTGTAACCTAGTATTAATTGCATTTTTGAATGTCATGATATTCACTTAGGTTGTTGATCTCTTTAGTGAGAATTAAGTCTTGTGGCTAAAGTTGCTTAGTCCGCAAGCAAATTGATCTAGGTTCACTATTAAAGGCCCGTTGGGTAGTAATGGTGGGTTAGTGACCCTGTAGGGTTTGATGTGGTCAACCTAGGTTGTAAACATCATTACAAGTAGTATATTAGAGGATTGTGTGTGGCACACATATTAGCCCGTAAGTTTTTCCCTGTTGAGGGTTTCTCACATAAATCAATTAACGAGCAATTTATTGTTTTTCGCACTTAGAATTAGGTTGATTGATTTTTGACTAGTTTGGGGTTTTTATTGAATATTGACTAATCAAGAAAAATTGATAATTAACTTGATTAAAATCTATTCACCCCCTCTAGATGTAATTAGCATACCGTTATTAGTTTCAATTGGTATTAGAGCGGGTTCCTAGACATATTTAAGAGATTCGTGATTTTTGATGTGTTTTGCATTTTGTGTGATTTTTGATTATTCATACACTTGCATTCATTTTATTCATTCATAAACACTATGAGTGGAAACGGTGGTGGAAACGAGGGTGCTTCGAGCACAAGGCCTCCATTGCTCACCGGGTTAAACTATGCCTCTTGGAAAGGCAAGATGGAGTCGTACATTTGCCACATCCATGATAGGGTTTGGATGGCGATTGAAGACGGCTATGCTCCGCCGATGATGACTTCTACGGTTGGAGGAGAGGATGTACTCAAGCCTAAGGCTCAATGGAATGCTCAAGACTTTAAGGCATCAAAATGGAATAAAAAGGTGATACATGCCATCCTATATGCAATGGACGAGAATCAATACAAATTGATTCAAAACACTAGGATCGCTAAGGAGGCGTGGGACATCCTAGAGATGGCACATGAGGGAACCGAAGTGGTTAAGGACTATAAGCTTCAAGTATCCAAACTCAATTCAAGATGCTTAGGATAGAGGAGAACAAGTGCTTCAGCGACTTTGAGATCAAGTTGATGGACACAGTTAATCAAAGTCATCAACTTGGTGACCCGTATTCAAATAAGAGAATCAAGCAAAAAATTATGAGATCTCTCCCCGAAAGATTTGAGTCCAAGGTAACGGCTATAGAAGAGAATACTGGCTACAAGGATATGAGTCTAGGAAGGGTCCTACCTCCACACCTCTTAAAAAGCAAAAGGGAATTGCTTTGAAGGCCTTCAAAGTTGAGAAGGAGGAAAATGATAACTCAGATGAATACATGGCCTTATTATTGAGAAGGTTCAAGAAGTTTGTCAAATTCGAGAAGAAAGGTTTTGGATCCAAAGGCCAAGACTTGAAGAAAAATGCTCCCTTCAAGAAGTTTGAGCCTAGGCAAGAGAAAAGTGAAAGAAAAGGGATCCAATGCTTTGAGTGTGGTGGCATAGGACACATTGCTCCCGATTGTGGAAATTTGAAAAACAAGAAGAAAGGGAAAGTGATGGTTGCCACTTGGAGTGGAAGTGATGACTTCGATGAGAGAGATGAATCTTCAGATGATGAAGATAAAGTGGCTAACTTCATAGCCTTTGCCTCCTCCCACAAGAGCAAAGGTAATAGTGAAGAAGAGGAAGAGAGTCAAGAGGAAATGACTCTAGTGAAGATGACTCCTCATCTAACTCTATAAATGGAAATGTGGAGAAAATGAATGTTCATGACTATATAGTCAAGTTTGAAAGCTCAAGGATGAAGAATAAGAGAGAAATTCGAAGGTTGAAAGAAGAAAACCTTGAGCTATCAACCCAAGTTGATCACTTAAGTGAACAAGTGGAAAGATCCAAAGATTGAAGATAAGCTAAGAGAGAAGTTAGCTTTATCTATAAGGAATGAAGAAGGTTTGAAGAGGGAGCTTGAAGAAGCTAAAGGGTCAATGACAAATGTAAGGTTTTAGATTTGTTTTGGCTTGATTCCATTACAAAACTCTCTTTATTTGTAATGGGTAATTTCTTAGGTGTTTCTTAGTTGATTTGTGCTTCAAAGGAGAAAAGCAACTTCTCATGCAAATATCGTCTTCAGAAGGAAAAACGCTTGCTTGGATGCTAATGTATCAAGATACTTCTTCCTCTTGCAAGACGTAAGCACGCGCATACACACACAATTCATACATGTGTGTCCCTACATCATTGAGCAAAACACACACACATATATTGCATTTATATGTGTCCTTGCATCGTTGTGATCATTTGGTAATAACACATTCACGCATGATTTAGTATGTTCATGCATAGATCTCATATTAACATGCATTGTAGAAATGCATGTACTAGGAAATTGCATACTTGTGTGATATAGTGTTTATTTGTTTGGGTTTTGTTGTCTTGAAATTGAATATGATCTCATATGATTCCTTGTTGAGTTCCGGTCATTTTGGTTACTCACTCATTTGATTTCGAGTTCAAACGAGGAAGTTACGCTACTTTACGTTCATTTACAATGTATTGTCTTCGTCATCATGTATCGAGTCGATTTCAAATCCAACTGTCAAAGTTTCATAGTTTTTCTCTTGTGTCGTTGAGTTACGGTTCATAATTTGAAAGCGGATTCAAATTCGGAGTTCAGAGGCCGGAGAATAGAAGAATAACATGAGAGGTGCACGAGAGGGAACGAAGGAGAAGAGAGGAGGCAAAGTGCCACCTTCCCTCATTCTGGGGACCAAGGCTGAAGGTGGCACATTTTCCTTTTTGCCCTTCTTCTTCTCCACTTGGTTTCCCTCCCTATATAATTCGAAATCTCGTGCAGAATTTTCTACCACTTCTCATTATTTGTTTTTGTCATATCTCTCTCATTTCAACTCCGAATTCAGTGATTCAAAAGCCAAAATCATTTTTCTTGAAGAGAGGAACAAGTCCCAAGTATTTTCAAGGTCAAAGGATTTCCAAATTATTCGCAGAAATCTGATCTTCAGTTCGTGGTTCATCTTTTGTATGTGAATCATCTTCTCTCCATTTTTCTTGTGATCAACTTGATAGATCTTAATTCTTGATTGATGAAAATTGTTTAGAATGATATTGATTCCTATTTTAGACTTCTTTGAATGATTTTCAAGTTATAGCCTTTTTGTAATTTTGATTGAACATATTTCAAAGCTTAACTTGATTCACATGAAATTGATTCTAGAAATATTTTGTGATGAGCTTGATTGTTGATTTCTAGGTTTTGATTTCATGATCTAAGAACTAGGATTTGTGAATGCAATATTGAATATTCTAATCTTGTTCTTATTGTTTCATGTGCTTGGATTTCTAGATAACTTTGCGATTGGGTGTTGAAAGCATATTCTAGTTATCTCTTGCATGTTCATAGAGTTTGTGTGATCAACTTTCTCTATTTGATTGTGTTTGCATAATTTGCATCACCTAGATCATTTGCCTTGCAAAAGGTGTGAAGCCTCTTGTTGTTGAGTGATTCTTCAACATAGAGCAAGTGAAGTCTTGGCTAAGAGTGTGAGGCTCTAAGTAAGTCCAAGCAAGGGAAGTCTTGGCTAAGAGGTGTAAGGCCTCTAAGTAAGTCCGAGTGAAGCCTTGGTTAGGATGTGAGGTTCGGTTAACCAAGCAAGGAAGTCTTAGTTAAAAACAAGGGGCTCGGATTAACTAAGTAAGGAAATCTTCCTAGAGACTTGAGGATAGTCTTGGTTAGGGAGTGGCTTTCTAGAGGCAAGCGATTTGTCTCGGTTAGAAATCTTGTGGCAAGGTTTTTTCACTTGGTCCTTTGGTAGACTAGGAGTTGATAGCTTGAGGAGTATATCATGTGTTGATTGCCTTGAGTGTGTACCTCCTTTTTGACATAGTGAATTTGCTTGCCAGTGGTTGTTGTATCAACCCGTGGACGTTTCCTCTTAGGAAGTTTTACCACGTAAAAACAATTGTGTCAAGTTTTTTTTTTTCTACTTTTCATTATCTTCCATATCTTTCATTGATTGTATCACTTGTGAATTGTATTCTATATTGTGTTGATTAGCAATCCTTTTGTTAGACACACCAAGTGTGCACATCATTGTTCTGCAAAAAAGAAGTTCGGAAGAATTTAGGCCTATACTTATTCACCCCCCCTCTAGGTATATATTACATTATATTGCTTAAGGGCCATAGGTGATTTGATGTCGGAAGGCGCCTTTAGTGCTAGACCTCCACTCTTGAATAGTGGTAACTACACCTTTTGGAGAAATACAATAAAAGCCTACATTAGTGTAGGGAAAAATATACCCGCAGCGGAAGCGAGACTAAAAAAAAATTAGTTTGAGTAGCTTTTAAAATTTTTCCAATTTTATGAACCTTAAACCCTTTTGATTAATTAAAGATATATAAAGAATAAACAAAAGATTAATACCTCTTGTCGCGTGATCCGATTGACTTGCGTCGATGGTAATCCGCAAGATCTTCAATCCTAGCACGAACGTGGATCACCTAGGAGCGTGGTCTCCCTTTCTTTGAATTGCAAACCTGTGATCGGATATAACAAACTTTTCTTGATTCGTTAGTCCCAAAAACAATCTAAAGGAACCTAAGATTATTCCGGTCACTTTTGAGTTCTCAATCTTATGATCGAAACTCGCGTGAACCTTAATCGATGTAGTATATACAAGCTTATTAATGAATAAGCAAACAATATACCATCAAAGAATAATCTATGTTCCTTTTGTTTTTAGTAGAATAAAAAATCTCTAACTATGAGTTGAGAAGAAGAAGAAGAAGAAAAAATTCTGCACATAAAACCCTAGGTCTGGCCGAAAATAATAATGGCCTTATATGTGGCAAATTTTCTTTTCTCTTTCTTAACTAGGGTGGCCGAATTCTTTCACCAAAAGGGATTAGGGTTTCCGCAATTTTCACTCCAAAAATATAGGAGTCTTAGTTGCACCCTAATTCACTTTCTAAGAGTTCAAACCCTAATCCAACTCAATAATTTTTTATTCCTTATTTGACTAAATTAAAAAAGACTTCTTATTTGATTAAATAAATAAAATTAATTATTTATTTCCTTGTCAAACAAGTCTTTTAATTTAAGTACACTACTACCAATATTATACCAATAGGAATCATATTTCCTATTTAGAAAAGATTTGTTTCTTAATTAAACAATTAATTAATAAATTAATTAATTCTTATTTAATTAAATAATGAAAACAAAATAATATTAAGGTTATTTTAACCACCTTGCCACCCCATATACTAATATTGGGCCCAAATATTATTTTCTTATTTCATTAAATCCATAGGACTTTAAATAAAAAGCCCACATGTGAACTAGACCTATTCTTACTAAAAGAAACAAGCCCACATGTCATCCATTAATATATAAATATAATTTAGCAGCCCATTACATAAATAATGTGCAAATTATATTCTTAATATATTAAATGCAATTCTAGATGGACCCTAAATCGGTCCGGTAGAATATATCAAGTGATCCATGCAAGTCCGTGTGGATTGGGGATCTTGGCGGGCTATCTAAATTTAAGCTTCAATAGACATAACCTAATCACAATCAACAAATGATTCACTTAGGTCCGATCCATTAATTTTAACTCATTCCACTAAAGAGCTAAAATTGAACTCTTAAATAAAGACAGAAAAGGAAGATGTTTCCTCATTTATACCCTAGACAATCATATTGGAGATAGTGTATCCTCGTGATTAATATCAGTAATCGCCAAGAGTTCATAGACCGCCTATAACTCTCCAAGTTACCATATTTACTCATATGACCACGTTTTGAACTTGGATATTTTGACTTGTCCAGAAGCCATGTTTTCAATAGACACTATTGAAAACTCAACGTTGAGATTTAATATCCAATTACCTCAAAACATCCATATGATGATATTATACTCTCATTTAATAAATGGAGCCACGATGTCCATATCTATAAATGAAGTCCTCTATCGATTAACAAATGAATATCACCAAACTATCGAGGATAGACTATGCGATATAATCGTACTCATTGATAGCTCAAATGATATCACCTGCAACCATAAGTCCATCATTTATCTCAGGATTAAGATAGACTCTCCGATTGTCCTGATAATGAAATTACTTTTATCTACTGACGGTTATAGATAAAGTATTTCATTGTGATCCTGTTCAATGCACCCAGTGCACTAGATTCTTTTGCTCGAAGACACTCCGATGATTTTAGACTCATCATATCTCATTTGATCCCACTCAAATGCTAGCAAAAGAATTCTACAATTTTAACAAGATAAAGGTGCCCAACCTTTAACTTAAGTTGTGAACAATATTCAAGACTAACTAAAGAATTGTGTCTACCACATACATATCCAGATGTATGAACAATTCTTCTTTTCTCATAGTCTTTAGACCTTATGATTATTTACTTTGACAATTATTAAACTATAAATGCTATAAGATTTGTTTAAAATAGAAATCACTTTATTAATTTGAAAAAGATTGTTAATTACATTATTACACTCTTGCTATTGAGCATAATCCTAACAATTAGAGCCATAAATGATAAATCATGGATAAGTGTGAGTGACGTAGTAGAGGAAGAGGACTCCTTGAATGATCGAGAATGTACAACCAATTACATTGCTCATCCGACTATTTATAAAGGAAGATTTGAGGGTAGTAGTGAATACTCAAGTAATGTGGAAAGTGAATACTCTTCAAGTTGTGAATGTAGTGAAGTCTCTTCCAATCATGAAAAGTTCGAAGCTTCCTCAAATGAAGATTATATAAGCTTCAATGACAAGATCCTTCAACAAAATAATGAAGAGAACAACAAGTTGAAGTTGATCAATGCCAATTTACTGGTGATAATTAAAGCTCTTGACAATGAAAAGAAGATGTCTTTGGAGAAGATGAGCAAACAAAGTGAAGTCATTAAGGAGCATGAATATACCATTGAAAATTATTTTCAATGATAAAGGAAAGTGCTCAAGAGATAGATGATCTAAACGAAGACTTTACTATGAAGTTGTTTGCCATGGAAGGAGAGATTAAGCAAAAAGAGAACTCTTTGACTATCGTGAAGATAAATGAGTGTGGGCTTAAAGATGAAGTCAAAGCTCTCAAAGAGTCTATTAATGACATAAAAATTGGAGCCATTAAGCTTGATGAAGTCATAAAACTTGGAAAGCATCATGGAAATATGAATGGCTTGGGTTTTGTAGAAGAAGTGAAAAAGACTCCCATAACCAAGAACAAGTCAAGAAAGTCCAAGAAGAAGAAAGACTCAACTACTATTTCCTAGAGCAATGGAGCTTCTCAACCGATTTCTCAACCAAAGCATGCACACCTAAAAGGTAATTTTTCTAAATTTATTCTGGTTTGTTATTATTGTAATGTGGTTGGTCACATTAGGCCTAAGTGTTATGAATATGTTAGGCAATGCAAACTAGGAAATATGGAACATGATAAAAATGTGAAAAAGTTATCTAATCATTCTCCTAAGCATGAGTTTAAGTCTATAGCTAGACATAACATCTCTAAGTTTATCCTGGTTTGTCATTTTGGCAATGTTGTTGGGCATATCAAACCTAAATGCTATGAGTTTATTAGGCAATGCAAACTTGGTAATGAGATACATGTTAGTGAGATGAAAAGACTTCCTTTGGTTGTTTCTAAACATGTTAAAGCATTGGAGACTATGCATGAAGAACATGTTAATGAAAAGAAATCAACAAGGAAGGTTTGGGTTAAGAAGAATAATGTATAAACTTGTGAAATGAATAAATCTTATTTGAAAGTTTCTAAACATGATAATAGCTTTGATGTTTTGAGAAATATGCATATTGATCATATTCATGTGAAGAAACCTACTAAGAAGATTTGGATTGAAAAGAATGACATGCATGTTAATGATAATCATGTTGAGAAAAATGTTGAGAAAAAGTTGGTAAAGAAAAGTATTAACCATGATCATTTGAAAAGTCTTGATGAAATATTTGTGCGTGACAACAATGATGAGTTTAATACGAGTAATATTTTTATGAAGAAGATAGTTGATGATTTATCTTCTAGATTTTATATTGCCATGTGTAATGATCATGATGTGTTTGTGTTAGTTCACCTAAGACCAATATGGTCAAAGGTGAGTGCTCTCATACTTGATTGAGTAGCATATATGATAATAATTTTGTTCTTGTTTGATAAGAGTTCTAAGTTTGATACTTGACTAAGCTATTTGTAATGTGCTAGGTTTAGTATTCAAACTTGGTGTCTTTAGTCAATACATGAACTTAAAATTCTCATATTATCACTATGATAGTCAAAATTTGTTGATTATCTTTAGAGAAGTTAATTTTGAAATCTATTTGGTGAAATTTTTTGTTAAGACTTTTAGAGAAAGTCAATTTCATGTGACTCTTTGAGTTGAAAGTGTTTGGTCTTTATTCTCTTAGGATGGCACACCAACAACTTGTTGTCATGAGGACAAACAAACCAAGAGAGCTCATAAAAAGAGCGGAGACCTTTCATTGGTGAAAAAAATTGTTAAGGTATTTCTCTATTCTAAAAGCTTGCTTTTTATTTCATCTTTTTAACTCTATGCATGCATGATATCATTGCACATAGATATTAGGCATAATTTCATTAGAGAACATGTTGGACATTCTATTGTTACTCTAGAGCATATGCCTACTAAAAATCAACTTGCGGATTTGTTCACTAAGCCCTTGGACAAAGGGAGGTTTAAAACTCTTCTAAGATCCATTGACATGACTTGTGTTGATTAATAACTATGTGTGATTGTGAGTGGCTTGATAAGCAAAAACTTTATTTCAATTGATATCAATATCTTTGAGAGCTACTTACTTAATAAGTAATGATCTTAAACAAATAACTTTTATTGTTTCTAGATCATGCACTTGAGCTTGAAAAATCTTATTTTTGAAAAGTGCACTAATACTTCTCTTATATGTTTTAGTTTTGAGTAATTGAGTTTGAAAATATGTAGATTATTGATGCATCTAGAAGCATATTGCTTAGTTGATACATGATAGATGACCTATGATATGTATCCTTTTTGCTTCGGCACTACATTGATCTCAACGAGCACCTTCATGGAAAGGGCTACACACCTTGGTTGTGCAGCCACCCAATGTAGGAAAGGGTTATGCCATTATGATGAGTGAAAGCCACCATGAAGCGTATATGTTTATGTTTAAAAAAAATCAAAGAAGTGTTGAAAAGAATAATTAAAAAAAATAAATAATCTTTGATTCTAAGCCTAAAAGAAATGAAAAATGAAAGGCTTAATGGTGTATAGTTGAGAATTATGAAATGCTCGGATTGTCAAATAGAAATGAGTAAATGAGCCATATGCACACACATCCTCACATGTTGAAATCTATTCTTTTTAAAGCAAAAACCCAGATGAATATCAGTTTGACCTAGATTGGAAATGCTTTACCTGGATAGGTGTTGAAATAGTTTGAATGTTGCAATCACAATTGCTCCTTGTATATATGCTAGAAGCATTCGGACACACACATTTTACTTATGTGCTTGATTTATTAACAATGTGAGAATATTTTTGAGAGATTAATGAAAAATCTAAGATTCTCTCTTGGACTTTAAAAAGTAATGATATATTCTCTCTTATTGCTTAAAATGTGTGATTGTGTGATTCCCTTGAGAACAAGTCTACTTGTTGATCATAATGTGGAGCATATGTTAAGGGCGAGCTTAGTTTATTTAACTTTGTTCTCTATGTGACTTGTTTGCATAATATCTCATATTCTATCTCTTGTGTCCTTTGTCTATTCCTTGACAAAAATGGGGAGAAATGTATACCTCACCATGTGTGGGAGAAATGCACCTCTTTGTGCTTTATGGAAACTTTGTCTTTAGGGGGAGAATTCTTGTCTTAAGGGGAAGAAAATAATTCTTGCTTAATGAGGTTAAGGAACTTATGGAGAGCTTTAAAGTGAACATTTGTATGAGACAGGGGGAGTCTTATTTTTATGTGAATTTATCTCACCAATCTTCTTTGGAGAAGATCTCTTATTTGGTTTGCTATTTTTCTCATAGGTACTTTGATGATCAAAGAAGGGATTCTTGAAGACTCATGAAGACTTGAAGACATTTTAGTCTAGAGATCTCTTTGTAATGTGAGGATGAGAGAATGCAATCAACTATGAGTTTATTGGAGTGAATATTGTATGGTGAGGATGAGGTTTTGCCATCGAATAGCCAAAGGGGGAGATTGTAAGGTTTTATTTGTTTTGGCTTGATTCCATTGCAAAACTCTCTTTATTTGTAATGGTTAGTTGCTTAGGTGTTTCTTAGTTGATTTGTGCTTCAAAGGAGAAAAGTAACTTCTCATGCAAATATCTTCTTCAAAGGGAAAGACACTTACTTGGATGCTAAGGTATCAAGACACTTCTTCCTCTTGCAAGGCATAAGCGCACACACACACAATTCATACATGTGTGTCCCTACATCTAGAGTTGCACATTTTCCCCCCAGATATCCATTTCCCCATGTCCCCATCCCGGAATTTTTTATTTTTTGGGAAATGGGGGGGTGGGGATGGTCATGCAGGGACCCATCCCCATCCCCATCCCCATCCCCATCCCTATTTCAATATATTTGTGGGGGAAATAGGGATGGGGATGGGGATGGGGGGGCAGGTACCCCATCCTTGTTTCCCCATTTCCCCCAAACATATATAAATATAATTATAATGTATATTTTTAATTTTTGTTTTTATTCTTTGAAAACCCTAACTTAATTTTGAATTTGCATTGGAATGTTTGTTTTTTGTTATTTAATTTGTAATTTTTAGTCAAATGAAGAAACAAAGAAATAGCGAAAAACGAGGAAAAAAGGAGAAAATGAGGAACTGGGGTTGGGGATGGATATACCTCCCCCCAAAATTCCCCATCCCCTAGGATGGGGGTACCTATATCCATCCCCATTCCCCAAATGTGTATCTCTACCTGCATCGTTGAGCAGAATGCACACACATACATTGCATTTATATGTGTTCCTATATCATTGTGCTCATTTGGTAATAACACATTCACACATGATTTAGTATGCTCATGCATTGATCTCATATTGGCATACATTGTAGAAATGCATGTACTAGGACTATGTCTAGGAAATTGCATACTTGTGTGATCTTGTGTTTATTTGATTGGGTTTTATTGTATTTAACTTGAATATGATCTCTCGTATGATTCCTATTTGAGTTTTAGTCATTTCGGTTACTCACTCATTTGATTTCAAGTTCAAACGAGGAAGTTATGCTACTTTACGTTCTCTTACAATGCATTGTCTTCATCATCATGTATCGAGTCAATTTCATATCCAACTATCAAAGTTTCATAGTCTTTCTTGTGTGTCATTGAGTTATGGTTTGTAATCCGAAAGCGGATTCAAATTTGGAGCTTGGAGGCCGGATAACGGTCGAAGAATGTGAGAGGTGTGCGAGAGGGAGTGAAGGATAAAAGAGGAGGCAAAGTGCCACCTTCCCTCATTCCCGTGGAGGCATGTGGCCACATATGGAAAGAGGCCTCTTGGCCTCCCGGTGGTGGCCACGCGCTTCCATGAGGACCAAGGCTGAAGGTGGCACATTTCCCTTTTTGCCCTTCTTCTTCTCCACTTGGTTTCCCTCCCTATATAATTCGAAATCTCGTGCAGAATTTTCTACCACTTCTCATTATTTGTTTTTGTCATATCTCTCTCATTTCAACTCCGAATTAAGTCATTCAAAAACCAAAATCGTTTTTCTTGAAGAGAGGAACAAGTCTCAAGAATTTTCAAGGTTAAAAGATGTCCAGATTATTCACATCAATCTGATCTTCAGTTCCTGGTTCATCTTTTGTATGTGAATCATCTTCTCTCCATTTTTCTTGTGATCAACTTGATATATCATAATTCTTGATTGATAAAAATTGTTTAGAATGATATTGATTCCTATTTTAGACTTGTTTGAATGATTTTCGAGTTATAGCCTTTTTGTGATTTTTATTGAACATATATCAAAGCTTAACTTGATTCACATGAAATTGATTCTAGAAATATTTTGTGATGAGCTTGATTGTTGATTTCTAGGTTTTGATTTCACAATCTAAGAACTAGGATTTGTAATTGCAATATTTAATATTCTAATCTAGTTCTTATTGTTTCACGTGCTTGGATTTCATGTTAACTTTGTGATTGAGTGTTGAAAGCATATTCTAGTTATCTCTTGCATGTTCATAGAATTTGTATGATCAAATTTCTCTATTTGATTGTGTTTGCATAATTTGTGTCATCTAGTTCATTTGCCCTGCAAAAGGTGTGAAGTCTCTTGTTGTTGAGTGATTCTTCAATATAGAGCAAGTGAAGTCTTGGCTAAGAGTGTGAGGCTCTAAGTAAGTCCAAGCAAGGGAAATCTTGGCTAAGAGGTGTGAGCCCTCTAAGTAAGTTCGAGCAAAGTCTTGGTTAGGATATGAGGTCCGGTTAACCAAGTAAGGAAGTCTTAGTTAAGAGTAAGTGGCTTGGATTAACTAAGCAAGAAAATCTTCCTAGAGACTTGAGGATAGTCTCGGTTAGGGAGTGGCTTTCTAGAGGCAAGCGATTTGTCTCGGTTAGAAAGCTTGTGGCAAGGTGTTTTCACTTGGCCCTTGGATAGACTAGGAGTTTATAGCTTGGGGAGTATATCAGGTGTTGATTGCCTTGAGTGTGTATCTCCTTTTTGACATAGTGAATTTTCTTGCTGGTGGTTGTGGTATCAACCTATGGACGTTTCCTCTTAGGAGGTTTTACCATGTAAAAACAATTGTGTCAAGTTTTGTTTCTACTTTTCATTATCTTCCATCTCTTTCATTGATTGTATCACTTGTGAATTGTATTATATATTATTGTTGATTAGCAATTCTTTTGGACACAAAATATGCATATCATTGTTACGAGAAAAAAAAGTTTGGAAGAATTTGGGCCTATACCTATTCACCCCCCTCCTCCCTCTCTAGGTATATATTACACTATATTGCTTAAGGGAATTTCAACAATGATGACTTCTATTACCAAAAAGCTTGACCACATGTTAAGTGTTGGAAAGAGTCCTTGAGACAAGAGAGGTCTTGGGTTTGAAGATGGCAAGGAGACCTCCACTCCTAACAAGACCATGTTTGTCAAAAGCTTGAGCTACAAAGAAGTTTCACCGGTGCAAACTCCTAGGAAGAAGATTTTGTAGGGAAAAATATCGTAGTACACGCAGCGGAAGCGAGACTAAAAAAATAGATTTAGTAGCTTTTAAAATTTTTTCCTTTTATGAACCTTAACCCTTTAATTAATTAAACATATATATATAATCAACAAAAAGAAGAATACCTTTTGTCGCGTGATCTGATTGACTTACGTCGATGGTAATTCGCAAGATCTTCAATCCTAGCACGAACGTGAATCACCTAGGAGCGTGATCTCCATTTTTCTTTGAATTACAAACCTGAGAATGGACAAACAAACTTTTCTTTTCTTTTGTTAGTCACAAAACAATCAAAAGAAGACTAAGATTATTCCGGTCACTTTTGAGTTTTCAATCTAATGATCGAAACTCACGTGAACCTAAATCAATGTTGTACACACAAGCTTATTGATGAACAAGCAATTAGTGTACCATCAAAGAATAATCTATTCACTCTTTTTTTGTTTTTAGTAGAATAAAATCCTTTTTATGAATTGAGAAGAAGAAGAAAGTTGAATCAAGCACCACATACACACTATGGCCGAATTCTCTACCTCTTTTTCTTTTAGGGTGGCCGAAAATCCTCTTCCTAAAAGGACTAGGGTTGCCACAAATCACACTACAAAATAGGAGTCTTTTTTGCACCCTAATTCACTTCTAGTTTTAAGACTTCAAACCCTAATACAACTCACAAATATTTTATTCTTTTATTTTGACTAAATAAAAAGACTTCTTATTTGATTAAATAAATATAATTAATTATTTATTTTCTTATCAAACAAGTCTTTTAATTTAAGTATACTACTACCAATAGTATAACTCTAGGAATCATATTTCCTAATCAGAAAAGATTTGTTTCTTAATTAAACAATTAATTAATAAATTAATTAATTCTTATTTAATTAAAACAATGAAACAAAATAATATATTAGGTTAAATAAACACCTTGCCGCCCCATTCATACATATTGGGCCATATATTATTTTCTTATTTCATTTAATCCATTGGACTTTAAATAAAAAGCCAACATGTGAACCAGACTCATTCTTACTAAAAGAAACAAGCCCACATGTCTTTCATTAATATATTAATATAATTGTGCAACCCATTAAATAAATAATGTGCATATTATATTCTTAATATATTAAATGCAATTCTAAATGGACCTATAAATTGGTCCGGTAGAATATATCAAGTGATCCATACAAGTCCCTGTGGATTGGGGATCTTGGCGGGCTATCTAAATTTAAGCTTCAATAGACATAACCTAATCACAATCAACAAATGATTCACTTAGGTCCGATCAATTAATTTTAACTCATTCCACTAAAGAGCTAAAATTGAACTCTTAAATAAAGACAGAAAAGGAAGATGTTCCTTATTCATACCCTAGACAATCATGTTGGAGATAGTGTATCCTCGTGATTAATATCAGTAATCGCCAAGAGTTCATAGACCGCCTATAACTCTCCAAGTTACCATATTTACTCATATGACCACGTTTTGAACTTGGATATTTTGACTTGTCCAGAAGCCATGTTTTCAATAGACACTATCGAAAACTCAATGTTGAGATTTAATATCCAATTACCTCAAAACATCCATATGATGATATTATACTCTCATTTAATAAATGGAGCCACGATGTCCATATCTATAAATGAAGTCCTCTATCGATTAACAAATGAAAATCACCAAACTATCGAGGATAGACTATGCGATATAATCGTACTCATTGATAACTCAAATGATATCACTTGCAACCATAAGTCCATCATTTATCTCAGGATTAAGATAGACTCTCCGATTGTCTTGATAATGAAAAGACTTTTATCTACTGACGGTTATAGTTAAAGTATTTCATTGTGATCCTGTTCAATGCACCCAGTGCACTAGATTCTTTTGCTCGAAGACACTCCGATGATTTTAGACTCATCATATCTCATTTGATCCCACTCAAATGCTAGCAAAAGAATTCTACAACTTTAACAAGATAAAGGTGCCCAACCTTTAACTTAAGTTGTGAACAATATTCAAGACTAACTAAAGAATTGTGTCTACCACATACATATCTAGATGTACGAACAATTCTTCTTTTCTCATAGTCTTTAGACCTTATGATTATTTACTTTGACAATTATAATATTAAACTATAAATGCTCTAAGATTTGTTTAAACCAGAAATCACTTTATTAATATGAAAAAGATTGTTAATTACAATATTACACTCTTGCTATTGAGCGTAATCCTAATAGATTTATCTAGGACAATGCTCACATAGTGCAAAAACGAAGGTGGCGCCAAGAAGATCACTTCAAGCTCAACCTACAAGAGCTCCTTAAGCCAACATTCCTCAACAAATAGCTCATCAAGGAAAAAGATCAATCATGCAAGCTCAACCAATGAAGCAACTAAGTCTTTGTCAACAACAAAGAATTAGAGATCCAATCCAACAACCAAGACAACCACAAAGACATGGGAAGGCTCTTATGCATATGCAAGGATATGTTATGATTCCTAACTACATCCCTACTGATCAAGCCAAAATTGGTATGATTTTTGCCCTCATTTCCAATTCTTTTAGCTTGATTCTCGGGCATTTCCCCGTGTTTAATGTTGTTAAATTGAGTGTTTCAGGTTTTATTAGGTTCTAGAAGCAATTGAGTTGAAGTGGAGGACTTGTGTGAAAAATGACTTACAAATGGGAAGAAACAGGGCATTTTCTCCACTTAGACATGAGGAGGTCGCTACATGGGCACCATGGTGACAGAGGATTCTCCAAGCCATTAGAAGATCGCCATTTGGGCGCCACTTGGTTGCCATGGCGACAGAAGGTCTCCAAAAGAATCAGGTGGGTCGCCACTTGGGGTCGCCATGGCGACGACCCTTGCAAGTGGTGACCTCTTTCAAACAAGGAAAGGTCGCCACTTATGGTTGTCATGGCGACCTTGATGCTGCAAGTGGCGACCCCTTCACACTTTGCAGGGTCGCCACTTATGCTCGCCATAGCGACCTAGAGATGCAAGTGGCGACCTCTACATAAATTGCACTTGGTCGCCACTTGCTAGATGGCAAAAAAGATGGTTCTCATGGTGACCTTAGCATCTAACCATTTTACGTACCTAGGGTCGCCATAGCGACGAAACTGCGAACTAGGTGCCACATCAGCGAATCAAGCAGTTATCAGTACAAGTCCAAGAGTGTGTATAAATAGAACAACCATTCATCTTCAAAGGGATCCGAGAATTCTGAGAAAGAGAGCAGAAAATACATCTTTGAGATCTAGCTTTTCATCCATGGCACACCATTCCTCATCCTCCATTTCTCTCCTTGAATTCATCTAATCCATCCAAACCTCAACACAAAGCCTTGATTCCTTCCCTACATCATTCCTCATCCCACTATTTCTCCACCAAAATCCTTAGTCACTTTCCACCAAAACACCCACATTCCAAGACATATCCTCTACTTCCACTCCTTGCATCTAGGAGCATAGAGGAGAAGAAGGATCAAGCTTAAAGAAGGTGACCCAAGGGTTATTTCCTTACTATTTACTTCTTTTCATTTATTGCAAATAGGTGTAACTAAACCCTTAATCTAGGGGATAGATTTAAGGATCAATTGGTTGTGGGTTTAGCTTAGCTTGTAATGAATCTCTTATGTGTTCTATTCATTCAAATTAATTAGATTCCATTCATTATAATTGACTTGTATATCACTTGTTAATTTTAATCTTGAGTGGAGTAATTTGTTATATATTCATATGTGGATTGACACTCCTTGTGTGATTGAGAACCCATTGGATAGGATAGATTAGTGGTGGGTATATCAACCCCACTAATCTAAGCCTCTAAGTGGTTAACATAATGAGATTGGTACATTAAAGTAGCTAGTTAGCTTACCCACATTCAATTGTTAATCGATCTATTCATTAGTTATCTTATTAACTGATTTTATCACTATTCTCATCAAGGTGTTGAGTATTCTATTTTTCATAACATTTTTGTGTATTTTCATTTTAGTAGTTAGCATTGGTGGTTTTAGAAACCACACATCTATCAAACACTATGGTTTATTTTATTGTTCAAAGATTAGTCAATTTATCTAATTAACACTCCATTCCCTATGGAACGAACTTGCTCACTATTTTGCTATCAAATCACATTTTAGAAGGATTAAGTGGCTTAAAAGAGTTTTCAAGAATCAACCAAAAAACATATTACTATTTTGTTGAGTACACAAACGACCTCATCACCTATATGTCATTTTTGTGGTATTGATGGTCATATCAGACCAAATTGCTTTCAGTATATTAAAATGCGTAGAGTTAAAAGCATGATTGAAAAGAAAAAGAGTAGAGCCAAAATGCATGATCCTAGGAATAATATAACAAATTTGCATGATCCTAGGACATCTAGAGCCCATGTACCAATGACCACTAGGAAAGAAAATGTTTCACCTACCATGTTACTCAAATTGCCTTGAAGGCAAATTCTTCTAATTTTTGGTATTTAGATAGTGAGTGCTCTAGGCACATGACGGGAAACAAGAGTTTCTTCAAGACTCTTGTCATGGAGGAAAGGGGATTTATCACCTTTGGTGATGAGTCTAAAAAGAGAGTTGTAGGGAAAGGAATCATCTTCATGTTAGGATTATGCTCAATAGCAAGAGTATAATATTGTACTTGACAATCTTTTCATATTAATAAAGTGATTTCTGTTTGTTAACAAAATCTTATATAGCATTTATTATTATAATTGTCAAAGTAAATAATCATAAGGTCAAAAGACTATGAGAAAAGAAGAATTGTTCGTACATCTGGATATGTATGAGGTAGACACAATTCTTTAGTTAGTCTTGAATAACGTTCACAACTTAAGTTAGAGGTTGGGCACCTTTATCTTGTTAAAGTTATAGAATTCTTTTACTAGCATTTGAGTGGGATCAAATGTGTTATGATGAGTCTAAAATCATCGAAGGGTCTTCGAGTAAAAGAATCTAGTGCATTGGGTGCACTGAACTGGATCACAATGAAATACTTTTTCTAGAACCGTCAATAGATAAAAGTCTTTTCATTAACAGGACAATCGGAGAGTCTATCTTAATCCTGAGATAAATGATGGACTTATAGTTGCAAGTGTTATCATTTGAGCTATCAATGAGTACGATTATATAGCATAGTCTATCCTCGATAGTTTGGTGGTATTCATTTGTTAATCGATAGAGGACTTCATTTATAGATATGGACATCGTGGCTCCATTTATTAAATGTGAGTAGAATATCATCATATGGATGCTTTGTGGTTTTGGATATGAAATCTTAACGTTGAGTTTTCAATAGTGTCTATTGAAAGATGACTTCTGGACAAGTCATAATATATATCCAAGTTCAAAGTGTGGTCATATGAGTAAATATGGTAACTTGGAGAGCTATAGGCGGTCTATGAGCTCTTGGCGATTACTGATATTTTTCACAAGGATTCACTATCTCCCATATGATTGTCTAGGGTATGAATGAGCATTGTTAACTTATTCCATCTTTATTTACGAGTGCAATTTTAGTTCTTTAGTGGAATGAACTAAAATTAATAGATTGAACCTAAGTGAATCATTTGTTGATTGTGATTGGGTTATGTCTATTGGAGCTTAAATTTAGATAGGCCCACCAAGATCCCCAATCCGCACAGACTTGCATGAATCACTTGATATATTCTACCGGACTATTTGTGGGTCAATTTAGAATTGTATTTAATATATTAAGAATATAATTTGTACATTATTTATTTAATGGGCTGTTTAATTATATTAATACATTAAAGAAAGGCATGTGAACTTGTTTCTTTTAGTAAGAATGGGTCTAGTTCACATGTGGGCTTTTTATTAAAGTCCAAATGGATTAAATAAAATAAGAAAATAATATGTAGGCCCATGTTTTAGTCATGGGCGGCAATGGCTATTTTTTAGCCCATTATATTGTTTTATTTTATTATTTAATTAAATGTAAATTAATTAATATGTTAATTAATTATTTAATTAAAAATCAAATCTTTTTCTGATTAGGAAATATGTTTCTTAGTAGTATACTACTATTAGTATTATACTAAATATAAAAGACTTTATTTGTTTAGTCAAATTAGGAAGTCTTTTATATAGTCACAAATACACTAAAGAGTTGGATTAGGGTTTGTACTATAGAGTTTTAAGGAAAGATGAATTCGTGCTCTATAGATATATATGATTTTTATACGCATTAAAGTGGAATATATATAAGTATTATACATGCATGAATGCGGATATGTATACATATGTTTTATATAAGCATGAAAGTGATATATATAAGTAATATACATGCATGAATGCGGATATGTATACATATATATATATATATTATATAATGCATGAAGTGTTTAAATAAAACTAAAACATATATATATAAGATGCATGCAGTTATTGAACAAAACACAAATATATATTAGGCGTGAGTATTAGTGCACAATATATATATTTAAAAGGCATGCAGATTTTGACATATAGATTTTTAAAAGAGAATTCGGTGCACAAAAATA
Source organism: Acer campestre (assembly GCA_954870605.1). NCBI lineage: Eukaryota > Viridiplantae > Streptophyta > Magnoliopsida > Sapindales > Sapindaceae > Acer > Acer campestre. The sequence continues at coordinate 21,357,474 of OX940800.1, read as the reverse complement.
GAGATATATATATTCTTTATATTTTTGTCAAACCCTAGTTTTTGCAATTGAGAGTTTTTTCTTTAGCTAGAGAAAAATAAGATCCAACTCTAAGACTAGTGAGTGATTCGGCCTAGAGGTTTGTGAGAGAAGAATTGTTCTTGTTTCGATAGTGTACTAGTGATCTTAACATCAAGAGATCTTGTACACACTTTCGAATTAGGTTCACGTGAATTTTCAATCTTACGATTGTGAATTCAAAAGTGACCGAAACGTTCTTAGCAACCTATTGGAATTTTTGTGACTAACAGAAACCAGAAAAGTTTTGTTGTCCATTCTCAGGTATACAATTCAAAGAGAAGGGAGACCACGCTCCTAGGTGATTCACATTCGTGATCGGATTGGAAGATTTTACGGATTACCATCGACGCATAGTCAATCGGATCACGCGACAAAGGTACGATATCTTTTGGTATATATTGCTTAATTAATTAAAGGGTTAAGGTTCAATATGGGAAATTTTTTTAAAATATACTAAACTCTTTTAGTCTCGCTTCCACTGCGTGCATGAATTTTTTCCCTACACTTCATTCCCGGATTACCCTGAAAGCCAATTTAATAAGCATTTCTCATCTTAGTGATGAAGGACTCTTTGTCTTGTTTAGCAAAAATGATTGCTCCATAATATTGCTTGATGGACAAACTTTGTTGAAAGGGATAAGATGTAGCGACAATTGATGTTGTCTTGAAGCTAGAATTGTCTCTTGTAAGTCATCCAAGAATGAGCAAATTGAGTTGTGGCATAAAGGACTTGACCACATGAACTATCGAGATTTATGAATCTTAGATAAGTTGTAAGATCCTTTATTTGTATTGGCTTGATTCCATTGCAAAACTCTCTATATTTGTATTAGTTGTTCTTAGGTGATTCTTGGAAGAAAGAAACCTCAAAGGTGAAGAAGCAACATCTTGTGCAAATTTAGTCTTCAAGGGGAATATCGCATACTTGGATGCTAAGGTATCAAGATTCTTCTTCCTCTTGCAAGATGTAAGCGCACGTACACACAATTCATACATGTGTGTCCCTGCATCGTAGTTAAAACATTTGGTATAACACTTTCACACACATTTAGTATGCACATGCATTTATCTCATTGTTGACAATCTTGTAGAATTGCATGTTTTCTCACTATCGCTTAGATATGACATTTTGGTGTTGCATAGTGTTTATTTATTTGTGTTTCTTGTGTTTTGGACTTGAACATGATCTTATTTGATTCCTTATTGAGTTCCAGTCATTTCTGTTACTCATTCATTAAGTTTCGAGTCCATACGACGTAGTTATGCTACTTTGCATTCTCATTCGTTTAGTTGTCTTCATCATTGTTTTTTGAGATGAATTCTCAACCTTTTGTCAAAGTTTCATAGTCATCGTTGTGCGTGAGGGAGTCACAATTCGTAATCCAAAAACAGATTCAAAATCAAAGTTCGGAGGCCCAGATACGGCCGAAGAACGTGTACAGAGTGCGAGAGGAGCTTGCATGGCCAAAGGCCATGCTTGGGAGGCCACGTATGAGCCACGTGTGCCACACGGGCAGAACATCTCTCTGCCCACGTGTGGCACATTCACACCACATGTGGAGGTGACATGGCCAGCCCTCATTTGCTGATTGCTTTCCCTCTCTCTCTCTTTTAAATACAATTTTCCTTCCCTTCAAACACAACTTGGAAAAATTGAAAAGAAAAGGAAATTGTGTAGAATTTTCTCCAAGTTTTTAGTATCTTGATTCAATCATATCTTTCTCATTTCGACTCTGAATCACTTGATTCAAAAGCCAAAATTGTTGGTCTTGATGAGAGCTGCAAACCCCAAGCATTTTCACAGCCATTTGACGTAATGATTTTCTGCTATGATCCAATCTCAGTCCGAGATTTATGTTTGTAAGTGATTCATCTTCTTCTTACTTTCATTCTTGATCATCTCTTTAATCTTCTTATTTGATTGATGAAAAGTAATATGAATGATGTTAATTCACATGCTATGGTTATATGATTGATTGATTTTTGAGTTTATCTTTTGTGATTTCATATAAACATACTTTTGATAAAGTTGAATGACATGAACTTGATTCTAGAAATACTTTGTGATCTTGAGCTTGATTGTTGATTTCTAGGTTTATTTACATGTTCTAAGAGCTAGAATATTTTAATTGTGTTATTCTATAGTCTAGTTCTTGGTTGATTCACATGCCTTGATTTCTAGATAGATTTTGTGATTGTGTGTTGATAGCATGTTCTGGAATCTCTCTAAGCATGTTCATAGAGCTTGATTGATTATCTAACTTTATTTGTTTATGATATAAATCATTTGCATCACTTAGATCATTGACTTGTGATAGGTTGAAGTCTCTTGCAAAGTGAGTGAAGCTTTGTATTGAGCAAGAAGTCTTGGCTAGGAATGAGTTCTGGATAGCCAAGCAAAAGTCTTAGCAAGGAGTTTTCATACTCTGGATAGTTGAGCTAGGAAGCTTAACTAGGATCATCTTGATCTAGATTGCTAAGCAAAGGAAATCTTCCTAGAGGCTTGTTAGCCTTAGATAGGGAGTTGCTCTCTAGAGGTGTAGAACACATCTTGGATAGAGAGTAGGCTTAGTGAATCACTAGCCCGAGGGTTGATTAGGAGGTCATAGCTTGAAGTGGATATCATAGTGTTGATACTTTGAGTGTGTAAGTCCTTTTCATATAGTGGATTTGCTTTGCCAGTGGTTGTGGTATCAACTCGTGGATGTTTCCTCTTTGAGGTTTTACCACGTAAAAACTTTGTGTCTCATTTTCGCTTTTAGTTTTTGTTATCTTCCATATTTTAATTGTATTGATTCTCTTGTATATTGATGATTCACATGCATTGATTATTTCTATACAATTGCTATATCATTTCAAGTATTCATTTCATTCTTATATTCTGCAATTTTTAATATTGGAAGAATTTGGAACTATACCTATTCACCCCCCCCCCCCCCCCCTCTAGGTATAAAACACTATTGCTTTAAGGGAATTTCATAAGTTCAATGTTGTGTGTGGCCTTCCCAAGCTTGGAAAAAAAGTCAATGGTGTTTGTGGACCTTGCCAACAAAGGAAACAAACCAAGAGCATGCACAAGAATGGCAAGTATCTCTCCACCAAAGAGCCACTAGAGCTTCTCCACATAGATCTTATGGGTCTCATGCAAATCGAGAGTTTAGGTGGAAAGAGATACATTTTTGTTTGTGTAGATAATTTCCTAGGTACTCATGGACACATTTTCTTAGAGAAAAATCTGAAACTTTTGATAAGTTTAAAATGCTTTGCACTAAACTTCAAAATCAAAAAGACTCTAACATTAAAAACATTAAACAGATTAGAAATGACCATGGGAGATAGTTTGAGAATGCCTGAACGCTATTGCAATAGCTTAAGCATCTTCCATGAGTTTTCAACTCCTAGGACACCTCAATAAAATGGAGTTGTTGAGAGAAAAAATAGGGTCCTTCAAGAGATGGCCCGTGTGATGTTGCTTAGCAACAATGTCCTTAGGAACCTTTAGGTCGAAGCCGTCAACACGACTTGCTATATAGGAAATATAGTCTTCTTAAGGCCCAACACTAGGCAAACTTCTTATGAGTTGTGGAGAGGTAGAAAGCCAATTGTTAGCTACTTCCACTCCTTTGGAAGCAAATGCTACATTTTAAATTACCATGATCAACTTGACAAGTTTGATGCTAAGAGTGATGCAGGTGTAAGGTCTCATCTATTGATTGGCTTATTTCATGGACAAACCACATTTGGGGTTGTTGTAAGGGTAGCTTAGGCACTCAAGTCCTCAAGAGAAGAAGCATCAAAGGTAAATTTCTTAGTGCTTGCTTTACTTTGAAGAGATATATTTGCACACACACACATTCCATGCATATCCATACCTTGTGCATTCATATTTTTTAAACATCTCTTCTTGCATATTTTATTGTTTGCATCTTAGGATTAAAATTCCATGACATGTTAGGCATTAGGATGCATTCACATCCCACACTTGCACTTCATGTTTGTTAGTCTTAAGTGTGATGTAATTCGTTTCCATTTGTGTGACCGGAAACATCCGTGCTTGCACGATGGGGTGCTTGTCTAAGCACGATGGTTGACCATTTGAGAAGGTCATATTCTTCTCTTGGATAAGTGTTAGATTTGGTTTGGTTGTTTGGAGTATTGTGTCAAGTTTCAAAAGATTGAATTTCAATGATTTAAATGATTTTCAAAACTGACCTTTATATGGTCTTATGACCATAACTTTTTATACATAGCTTTAAAATGAGTTTTGAAAATTTCTGTACAAACAAGACACCCATACCTTTCCAACAATATATTATTCATAATATTTCATGATCGTTTGGATTGGTTTTGAATTCTTCAAAGTAACCACCAAAACAGGGCAACTCTGTTGTTGTCCGTTTCTAACCTTTGTTCACCCAATTGACCACAACTTTTTCTACAGACATTGAAATGTCATTCTATAAAAGCTAGTAGAAATTTCACATCCATACCTTTCCAATAATATATTATACGAAAGGTTTCGATGTCGTTTGGTCATATTTCGGAATGCTCAAATATTGAGCTGATGTGCTGTTGCGTGCATTTCCAGTATGTAGGCGCTGTACGGTCGCTGTACAGAAGCGCTGTACATACAGTGCCCACTGGATACCTGGTGGGAATTGAGGCTTAGCACTATTCAAACTTGATCAATTTTAATCGGTCGCTATACAAAGCGCTGTACGTACAACGCCCAAGGCTAAAACAAGGTTCATTTTTCAAAACGACTCCACTTCACTTTGACACCCTATATATATGCCTCTTTCATTTTAGGTCGTTTTTGTGAGTCTAAAAATCATATTTTTCCTCAAGAACACATTTCAAGAGAAAAATTCACAAGAACTCACCTTTAAACACTCAAAGCATTTCCTTTGTTCATCAAAGTTCATCTACGATCATCCATGACCATATAGGATGCATCAATGCATGGTTTTGCATTTCACATTATTTTTGGTTTGTTCTTCACTAATCTCATCTAATTTTAGTGTTCTTCATATCAAGTCATCTCTTTATTCACTTGTATATTTTTAGATCATATGCTAGATACAAGATAGAGATTATTTGTGATGACATGATTGAGTGTTGTATTGTGATAGCTATCTAGGTTTTGCTTAATCTTGATTAGCTAAGCTTTATGATATGTCATTTAGCTATTGATATCTAGGATTGCATTTATTGTCATCTAATCATCCTTGATAAGCATCTAAGGTTACCTAGCTTTATTTGCTCTTTGAATATCATCATATATTCACATAGGCTTGTTATCTATTCATTAAGAAGTAAGATTTGTGTAGCTTCCGGGATTATATTGCGTAAATCACAAGCAATTAAAGTCTTGTGTGATAGACCGGGATTAGGTCGTACATTGAGATTAGGTGGTCACACAAGCAATTGGACTAGGTTCACTTATACCGAGATTAGGTAGGTGTGATGATTATTGATCGGGATTAGGTTGTAATCATTTCACATTTAGTGGATTCAAGGTTCGAGTGTGGTGCACTTATTAGCTCATGGTTTTTCCCGTGAGGGTTTCCACGTAAATATTAAGTGTTATTTAAATTCCGCACATATTACACTTGTTATATATATTGACTAGATTGAGGCATTTTCGTAATATTGACTTAACGCGAAAATTGGGTAAAATTGTTAAAATCTATTCATCCCCCCTCTAGATTAAATATTAGAACACACCAACGTAATTTGTTTCAGCGGGTATCTTTATTGGCTATGCCTTGAATAGTAAAGCCTATAGAGTTTTCAACTTGAAGACTCGAAGCGTTATGGAATCATCTAATGTTGTCATAGATGATTGTAGGCTAAAAACTATTAACCATGAGGATGAGGTTGCTATAGTTGATGATTCTCCTTTGGAGAAGGTTGTAGAGACTCCTATTGATGGGAGGTCAAACCTTACTGATGAGGACACACAACCTATTGATAGAGTTCCTCTCTTGAACTCTAAAGAACTCGCTTCATAGGTTAGACAAGTCCATGATAAAAATGACACATTGGAGAAGTGAATGAGGGTGTTAAGACTAGGCGTCAAATAACTAATCTAATTAACTACACATGCTACACATCTCAAATTGAACCCAAAAAGATTGATGAAGCCTTAAATGATGAATTTTGGGTTCTTGTCATGCAAGAAAAGCTAAACCAATTCGAGGTTCTTGTCATGAGGAATGAGGTTTGGACTCTAGTTCCTAGGCCTAAGAGCACTAATGTCATAGACACCAAATGGATATATAGGAACAAATCCGATGAGGATGGCAACATTGTGCGTAATAAGGCAAGGCTTATTGCACAAGGGTACTCTCAAATTGAGGGTATTGACTTTGAGGAGACATTTGCTTATGTTGCCCGTTTAGAGTCTGTAAGATCTCATATTTTGATTGACTTATTTTGTGGACAAACCACATATTAGGGATTGATGTAAGGGTAACTTAGGCATTTGATGGTTGGTGATTTGCAAAACCAAGGCCATCTCAAGACCTCAAGAGAAGAAGCACCAAAGGTATATTCTAGTGCTTACTTGCTTTGAAGAGATCTAGTTGCACACACTCACAACTCATGCATATCTCTAATACTTGTATGTTGTGTGTTTTTATAGGGATATTATTATTTTCCCTCCTGAGGTATACCCTATTGTTAAGACGAGGACAAGGTTTAGGCTTATTGGCCATTCTTCCCCCTAAAATCAAACTTATATTAATTGACCCCCTTCTAGCACATTTTTCATCCATTCAATGTATTTTATGCCCCTTTGACCATTAAATGGAAGGGCATTAACGTCATTGACCATCTCTTTTTTATTTTGTTATTTAAATTTAATAATAATAATAATAATAATAATAATAATAATAATAATAATAATAATATCATAATTCTTCTTCTCTCTCCATAATAATATCACAATTCTTCTTCTCTCTCCAAGTCAACGCCAAATTCAATCATCACCTTTATTCTTCTTCTTCTCTCTCAAACCCTAGCCACCCAACTACCACCATCTATGTCTCACATACCACCACCATCTCTCTCACTGTATTCAAACCACAACCATCTCTCTCACGCACACACCACCATCGATCGCTGCTGAACGAAACCCAAATCGCCGCCGTGATAAGGTTTGGGTTTTGATGGTGGCCGATCTCCTGACAGGGTGTTTGGGTAACCACCGGTTTGATTTGTGGTTAGGGTTTCGATTGGTGTTCGATTGGGGTTCGATTTGGGGTTCGTTTTGGTTCGATTTGGTTTGGATTCAATTTGGTTCGATTGGGGTGCAATTTCGATTTGGTTTGGTTTGGTTTGGTTTGATTTGATTGGGGTTCAATTTCGATCGGGGTTTGATTTCGATTGGGGTTCAAATTGGTTCGATTTGTGTGTTTGACTGGTGGTGGGTCGGTTTGGTTTCCGGTGGTGGTGGTGGGTCGGTCGGATTGTGTGGTGGTCATGGAAGAGGTAGAGGCTTGGTTGGGTTTTCTGGGTTGGTGTTCTTGGTGGAAGTCCAGATTGGATCTCCACCGTCCATCTCATGAGATGGACGGTAGAGATCCAATCTGGACTTCCACCAAGAACACAATTTCTTTTTGTTTTGTTTTTTTTTGTTTTTTTGTTTTTGTTTTTTTTTTTTTTCAAATACTTTTTAAATTATTTTAATTTTGTTTTATAAAATTAAATAAAAAAATCTTCACTGTCCATCTTAGAGATGAATGGTGGAGATCATCTTTTTTATTGTTTTTTAATTTTATTTTTCTGTTTTTTTGAATATATTTTTTATTTAATTAATATTTTGAGGGTTAAATGATAATTATATAGAGATAACTGAAGGATAAAACGGTCATTTACTTCCATTTTAACAGTCAAATAGGCATAAAATACATTGACTGGATGAAAAGTGTGCCAGAAGGGGGTCAGTTAACATAAGTTTGATTTTAGGGGGAAGAACGGCCAATAAGCCCAAACCCTGTCCTTGTCTTAATAATAGGGTATACCTCAGGGGGGAAATAATAATATCCCGTGTTTATATGTGTGCATTCATGTTCTTGAATATCTCTTCATGTAATGTTTAAATGATTGCATCTTGTTCATTGAAATGCCATAACATGTTTAGGCATTAGGATGCAAAGCCATGAAGTCTCTTCATGCATGTTTAAATGATTGCATCTTGTTCATTGAAATGCCATGACATGTTTAGGCATTAGGATGCAAAGCCATGGATTCTATTCATGCATGTTTTAATTGAGTGCATCTTGTTCAATGACAATGCCATGACATGTTAGGCATTAGGATGCATTCACTTCCCACACTTACACTTCATGTTTGTTAGTTTTAAGTGTGGTGTAACTCATTTCCGTTTGAGTGATCGGAAATGTCCATTCTTGCACGATGGTGTACATGTCTTAGGACGATGGTTGACCATTTGAGAAGGTCCTATTCTTCTCTTGGATAAGTGTTAGATTCGGTTTGGTTATTTGGAGTAAAGTGTCTAGTTTCAAAAGATTCGATTTCAATGATTTAAATGTTTTTCAAAACTGACCTTTGTATGGTCTTGTGACAATAACTTTTTATAAATTAATTTAAATTGAGTTTTGTAAAATTTTGGACAAACTAGACACTCATACCTTTCCAACAGTATATTATTCATAATATTTCATGACCGTTTGAATTGGTTTTGAAATCTTCAAAGTGACCACTAAAACAGAGCATCACAACTTTTATCCGAATCTAACCATTGATCACTCAATTAACCATAACTTTTTCTAATGACATTAAAATGTCATTTCATAAATTGAAGTAAAATGTAGACATCCATACCTTTCTAACGGTATATCATATGAAAGGTTTTGATGTAGTTTAGTCTTTGTTTGAGGCGCTCGAATCTCAAGCAGTTGTGCTGATTTGCCAGTGCGCGGGTGACTACACGGGTAGTATACCAGCCAACAACTGGTGCACCACCAGCGCACTTTATGGGTTTTCTTTGCAGTTTTTTTCAAAATGATGTAGTTTCATCTTGCACTACTATATATACTTTCTCTTCTTCCTTTAGTCGACCTATGAAAATGCCTACAAGGATATACTAAACAACCTAGAGGGGGAGGGGGGGGGGGGGTGAATAGGTTGACACACTAGTTTTAAAAATTCTTTCGTGACTTGTGTCAAAACCTTGGTGAGCATACAAATTAACCTTGAACAAGATTGTTATGAGAAAACAATTTGCACAAGTATGCTCAATTTACCACCCTTAGTCTACAAAACATATACCAAGAAACAATGTATCTCATATACAAGTATATTCAATGAAGAGCACATTCCACAAGTTGTATTATGAATATTATAATAAGATCCTTTATTTTTATTGGTTTGATTCCGTTGGAAAATTCTCTATATTTGTATTAGTTGTTGCTTAGGTGATTCTTGAAAGAAAGAAGCTTCAAAGGTGAAGCATCTTGTGCAAATTTCGTTTTCTATGGGAACATCGTGTACTTGGATGCTAATGTATCAAGATTCTTCTTTCTCTTGCAAGGCATAAGTGCACACACACACAATTCATACATGTGTGTCCCTGCATCATAGTTCAAACATTTGGTATAACACTTTCACACATATTTAAGTATGCTCATGCATTTATCTCAGTGTTGATAATCTTGCAGATTTGCATGTTTTCTCACAATCGTTTAGATATGGCATGCTTGTATTGCATAGTGTTTATTTGTTTGTGTTTATTATATTTTGGACTTGAACATGATCTTTTATGATTCCTTATTGAGTACCGGTTATTTCGGTTACTCATACATTTGATTTTGAGTCCAAACGATGTAGCTACGCTAATTTTCGTTCCTATTCGTTGAGTTTTGTTCGTCTTCGTTTTTCGAGATGAATTCTCAACCTTTTGTCAAAATTTCATAGTCTTTGTTGTGCGTGAGGGAGTCACAATTTGTAATATGAAAACAGATTTGAAATCGGAGTTCGGAGGCCCGAATACGGCGAAAAATGCGAGCAGAGCGCAGGAGGAACAAGTGAGGCCAACGGCCAAGCTTGTTGGCCACGTGTGCCACACGGCCAGCATGGCCCTCTGCCCATGTGTGCCACTCGCAGTCCACATGTGGAGCTGATGTGGCATGCTATAGTTGGCTGATCTATTTTCTCTCTCTTGCTTCCTTTTAAATATTTTCATTCCTTCCCATTTTCATTTTATGAAGAAAAGCTTGAAATCTCACAAGAATTTTCTCTCCAATTTTTCTCAATTTCCAAACACCATAACTTTCTCATACGAAGTTGGATTTGAGTGTTTCAAGTTGGAGATTGTTCATGATCAAGTCCTCTACCTTTTTCAAGTGGTCTTGCAGCTGTTTGATTAACTTTTGTAGTGGTTTCACTATCAAAAATGAACCAGCTCGTGATTGCAAGGTAGTGTTCATATCTTTGAGATTTCTTCTTTTATAACTGAAACAAATTACGGCATGTTCAATATTAATCTGAAGGGGGGTGAATAGATTTTATCCGATTTTACCCAATTTTTGTTAATAGGCAAGATTATGAAAATACCCTTACCTAGTCAATATAGAATAGCAAGTGTAATATGGTGCGGAATATTAAAAGACACTTGATATTTACGTGGAAACCCTCACGGGAAAAACCACGAGCTATTAAGTGAGCCACACTCGAACCTCGAATCCACTAAATGTGAGAAAGATTACAACCTAATCTCATAAGTAATCACACACCTACCTAATCTCGGTATGAGTGAACCTAGTCCAATTGCTTGTGGTTTACGCAACCTAATCCCGGAAGCTACACAAGTCTTACTTCTTAAAGAAGAGATAACAAGCCTATGTGAATATATGAATACTCAAAATGCAATAAGAGCAAGGTAACCCTATATGCTTATCTAGGATGATGATATATCAATGAAATCAATCCTAGATATCAAAAGCTAAATGACATATCATAAAGCTTAGCTATTCAAGAATAAACAAACCCTAGATAGCTATCACAATACAACACTCAATCATATTCATCACAAACAATCTTTATCTTGTATTTAGCATGTGAACATAAAACATACAAGTAAAGAGATTTCTTGATAAGAAATAAACTAAAATTAGATGAAATTAGTCAAAATCTTACCAAGCAAGTTGTGATGATGCAAAGCTATGCATGAATGATCCTAGATGAACTTGATGAATCAAATGAAAAGCTTGAGTGTTTAAAGGTGAGTTCTTGATGATTTTTCTCTGAAGTGTTTCTCTTTTTGCTTTAGGGTTCTAAGGAGTCAAAGAACTAACACAAAGAAAAGAGAAAGCATGATATTTATAGGCATCAAAAACAGGGCATGTGAAAAGACAAGTTTGCCCCTGAAAATGCACAATCGACGGTTTCATTCGGTGGCCAGGCCACCGATCATAACCGCTGAATCGGTCCCGAGAGAAATAGGGGAGCATCGGCGGTTTCATTCGGTGGTTTCAAAACCACTGATCTAACCGCAGAATCAAACCCGAGAGATTAAAATCAATCAGGTATGATCGGCGGCTTCATTCGGTGACCAGGGCCGCTGATCTAACCTCCGATTCACCAAAATTGGTGAATCCAAGGAGAAAGCCAAGACAATCACCAAGACCGATCTTCGCGCAAAACCAAACACACTTATGTGCAGGCGTGGACGTTTCCTAACAACTTATGGAAAAAAAATTACAAAACACAAACACACAACAAGATACATTGAATAAAAGTGCATGTGTGAAAGTGACATGTGAAGAGAATGCACACATACACGAATATGATAAGTGAGTGTGTGCTACTAAATCTCTTCAATGAAAAACTAAGCACAAGAGATATACCTTTAGCGTGCTTGTCACCTTGAGGTCTTGAGGGCACTAAGCTTGATCCTTAAACACCTAAAACTACCCTTACAAGTCAAACCCCAACTTGTGGTTTGTTTACGAAATAAGCCAATCAATATGAGAATCCTTAAAATCTCCCCCTTTGGCTATTTCGTGACAAAACCACCTCTCACATTGATCTTCACAACAAAATATAAACTACGGGATATCAATGATAATCTATATTACAAAGAGATAAAAAATAAACATCTTCAAGCCTTCAATCTCTTATAGAATTATCAACCCTTCAAAAAAAAAAAATTACACTTTCCAAAGCAAGTGTATGTGAGATGATCAAGTGAAAATAACCAAGCATTTGCATTTAAGTAATTTAAGCCCAATGCAATGTATGTAATTGCAATGCTCTCCCTCAAAGGGTTACTGCCCCTCAATCCACAAACTCCCCAATATGCACATTTGCTACTTCAAAAAGCAACTCCCCTTACCACATCCTACTCCCCCTTTTTGTCATGATATAGGCAAAGGAGTAGTCCCCAATCGGGTCACTTATAAGAAAGAGAGATAGTAGCATACAAGATAATGTATAATCAAATAAGCCACTTTATGCACTCAATTAATTGGAGAGAATCAAGGAGATTTATTTTATTGAAAATGTGTGAAATAAAAATGCTTTGCAAACAAGACATGTTGCATTCAAGTCCAAAATACAATGGTATTTGGCAAAGCAAATGACAAAGGTTTCCAATATAATTCAAACCAATTTTACCATTTGTCATGAGAGAAGCAAGGATATAGAGATTTCATTGAATTCAATTTAACAAATACTATATCCAACTTTATAAGCGAAACATGGCATGAGCGACTTTGCACCCTATTTGATTTTTCCGGATATGAAACCCGTATGATAGTAGCCATGTTCAACAAATAAAGAAAGAGAGACATTTGGATTGAAACATCCTTTGAATGGATACATGATCCTTTATCATTTTTAGTCTCACTAGCTTTTTCACACATTGTTTTGCATTTAAGAACACGCAATCATCAATTCATGCTTTTTCAATTTAGCAAGTCACTTGAATTTGATGCTTTTCATATGTCATTAGCATGTCAATTTAAGAATCATCATGTCAAGGAAATAACTATAGGTCATTCAAATCATACTTCCTATGTAAATTTCCTAGTCCAAAAATGCATGTTTGAACATAAATATGACATGGATTGAAAACAAAGCAAGGTTCACACTTATTAAGATAAAAGCATATATATATATGTCCAACCAAGCTTACTTCAAGCAATTAAAAAAGAAGCACAAGATCTTTCAAATATTTTGCATGCATCAAGTATATAAAAAGCTCTCTTTGCTTGAGTTCCCCTTACGGGGTCAATAACAAAAACACATCACTCCACAAGACATATCCCAATAGATTTACTAAGAGTTTTAAATCGAGTAGCATCTAAAGGTTTTGTAAACAAGTCCGCTAGTTGATCATTAGTACCTACATGCTCAAGTACTATGCATTTATTTTCAACTAGTTCTCTAATGAAATGATGGCGGATGTCAATATGCTTAGTTCTAAAGTGTTGAACTGGATTCTGGGAAATATTAATTGCACTCATGTTATCGCAAAAGAGAGTGAGTGTACCTTGGTTGAATCCATAGTCTACTAGCATTTGCTTCATCCATAGGAGTTGTGTGCATCCACTCCCCGCGGCTATGTATTCGGCCTCCGCCGTGGACAAGGAAATTGAGTTTTGCTTCTTGCAAAACCAAGAAACAAGATTGTTTCCAAGGAAAAAGCTGTTAGGATTATGCTCAATAGCAAGAGTGTAATGTTGTACTTGACAATCTTTTCATATTAATAAAGTGATTTCTGTTAGTTAACAAAATATTAAATAGCATTTATTATTATAATTGTCAAAGTAAATAATCATAAGGTCAAAAGACTATGACAAAAGAAGAATTGTTCGTACATCTGGATATGTATGAGGTAGACACAATTCTTTAGTTAGTTTTGAATAACGTTCACAACTTAATTTAAAGGTTGGGCACCTTTATCTTGTTAAAGTTGTAGAATTCTTTTACTAGCATTTGAGTGGGATCAAATGTGTTGTGATGAGTCTAAAATCATCGAAGGGTCTTCGAGTAAAAGAATCTAGTGCACTGGGTGCATTGAACCGGATCACAATGAAATACTTTTTCTAGAACCGTCAATAGATAAAAGTCTTTTCATTATCAGGACAATCAGAGAGTCTATCTTAATCCTGAGATAAATGATGGACTTATGGTTGTAAGTGTTATCATTTGAGCTATCAATGAGTACGATTATATAGCATAGTCTATCCTCGATAGTTTGGTGGTATTCATTTGTTAATCGATAGAGGACTTCATTTATAGATATGGACATCGTGGCTCCATTTATTAAATGTGAGTAGAATATCATCATATGGATGTTTTGTGGTTTTGGATATGAAATCTTAACGTTGAGTTTTCAATAGTGTCTATTGAAAGATGAATTCTGGACAAGTCATAATATATATCCAAGTTCAAAGTGTGGTCATATGAGTAAATATGGTAACTTGGAGAGCTATAGGCGGTCTATGAGCTCTTGGCGATTACTGATATTCTTCACGAGGATTCACTATCTCCCATATGATTGTCTAGGGTATGAATGAGTATCCTTAACTTATTCCATCTTTATTTAAGAGTGCAATTTTAGTTCTTCAGTGGAATGAACTAAAATTAATAGATTGAACCTAAGTGAATCATTTGTTGATTGTGATTGGGTTATGTCTATTGGAGCTTAAATTTAGATAGGCCCGCCAAGATCCCCAATCCGCACGGGCTTGCATGAATCACTTGATATATTCTACCGGACTATTTATGGGTCCATTTAGAATTGTATTTAATATATTAAGAATATAATTTGCACATTATTTGTTTAATGGGCTGTTTAATTATATTAATATATTAATGAAAGACATGTGAGTTTGTTTCTTTTAGTAAGAATGAGTCTAGTTCACATGTGGGCTTTTTATTAAAGTCCAAATGGATTAAATAAAATAAGAAAACAATATGTAAGCCCAAGTTCTAGTCATGAGCGGCAATGGCTAATTTTTAGCCCATAATATTGTTTTATTTTATTATTTAATTAAATGGAAATTAATTAATATGTTAATTAATTATTCAATTAAAAATCAAATCTTTTTCTGATTAGAAAATATGTTTCCTAGTAGTATACTACTATTAGTATTATACTAAATGTAAAAGACTTTATTTGTTTAGTCAAATTAGGAAGTCTTTTATATAGTCACAAATACACTAAAGAGTTGGATTAGGGTTTGTACTTATGAGTTATTATAGGCAAGTAGAATTCATTCATATATTTGATTTATATGTCAAGAAAAACAAATATACAGATATATAATATATTGATATGCAAATGCGGCAATCAAGATATATATTATATTTATATGGCAAAAGTTGGACTCATATAAAAGAAATCATATATATGGCAGCATGAATTCGGCTAATTAAATATATATATATATTTTTGAGCAAGTGATTGGCGGCCAAAAAGAGATATATATATATATATATTCTTTATTTATTGGAAGAGCCCTAGTTTTTGTAATTGAGAGCTTTTTCTTTTGTTAGAGAAAAATAAGATCCAACTCTAAGACTAGTGAGTGATTCGGCCTAGAGGTTTGTGAGAGAAGAATTGTTTTTTTTTTTTTCGATAGTGTACTAGTGATTTTAACATCAAGAGATTTTGTACAAACTTTCGAATTAGGTTCACGTGAATTTCAATCTTACGATTGTGAATTCAAAAGTGACCGGAATGTTCTTAGCAACTTATTGGAATTTTTGTGACTAACAGAAACCAGAAAAGTTTTGTTGTCCATTCTCAGGTATACAATTCAAAGAGAAGGGAGACCACGCTCCTAGGTGATTCACATTCGTGATCGAATTGGAAGATCTTGCGGATTACCATCGACGCATAGTCAATCGGCGCGACAAAGGTACGATATCTTTTGGTATATATTGCTTAATTAATTAAAGGTGTAAGGATTCCCATTATTGATTGGCTTATTTCGTGGACAAACCACAAGTTGGGGTTTGAATTGTAAGGGTAGATTAGGTGATTGAAGACCAACATCGAAGGCCCTCTTCATGACCTCAAGGTGACAAGCACTCCAAGGTATTTGTCTAGTGCTTAGTTTTCTTTGAAGAGATCTAGAAGCACACACACACACTTAGCATACTTGCATTTGTGTGCATACTCTTCACATGTCACATTACACACTTGCACTTTGTTTGATTATATCTTGTTGTGTGTTTGTTTGTGTCGTGTAATTCATTTCCCGAATATGTTCGAAAACGTCCGTGCTTGCACGATTATTTGCTTGGGTTTGCGCGAAGATCGCCTTCGGAGAATGCCCTTGGCTTCTCCTTTGGTTTCACCTTCAGTGGTGAAACGGTGATTTAATCGGCGGCCTGGCCACCGAATGGAAACCGCCGTTTGATTCCAGAGATCTCTGGATTGGTTCAGCGGTTTGATCGGCGGCCTGGCCGCTGAATCGAAACCGCCGAATTAGACCTGATGCATTTATTATTTCTCGGGTTCTGTTCGGCGGTAGCTGCCGAATGAAACCGCCGAATTAGATATTTTAGGTCGGTTTCATTTTGGGTTTTGATCGGCGGTTTCGTGTGACCGCCGAATCTGGTCACCGAATGAACCCCTGCTTCTCGGGTTCAATTCGGCGGTTACATTCTGCGGCCACGACCGCAAAATGAAACCGCCGATCGGTGATTTCAAGGGCAAAATTGTCTTTTCACTTGCCATGTTCTTGTTGTCTATAAATATCATACTTTCTCATTTCTCAAAGCTTAGTTCTCTGATTCAAAAGAACCCTAAAGTTCAAAAAGAGAAACTTGAGATAAAAACAATCAAGAACTCATTTTTATACACTCAAAACCATTCTCATATGCATCAAAATATAATCTAGCATTTTCTAGCATAGTTAGGATGCTTGCTTGCATGGGTTTTGCTCAACACACTTGCTTTGGTATGTTCTTCACTAATCTCATCTAAGCTTAGTGTTTTATTTATCAAAGAAATCTCTTAGATTATTTGTATGCTCTTAGAATATATTCTAGATACAAAATAGAGATTGTTGTGTTGGCATGTTTGAGTGATGTATTGTGATAGCAACATCTAGGTTATTTTATCTATGATTTGCTAAGCTTTATGACATGTCATTTAGCTATTGACATCTAGGATTGCATTTATTGTTATCTAATCATCCTAGATAAGCATCTAAGGTTACCTAGCTTTATTTGCTCATTGAATATCATTTTATATTCACATAGGTTGTAATCTCTTCATTGAGAAGTATGTCTTGCATGTAGCTTCCGGGATTAGGTTGCTTAGATTGTAAGCAATTGGACTAGGTCCACTTATACCGGGATTAGGTAGGTGTGATGATTATTGATCGGGATTAGGTTGTAATCATTTCACATTTAGTGGATTTGAGGTTCGAGTGTGGCGCACTATACAGCCCGTGGTTTTTCCCGTGAGGGTTTCCACATAAATATCAAGTGTCTTTTATAATTCCGCACCATATTACACTTGTTATTGTTTTGACTAGTTTGGGGCATTTTCGTAAATTGACTAAACGCGAAAATTGGGTAAAATTGGTAAAATCTATTCACCCCCCCTCTAGATTATTATTAGATCACACTGTGTTATTTTTTTCAATTGGTATCAGAGCGGGTTCGTAGACATACATAGGTGATCCTTGCTCATTTTGGTGTGTTTTGCATTTGTGTGATTTTTGTTCATTCATACATTTTGCATTCATTTCATTTCATTCATATTCACTATGAGTGGAAACAGTGGCAACAACGAGGGTGCTTCTAGCACGCGTCCTCCTCTCCTCACCGGCGATAACTACTCCTCATGGAAGGGGAAAATGGAGGCGTACTTATGCCAAATCCATGATAGGGCATAGATGGCTATTGAAGACGGATACGCTCCTCCTATGATGACTCCCATGGGTGGTGGAGAAGAAGTTCTCAAGCCTAAGGCACAATGGACTAATGGAGAGTTTGAAACTTCTAAGTGGAATAGGAAGGCAATGCATGCCATCTTATGTGCCATGGATGAGAACCAATACAAGTTGGTTCAAATTACTAGGATTGCCAAAGAGGCATGGGAAATCCTAGAGACGGCTCATGAAGGAACCGAAGTGGTCAAGGATTCAAAACTACAAGTCCTCCAAACTAGTTTTGAGACCATTAGGATGGAAGAGCATGAGCACTTCAATGACTTCCAAGTGAAGTTGATGGACATTATGAATCAAATTCATCGACTAGGAGACCCGTATTCGGATAGGAGAATCGAGCAGAAAATTATGAGATCTCTCCCCGATAGATTCGAGTCTAAGGTGACGGCTTTAGAGGAAAATAGTGGTTATAAGGATATGAAGCTGAGCAAGGTCATTGGAAGACTTCTCGCTTACGAGTCTAGGAAGGCTCCTATCTCTACTCCTCCTAAAAAGCAAAAGGGAATTGCTTTGAAAGCATCAAAGGATGAAAAGGAGGTGAAGAATGACTCGGATGAAGACATGGCCTTATTTGTGAAAAGATTCAATAAGGTTATGAAGTTTGGGAAGAGAGGATTTGGTATGAGAGGCCAAGACTTGAAGAAGAAGGGTCCCTTCAAGAAGTATGAACCAAGGCAAGAGAAGACCGAAAGGAAAGGGGTCCGTTGCTTTGAGTGTGGCGGAATTGGTCACTTTGCTCCCGATTGTGCAAATCACAAGGAAAAGAAGAAGGGAAAAGTGATGGCCGCCACTTGGAGTGGAAGTAGTGATGACTCCAATGAAGAAGATGAGTCTTCGGATGATGAAGACATCATGGCTAAATTCCTAGCCTTTGCCTCCTCTCACAAAAGCAAAAGTGGTAGTGAAAAAGAGGAAGAGAGTCAAAGGGAAAGTGACTCTAGTGAAGATGACTCGGATTCTAACTCCACAAATGGATATGTGGAGAAAGAGGTGTTAGTTGAATATCTTAAGGAGTTTAGAAGCTTAGAGATGAAAACCACTAAGAAGATCAAGATGTTGAGAGAAGAAAATCTTGAGCTTTCATCTCACAATGACCACTTAAGTGAAAAAGTGGAAAGACTTAAGAAGAGAGAAGATAAGCTAAGAGAGGAGTTAGCGTTATCTAGGAGGAATGAAGAAGGTTTGAAGAGGGAGCTTGATGAAGCTAAGAAGTCACTTACTAGGATGGACTCTAGTACCAAAAAGTTAGACCACATGCTTGGTGTTGGAAAGAGTCCATGTAACAAGAGAGGTCTTGGGTTTGAAGATAGTCAAGAGACCTCCTCCTCTAAGAAGACCGTGTTTGTTAAGGGCTTGGGCAACATAGAAGCTTCACCGGTGCACACTCCTAGGAAGAAGATAGATCTAGGACAATGCTCTAAAAGTGCTCAAGTGAAGGTGGTGTCAAGAAGACAACCTCAAGCCAACATTCCTCATCATTTGGCTCAAAAAGGGAAGAAGACAATCATGTAAGTCCAACATTGGAAGCAAGATAGACCAGTTCAACAAAGGAGATGGATTGAACCCACTCAACCACAAAGACAAGGGAAGGCTCCCATAAATGCACAAGGCAATGGTATGATTTCTCATTTCATTCCAATTTGTCATTTTTGTGGTTTTAATGGTCACATTCGACCAAATTGCTTTCGTTATATAAAAATGTGTAGAACTCGAAGCATGATTGAAAAGAGAAAGAATAGAGCCAAGATGCATGTTCCTAGGAATAATATGATTAATTTGCATGATCCTAGGATTACTAGAGCCCATGTACCAAAGACCATTAAAAAAGAAAATGTTGTTCTAAAGTGGGTTAGAAAGAATGAAAATGTTTGCCATGTTGCACAAATTGCCTTAAAGGCAAATTCTTCTAATCTTTGGTATCTTGATAGTGGGTGCTCTAGGCACATGACGGGAAACAAGAGTTTCTTTGAGACTCTTGTTATGGAGGAAGGAGGAAATGTCACCTTTGGTGATGGATCCAAAAAGAAAGTCATAGGGAAAGGAATCATTTCCGTTCCCGGATTACCCTCCTTATCTAATTCTTTACTTGTTGATGGCTTGAAAGCCAATTTGATAAGCATTTCTCATCTTAGTGATGAAGGATATTCCGTCTTGTTTAGCAAAGACAATTGCTCTATCCTAAAGCCCGATGGACAAACCTTGTTGAAAGGTATGAGATCTAGCGAAAATTGCTATTGTCTTGAAGCTAGAATAGTCTCAAACAATGTGTCCAAGGATGAGCAAATTGAGTTGTGGCATGAAAGACTTGGCCACATGAACTTTCGGGATCTACGGACCCTTGGAAAGTTTGAATGTGTGCGTGGCCTCCCTAAGCTTGGGAAGAAAGCCAATGGTGTTTGTGGACCTTGTCAACAACGAAAACAAACTAAAGGCATGCACAAAAAGGGTAAGTATCTCTCCACCAAGGAGCCCCTAGAGCTTCTCCACATGGATCTTATGGGTCCTATGCAAACCGAGAGCTTGGGTGGAAAGAGATACATTTTTGTTTGTGTAGATGATTTCTCTAGGTTCACATGGACATATTTCCTTAGAGAAAAATCCTAAACTTTTGATAAGTTTAAAATGCTTTGTACTAAACTTCAAAATGAAATGAATTCTAACATTAAGAGCATAAAACGGATAAGAAGTGATCATGGGAGGGAATTTGAGAATGCTTCATTTGAAACCTATTGTGATAGTATAGGTATCTCCCATGAGTTTTCGGCTCCTAGGACACCTCAACAAAATGGAGTTGTTGAGAGGAAAAATAGGGTCCTTCAAGAGATGGCCCGTGTGACGTTGCTTAGCAACAATGTACCTAGGAATCTATGGGCCGAAGCCGTCAACACGGCTTGCTATATAGGAAATAGAGTTTTCCTAAGGCCCGGTACTAGGAATACCTCCTATGAGTTATGGAAAGGTAAAAGGCCAAATGTTAGCTACTTCCACACATTTGGAAGCAAATGCTACATTTTAAATGACCGAGATCAACTTGGCAAATTTGATGCCAAGAGTGATGAGGGTATCTTTATTGGCTATGCCTTAAATAGTAGAGCCTATAGAGTTTTCAATAAGAAAACTCTAAGTTTCATGGAATCGTCTAATGTTGTATTTGATGATGAAAGGCTCAAGTCTTGTAATCATAAGGAGGAGGTTATTTTTAGTGATGTTTCTCCTTTGGAGAAGGTTGATGTGACTCCTAATGTGGGGACGTCCAATGTTGTTGATAATGACACGCAACCTATTGATAGAGTACCTAACTTGGACTCTAATGAACCCGCTCCATGGGTTAGAAGACTCCATAACAAAGATGATGTTATTGGAGATGTGAATGAGGGTGTTAGGACTAGAAGTCAAATAGCTAATCTTATTAGCTTCACTTGCTACACCTCTCAAATAGAACCCAAAAAGATTGATGAAGCTTTAAATGATGAATTTTGGGTTCTTGCTATGCAAGAAGAGCTAAACCAATTCGAAAGGAATGAGGTTTGGACTCTAGTTCCTAGGCCTAAGACCACAAATGTCATAGGCACAAAATGGATATATAGGAACAAATCCGATGAGGATGGCAACATAGTGCGTAACAAGGCAAGACTTGTTGCATAAGGGTACTCTCAAATTGAGGGTATCGACTTTGAAGAGACTTTTGCTCCCGTTGCCCACTTAGAGTCCATTAGGCTTCTCTTGTCCATCTCTTGTGTGCACAAGTTCAAATTGCACCAAATGGACGTAAAGAGTGCCTTTCTCAATGGCTTCTTGCAAGAGGAAGTGTTTGTTGAGCAACCCAAGGGTTTTGTGGATGCACACCACCCCAACCATGTATATCGCCTCAAGAAGGCTCTTTATGGGTTGAAACAAGCACCGAGGGCTTGGTATGAGCGCCTCACTCAATTCCTTGTCAACAATGACTACACAAGAGGTAGTGTTGACAAGACTCTATTCATCAAGAAAGACAATGATGAGCTTTTTATAGCTCAAATATATGTTGATGATATAGTGTTTGGCTCCACCAACAACACCAAAGTCCAACAATTTATTGATGTTATGTCTCATGAATTTGAGATGAGTCTTGTTGGTGAGCTTAGTTACTTCCTAGGTTTGTAAATTAGGCAATTGAATGATGGGATCTTCATAACCCAAGCCAAATATGCCAAAAACCTAGTGAAGAGGTTTGGTCTTGAAAAAGCCAAACATTGTGATACACCCATGAGTACCACTTTGAAGCTAAGCAAAGATGCTAGTGGTAAAAGTGTGGAACAAACACTATATAGGGCCATGATAGGAAGCTTGCTTTATTTGACCGCAAGTAGGCCCGATATATCCTTTAGTGTGGGTGTGTGTGCTAGGTACCAATCCGATCCCAAGGAGTCCCATCTTTCTTCCGTCAAGAGAATCATTCGATATGTGAATGGGACTTCTAATTATGGGATTTGGTACTCGTTTGATACTAATGCTAGTCTTGTAGGCTTTAGTGATGCGGATTGGGCGGGAAATTGTGATGATAGGAAAAGCACATCGGGCGGTTGCTTTTTCCTTGGAAACAATCTTGTTTCTTGGTTTTGCAAGAAGCAAAACTCAATTTCCTTGTCCACGGCGGAGGCCGAATACATAGCCACGGGGAGTGGATGCACACAACTTCTATGGATGAAGCAAATGCTAGTAGACTACGGATTCAACCAAGGTACACTCACTCTCTTTTGTGATAACATGAGTGCTATTAATATTTCCAAGAATCCGGTTCAACACTCTAGAACTAAGCATATTGACATCTGTCATCATTTCATTAGAGAACTAGTTGAAAATAAATGCATTGTACTTGAGCATGTAGGTACAAATGATCAACTAGCGGACTTGTTTACAAAACCTCTAGATGCTACTCGATTTAAAACTCTTAGTAGATCTATTGGGATATGTCTTGTGGAGTGATGAGTTTTTATGATTGACCCCATAAGGGGAACTCAAGCAAAGAGAGCTTTTTGTATACTAGATGCATGCAAAATATTTGAAAGATCTTGTGCTTCTCTTTTAATTGCTTGAAGTAAGCTTGGTTGGACATATGTATATATGCTTTTATCTCAATAAGTGTGAACCTTGCTTTGTTTTCAATCCATGTCATATTTATGTTCAATCATGCATTTTTGGACTAGGAAATTTTCATAGGAAGTATGATTTGAATGACCTATAGTTATTTCCATGACATGATGATTCTAAATTGACATGCTAATGAACTTGAAAAGCATGAAATTCAAATGCCATGCTAAATTGAAAAAGCATGAATTGATGATTGCATTTTCTTAAATGCAAAACAATGTGCGAAAAAGCTAGTGAGACTAAAATTGATAAAGGATCATGTATCCATTCAAAGGATGTTTCATCCAAATGTCTCTCTTTCTTTATTTGTTGAACATGGTTACTATCATACGGGTTTCATACCTGGAAAAATCAAATAGGGTGCAAAGTCTCTCATGCCATGTTTCGCTTATAAAGTTGGATATAGTTGTTGTTAAAAATCAAAATCAATAAATTCTCTATATCTTTGCTTCTCTCATGACAAATGGTAAAATTGGTTTGAATTCTATTTGAAACCTTTGTCATTTGCTTTGCCAAATACCATTGTATTTTGGACTTGAATGCAACATGTCTTGTATGCAAAGCATTTTTGTTTCACACATTTTCATAAAATAAATCTCCTTGATTCTCTCCAATTAAATGAGTGCATATAATGGCTCATTTGACTATGCATTATCTTGTATGCTACTATCTCTCTTTGCTATGAGTGACCTGGTTGGGGACTACTCCTTTGCCTATATCATGACAAAAAGGGGGAGTAGGATGTGGTAAAGGGGAGTTGCTATTTGGGGAGATTACATATTGAGGGGGAGTAACCCATTGAGGGGGAGCATTGCATACTCATACATTGCATGATATTGTGTTGAAAAGTTTAATATGCAAATGCTTGTTTTACTTTCACTTGATCAACTCACATACACTTGTTTTGGAAGTGTAATCTAATTGTTTTGAAGGTTTGGTAATTCTACTAAAGATTGAAGACTTGAAGTTTTATTTTCTTATCTCTTTGTACTTTGTAATGTAGAATATCCCGTAGCTTCAATTATCTTGTGAGGATCAATGTGAGTGGTGGTTTTGTCACGAAATAGCCAAAGGGGGAGATTGTAAGGATTCCCATTATTGATTGGCTTATTTCGTGGACAAACCACAAGTTG
Source organism: Acer campestre (assembly GCA_954870605.1). Taxonomy (NCBI): domain Eukaryota; kingdom Viridiplantae; phylum Streptophyta; class Magnoliopsida; order Sapindales; family Sapindaceae; genus Acer; species Acer campestre. Next base: position 21,333,209 of record OX940800.1, on the reverse strand, counting down.
GGGTTTGAATTGTAAGGGTAGATTAGGTGATTGAAGACCAACATCGAAGGCCCTCTTCATGACCTCAAGGTGACAAGCACTCCAAGGTATTTGTCTAGTGCTTAGTTTTCTTTGAAGAGATCTAGAAGCACACACACACTTAGCATACTTGCATTTCTGTGCATACTCTTCACAGGTCACATTACACACTTGCACTTTGTTTGATTATATCTTGTTGTGTGTTTGTTTGGGTCGTGTAATTCGTTTCCCGAATATGTTCGGAAACGTTCGCGCTTGCACGATTATGTGCTTGGGTTTGCGCGAAGATCGCCTTCGGAGAATGCCCTTGGCTTCTCCTTTAGTTTCACCTTCAGTGGTGAAACGGCGGTTTAATCGGCGGCCTGGCCACCGAATGGAAACCGCCGTTTGATTCCAGAGATCTCTGGATTGGTTCAGCGGTTTGATCGGCGGCCTGGCCGCCGAATCGAAACCGCCGAATTAGACCTGATGCATTTATTATTTCTCGAGTTCTGTTCGGCAGTAGCAGCCGAATGAAACCGCCGAATTAGATATTTTAGGTCGGTTTCATTTTGGGTTTTGATCGGCGGTTTCGTGTGACCGCCGAATCTGGTCGCCGAATGAACCCCTGCTTCTAGGGTTCAATTCGATGGTTACATTCTGTGGCCACGACCGCAGAATGAAACCACCGATCGGTGATTTCAAGGGCAAAATTGTCTTTTCACTTGCCCTGTTCTTGTTGTCTATAAATATCATACTTTCTCATTTCTCAAAGCTTAGTTCTCTGATTCAAAAGAACCCTAAAGTTCAAAAAGAGAAACTTGAGAGAAAAACAATCAAGAACTCATTTTTATACACTCAAAACCATTCTCATATGCATCAAGATATCATCTAGCATTTTCTAGCATAGTTAGGATGCTTGCTTGCATGGGTTTTGCTCAACACACTTGCTTTGGTATGTTCTTCACTAATCTCATCTAAGCTTAGTGTTTTATTTATCAAAGAAATCTCTTAGATTATTTGTATGCTCTTAGAATATATTCTAGATACAAAATAGAGATTGTTGTGTTGGCATGTTTGAGTGATGTATTGTGATAGCAACATCTAGGTTATTTTATCTATGATTTGCTAAGCTTTATGACATTTCATTTAGCTATTGACATCTAGGATTGCATTTATTGTTATCTAATCATCCTAGATAAGCATCTAAGGTTACCTAGATTTATTTGCTCATTGAATATCATTTTATATTCACATAGGTTGTAATCTCTTCATTGAGAAGTAAGTCTTGCATGTAGCTTCCGGGATTAGGTTGCTTAGATTGTAAGCAATTGGACTAGGTCCACTTATACCGGGATTAGGTAGGTGTGATGATTATTGATCGGGATTAGGTTGTAATCATTTCACATTTAGTGGATTCGAGGTTCGAGTGTGGCGCACTATACAGCCCATGGTTTTTCCCGTGAGGGTTTCCATGTAAATATCAAGTGTCTTTTATAATTCCGCACCATATTACACTTGTTATTGTTTTGACTAGTTTGGAGCATTTTCGTAAATTGACTAAACGCGAAAATTGGGTAAAATTGGTAAAATCTATTCACCCCCCCTCTAAATTATTATTAGATCACACCGTGTTATTTGTTTCAAAAGGGTTAAGGTTCAATATGGGAAAATTTTTAAAATATACTAAACTCTTTTTAGTCTCGCTTCCACTACGTGCACGTATTTTTTCCCCTACAAAAGCAACTACCCGATGTGCTTTTCCTATCATCACAATTTCCTGCCCAATCTGCATCACTAAAGCCTACATGACTAACATTAGTGTCAAATGAGTACCAAATCCCATAATTAGAAGTCCCATTCACATATCGAATGATTCTCTTGACGGAAGAGAGATGGGACTCCTTGGGATCGGATTGGTACCTAGCACACACACCCACACTAAAGGATATATCGAGCCTACTTGCGGTCAAATAAAGCAAGCTTCCTATCATGCCCTTATATAGTGTTTGTTCTACACTTTTACCACTAGCATCCTTGCTAAGTTTCAAAGTGGTACTCATGGGTGTATCACAATGTTTGGCTTTTTCAAGACCAAACTTCTTCACAAGGTTTTTGGCATATTTGGCTTGAGATATAAAAATCTCATCATTTAATTTCCTAATTTGCAAACCTAGGAAGTAACTAAGCTCACCAACAAGACTCATCTCAAATTCATGAGACATAACATCAACAAATTGTTGAACCTTGGTGTTGTTGGTGGAGCCAAACACTATATCATCAACATATATTTGAGCTATAAAAAGCTCATCATTGTCTCTCTTGATGAATAGTGCCTCGTCAACACTATCTCTTGTGTAGTCATTGTTGACAAGGAATTGAGTGAGGTGCTTATACCAAGCCCTCGGTGCTTGTTTCAACCCATAAAGAGCCTTCTTGAGGTGATAGACATGGTTGGGGTGGTGTGTATCCATAAACCCTTTGGGTTGCTCAACAAATACTTCCTCTTGCAAGAAGCCATTGAGGAAGGCACTCTTTATGTCCATTTGGTGTGCACACAAGAGATGGACAAGAGAAGCCTAACGGACTCCAAACGGGCAACGAGAGCAAAAGTCTCCTCAAAGTCGATACCCTCAATTTGAGAGTACCCTTGTGCAACAAGTCTTGCCTTGTTACGCACTATGTTGCCATCCTCATCAGATTTGTTCCTATATATTCATTTTGTGCCTATGACATTAGTGGTCTTAGGCCTAGGAACTAGAGTCCAAACCTAACCTCATTCCTTCGAATTGGTTTAGCTCTTCTTGCATGGTAAGAACCCAAAACTCATCATTTAGAGCTTCATCAATCATTTTGTGTTCTATTTGAGAGATGTAGCAAGTAAAGCTAATAAGATTAGCTATTTGCCTTTTAGTTCTTACACCCTCCTTCACATCTCCAATAACATCATCTTTGTTATGGAGCCTTCTAACCCATGGAGCGGGTTCATTAGAGTCCAAGAGAGGAACTCTATCAAGAGGTTGAGTGACCTCTTTTTCAAGGTTAGGGGTCTCAACATTAGGAGTTACCACAACCTTATCCAAGGGAGAGTCATTAACTCTAGTAATCTCCTCCTCATGGTCAATAGTTTTGAGCCTTTCATCATCAAATACAACATTAAATGATTCCATAACGCTTCGAGTCTTCAAATTAAAAACTTTATATGCTCTACTATTTAAGGCATAGCCAATAAAGATACCTTCACCACTCTTGGCATCAAATTTGCCAAGTTGATCCCTGTCATTTAAAATGTAGCATTTGCTTCCAAATGTGTGGAAGTAGCTAACATTTGGCCTTTTACCTTTCCATAACTCATAGGAGGTATTGCTAGTTCCAGGCCTTAGGAAAACTCTATTTCCTATATAGTAAGTCGTGTTGACGGCTTCGGCCCATAGATTCCTAGGCACATTGTTGCTAAGCAACATCACACGGGTCATCTCTTGAAGGACCCTATTTTTCCTCTCAACAACTCCATTTTGTTGAGGTGTCCTAGGAGCTGAAAACTCATGGGAGATATATATACTATCACAATAGGTTTCAAAAGAAGCATTCTCAAATTCCCTCCCATGATTACTTCTAATCTGTTTTATGCTTTTAATGTTAGAATTCATTTCATTTTGAAGTTTAGTACAAAGCATTTTAAACTTATCAAAATTTTCGGATTTTTCTCTAAGAAAATATGTCCATGTGAACCTAGAGAAATCATCTATACAAACAAAAATGTATCTCTTTCCACCCAAGCTCTCGGTTTGCATAGGACCCATAAGATCCATGTGGAGAAGCTCTAGGGGCTCCTTGGTGGAGAAATACTTGCCCTTTTTGTGCATGCTTTTAGTTTGTTTTCCTTGTTGACAAGGTCCACAAACACCATTGGCTTTCTTCCCAAGCTTAGGGAGGCCACGCACACATTCAAACTTTTCAAGGGTCCGTAGATCCCAAAAGTTCATGCGGCCAAGTCTTTCATGCCACAACTCAATTTGCTCATCCTTGGACACATTGTTTGAGACTATTCTAGCTTCAAGACAATAGCAATTGTCGCTAGATCTCATACCTTTCAACAAGGTTTGTCCATTGGGCTTTAGGATAGAGCAATTATCTTTGCTAAACAAGACGGAATATCTTTCATCACTTAGATGAGAAATGCTAATCAAATTGGCTTTTAAGCCATCAACAAATAAAGCATTGGATAAGGAGGGTAATCTGGGAACGGAAATGGTTCCTTTCCCTATGACTTTCTTTTTGGATCCATCACCAAAGGTGACATTTCCTCTTTCCTCCATAACAAGAGTCTCGAAGAAACTCTTGTTTCCCGTCATGTGCCTAGAGCACCCACTATCCAAGTACCACATGTTAAAAGAATTAGCCTTTAAGGCAATTTGAGTAACATGGCAAACATTTTCATTCTTTCTAACCCATTTAAGAACAACATTTTCGTTCTTAATGGTTTTTGGTACATGGGCTCTAGTAATCCTAGGATCATGCAAATTGATCTTATCATTTCTAGGAACATGCATCATGGCTCTATTCTTTCTCTTTTCAATCATGCTTCTAGTGTTGCACATTTTAATATAACGAAAGCACTTTGGTCTAATGTGACCATCAAAACCACAAAAATGACAAATAGGAATGAAATAAGGAATCATACCTTGTCCTTGTGCTTGCATGGGAGCCTTCCCTTGTCTTTGTGGTTGAGAAGGTTCAAACCTTCTCCTTTGTTGAACCGGTCTATCTTGCTTCCAATGTTGAACTTGCATGATTGACCTGTTCCCGTTTTAAGCCAAATGATGAGGAATGTTGGTGTCAGGATTATGCTCAATAGCAAGAGTGTAATATTGTAATTAACAATCTTTTTCATATTAATAAAGTGATTTCTAGTTTAAACAAATCTTATAGCATTTATAGTTTAATATTATAATTGTCAAAGTAAATAATCATAAGGTCTAAAGACTATGAGAAAAGAAGAATTGTTCGTACATCTGGATATGTATGTGGTAGACACAATTCTTTAGTTAGTCTTGAATATTGTGCACAACTTAAGTTAAAGGTTGGGCACCTTTATCTTGTTAAAGTTGTAGAATTCTTTTGCTAGCATTTGAGTGGGATCAAATGAGATATGATGAGTCTAAAATCATCGGAGTGCCTTCGAGCAAAAGAATCTAGTGCACTGGGTGCATTGAACTGGATCACAATGAAATACTTTATCTATAACCGTCAGTAGATAAAATTCTTTTCATTATTAGGACAATCAGAGAGTCTATCTTAATCCTGAGATAAATGATGGACTTATGGTTGCAAGTGATATCATTTGAGTTATCAATGAGTACGATTATATCTCATAGTCTATCCTCGATAGTTTGGTGATATTCATTTGTTAATCGATAGAGGACTTCATTTATAGATATGGACATCGTGGCTCCATTTATTAAATGAGAGTATAATATCATCATATGGATGTTTTGAGTTAATTGGATATTAAATCTCAACGTTGAGTTTTCGATAGTGTCTATTGAAAACATGGCTTCTGGACAAGTCAAAATATCAAAGTTCAAAACGTGGTCATATGAGTAAATATGGTAACTTGGAGAGTTATAGGCGGTCTATGAACTCTTGGCGATTACTGATATTAATCACGAGGATACACTATCTCCAACATGATTGTCTAGGGTATGAAAGAGGAACATCTTCTTTTTCTGTCTTTATTTAAGAGTTCAATTTTAGCTCTTTAGTGGAATGGGTTAAAATTAATGGATCGGACCTAAGTGAATCATTTGTTGATTGTGATTAGGTTATGTCTATTGAAGCTTCAATTTAGATAGCCCGCTAAGATCCCCAATCCACACGGACTTGTATGGATCACTTGATATATTCTACCAGACCAATTTATGGGTCCATTTAGAATTGCATTTAATATATTAAGAATATAATTTGCACATTATTTATTTAATTGGCTGCTCAATTATATTAATATATTAATGAAAGGCATGTGTGCTTGTTTCTTTAAGTAAGAATGGGTCTGGTTCACATGTGAGCTTTTTATTTAAAGACCAATGGATTAAATGAAATAAGAAAATAATATATGGCCCATTTATAAGAGTGGGGCGCAAGGTGTCTTTTTAACCTGATATATTATTTTGTTTCATTGTTTTAATTAAATAAGAATTAATTAATTTATTAATTAATTGTTTAATTAAGAAACAAATCTTTTCTGATTAGGAAATATGATTCCTAGAGTTATACTATTGGTAGTAGTATACTTAAATTAAAAGACTTGTCTGATAAGAAAATAAATAAATAATTTTATTTATTTAATCAAATAAGAAGTCTTTTTATTTAGTCAAAATAAAAGAATAAAATATCTATGAGTTGGATTAGGGTTTGAAGTCTTAAAACTAGAAGTGAATTAGGGTGCAACACAAACTCCTATTTTGTAGTGTGATTTGCGGCAACCCTAGTCCTTTTAGGAAGAGGATTTTCGGCCACCCTAAAAGAAAAAGAGGAAGAGAATTCGGTCAATGTGCTTGTGGTGCTTGATTCCTTCTTCTTCTTCTTCTCAATTCATAGAAAGGATTATTTTATTCTACTAAAAACATAAAAGAGTGAATAGATCATTCTTTGATGGTACACTAATTTCTTGTTCATCAATAAGCTTGTGTGTACAACATCGATTTAGGTTCACGCGAGTTTCGATCATTAGATTGAGAACTCAAAAGTGACCGGAATAATCTTAGTCTTCTTTTGATTGTTTTGTGACTAACAAAAAGAAAAAGAAAAGTTTGTTTGTCCATTCTCAGGTTTGCAATTCAAAGAAAAAGGGAGACCACGCTCCTAGGTGATTCACGTTCGTGCTAGGATTGAAGATCTTGCGGATTACCATCGACGTAAGTCAATCGGATCACGCGACAAAAGGTATTATTCTTTTGTTGATTATATATATGTTTAATTAATTAAAGGGTTAAGGTTCATAAAAAGGAAAAAATTTTAAAGTTACTAAATCTATTTTTAGTCTCGCTTTCGCTGCGTGTACTACGGTATTTTTCCCTACAGTTGGCTTGAGGTTGCCTCCTTGGCACCACCTTCACTTGTGCACTTTGTCCTAGATCTATTTTCTTCCTAGGAGTGTGCACCAGTGAAGCTTCTATGTTTCCCAAGCCCTTAACAAACACAGTCTTCTTAGAGGAGGAGGTCTCTTGACTATCTTCAAACCCAAGACCTCTTTTGTCACATGGACTCTTTCCAACATCAAGTATGTGGTCTAACTTTTTGGTGCTAGAGTCCATCCTAGTAAGTGACTTCTTAGCTTCATCAAGCTCCCTCTTCAAACCTTCTTCATTCATCCTAGATAAAGCTAACTCCTCTCTTAGTTATCTTCTCTCTTCATAGGTCTTTCCACTTCTTCACTTAAGTGGTCATTGTGAGATGAAAGCTCAAGATTTTCTTCTCTCAACATCTTGATCTTCTTAGTGGTTTTCATCTCTAAGCCTCTAAACTCCTTAAGATATTCAACTAACACCTCTTTCTCCACATATCCATTTGTGGAGTTAGAATCAAAGTCATCTTCACTAGAGTCACTTTCCCTTTGACTCTCTTCATCTTTTTCACTACCACTTTTGCTCTTGTGAGAGGAGGCAAAAGCTAGGAAGTTAGCCATGATGTCTTCATTATCTGAAGACTCATCTTCTTAATTGGAGTCATTACTACTTCCACTCCAAGTGGTGGCCATCACTTTTCCCTTCTTCTTTTCCTTGTGATTTGCACATTCGGAAGCAAAGTGACCAATCCCGCCACACTCAAAGCAACGGACCCCTTTCCTTTCAGTCTTTTCTTGCCTTGGTTCAAACTTCTTAAAGGGACCCTTCTTCTTCAAGTCTTGGCCTCTCATACCAAATCCCTTCTTCCCAAACTTCATAACCTCATGTCTTCATGATGAACTTGATGAATCAAATGAAAAGCTTTGAGTGTTTAAAGGTGAGTTCTTGATGATTTTTCTCTCAAGTGTTTCTCTTTTTGTTTTAGGATTCTAAGGAGTCAAAGAACTAACTCAGAGAAAAGAGAAAGCATGATATTTATAGGCATCAAAAACAGGGCATGTGAAAAGACAAGTTTGCCCCTGAAAACACACGATCGGCAGTTTCATTCGGCTGCCAGGCCGCAGATCATGACCGACGAATTCGTCCCGAGAGAACAGGGGAGAAAACGGCAGTTTCATTCAACGGTTTCGAAACCGCCGAGTAAACCGCAGAACAAAACCCGAGAATAATAAATGCATCAGGTATGAACGACGGTTTCATATCGGCGGCCAGACCGTTGATCTAACCGCAGAATCAGACCAGAGACCTCTGGTCTAAAACGGCGGTTTCATTCGGCGGCCAGGGCCGCCGATCTAACCGTCGATTCACCAAAATTGGTGAATCCAAGGAGAAAGCCAAGGCGATCACCAATAGCGGTCTTCGCGCAAAACCAAACACACTTATGTAAAGGCACGGACGTTTCCGAACATCTATGGAAAACGAATTACAAGACACAAACACACAACAAGATACAATACATAAAAGTGCATGTGTGAAAGTGACATGTGAAGAGAATGCACACATATTAAAATATGCAAAGTGAGTGTGTGCTACTAAATCTCTTCAATAAAAAACTAAGCACAAGAGATATACCTTTAGCGTGCTTGTCACCTTGAGGTCTTGAGGGCAATAAGCTTAATCCTTAAACACCTAAAACTACCCTTTCAAGGCACCCCAATATGTGGTTTGTCTACGAAATAAGCCAATCAATATGAGAATCCTTACAATCTCCCCCTTTGGCTATTTCATGACAAAACCACCTCTCACATTGATCCTCACAACAAAATATAAACTACGGGATATCAAAGATAAACTACATTACAAAGAGATAAAAAAAAATAAACATCTTCAAGCCTTCAATCTCTTGTAGACTTATCAACCCTTCAAAAAAAAAAATTTACACTTTCCAAAGCAAGTGTATGTGAGATGATCAAGTGAAAATAATTAAGCATTTGCATTTAAGTAAATTAAGGCCCAATGCAATGTATGTAAATGCAATGCTCCCCCTCAAAGGGTTACTCCCCCTCAAACCATAAACTCCCCAATATGCACATTTGCTACAACAAATAGCAACTCTCCTTACCACATCCTACTCCCCCTTTTTGTCATGATATAGGCAAAGGAGTAGTCCCCAACCGGGTCACTCATAGCAAAGAGAGATGGAAGCATACAAGATAATGCATAATCAAATAAGCCACTTTACGCACTCAATTAATTAGAGAGAAACAAGGAGATTTATTTTATTGAAAATGTGTGAAATAAAAATGCTTTGCAAACAAGACATGTTGCATTCAAGTCCAAAATACAATGGTATTTGGCAAAGCAAATGACAAAGGTTTCTAATAGAATTCAAACCAATTTTACCATTTGTCATGATAGAAGCAAGGATATAGAGATTTCATTGATTTCAATTTTAATAGTAACTATATCCAACTTTATAAGCGAAACATGGCATGAGTGACTTTGCACCCTATTTGATTTTTCTGGGTATGAAACCCGTATGATAGTAGCCATGTTCAATATATAAAGAAAGAGAGACATTTGGATTGAAACATCCTTTGAATGGATACATGATCCTTTATCATTTTTAGTCTCACTAGCTTTTTCACACACTGTTTTGCATTTAAGAACATGCAATCATCAATTCATGCTTTTTCAATTTAGCATGTCATTTGAATTTCATGCTTTTCATATGTCATTAGCATGTCAATTAAGAATCATCATGTCATGGAAATAACTATAGGTCATTCAAATCATACTTCCTATGTAAATTTCCTAGTCCAAAAATGCATGTTGGATTGAAAACAAAGCAAGGTTCACACTTATTGAGATAAAAGCATATATACATATGTCCAACAAAGCTTATTTCAAGCAATTAAAAGAGAAGCACAAGATCTTCCAAATATTTTGCATGCATCAAGTACACAAAAAGCTCTCTTTGCTTGAGTTCCCCTTATGGGGTCAATCACAAAAACTCATCACTCCGCAAGACATATCCCAATAGATCTACTAAGAGTTTTAAATCGAGTAGCATCTAGAGGTTTTGTAAACAAGTCCGCTAGTTGATCATTTGTACCTACATGCTCAAGTACAATGTTTTATTTTCAACTAGTTCTCTAATGAAATGATGACGGATGTCAATATGCTTAGTTCTAGAGTGTTGAACCGGATTCTTGGAAATATTAATAGCACTCATGTTATCACAAAAGAGAGTGAGTGTACCTTAGTTGAATCTGTAGTCTACTAGCATTTGCTTCATCCATAGGAGTTGTGTGCATCCACTCCCCGTGGCTATGTATTCGGCCTCCGCCGTGGATAAGGAAATTGAGTTTTGCTTCTTGCAAAACCAAGAAACGAGATTGTTTCCAAGGAAAAAGCAACCGCCCGATGTGCTTTTCCTATCATCACAATTTCCCACCCAATCCGCATCACTAAAGCCTACAAGACTAGCATTAGTGTCAAACGAGTACCAAATCCCATAGTTAGAAGTCCCATTAATATATCGAATGATTCTCTTGACGGAAGAGAGATGGGACTCCTTGGGATCGGATTGGTACCTAGCACACACACCCACACTAAAGGATATATCGGGCCTACTTGCGGTCAAATAAAGCAAGCTTCCTATCATGCCCCTATATAGTGTTTGTTCCACACTTTTACCACTAGCATCCTTGCTAAGTTTCGAAGTGGTACTCATGGGTGTATCACAATGTTTGACTTTTTCAAGACCAAACTTCTTCACAAGGTTTTTGGCATATTTGGCTTGAGATATAAAAATCCCATCATTTAATTGCCTAATTTGCAAACCTAGGAAGTAACTAAGCTCACCAACAAGACTCATCTCAAATTCATGAGACATAACATCAACAAATTGTTGAACCTTGGAGTTGTTGGTGGAGCCAAACACTATATCATCAACATATATTTGAGCTATAGAAAGCTCATCATTGTCTCTCTTGATGAATAGTGTCTTGTCAACACTACCTCTTGTGTAGTCATTGTTGACAAGGAATTGAGTGAGGCGCTCATACCAAGCCCTCGGAGCTTGTTTCAACCCATAAAGAGCCTTCTTGAGGCGATATACATGGTTGGGGTGGTGTGCATCCACAAACCCCTTAGGTTACTCAACAAACACTTTCTCTTACAAGAAGCCATTGAGGAAGGCACTCTTTACGTCCATTTGGTGCAATTTGAACTTGTGCACATAAGAGATGGACAAGAGAAGCCTAATGGACTCTAAGCGAGCAACGGGAGCAAAAGTCTCCTCAAAGTCGATACCCTCAATTTGAGAGTACCCTTGTGCAACAAGTCTTGCCTTGTTACGCACTATGTTGCCATCCTCATCGGATTTGTTCCTATATATCCATTTTGTGCCAATGACATTAGTGGTCTTAGGCCTAGGAACTAGAGTCCAAACCGCATTCCTTTCGAATTGGTTTAGCTCTTCTTGCATGGCAAGAACCCAAAACTCATCATTGAGAGCTTCATCAATCTTTTTGGGTTCTATTTGAGAGGTGTAGCAAGTAAAGCTAATAAGATTAGCTATTTGCCTTCTAGTCCTAACACCCTTATTCACATCTCCAATAACATCATCTTTGTTATGGAGTCTTCTAACCCATGGAGCGGGTTCATTAGAGTCCAAGAGAGGAACTCTATCAAGAGGTTGAGTGACCTCTTTATCTAGGTTAGATGTCTCAACATTAGGAGTCACCACAACCTTCTCCAAAGGAGAGTCATCAACTCTAGTAATCTCCTCCTCATGGTCAATAGTTTTGAGCCTTTCATCATCAAATACAACATTAAATGATTCCATAATGCTTCGAGTCTTCAAATTAAAAACTCTATATGCTCTACTATTTAAGGCATAGCCAATAAAGATACCCTCATCACTCTTGGCATCAAATTTGCCAAGTTGATCTCGGTCATTTAAAATGTAGCATTTGCTTCCAAATGTGTGGAAGTTGCTAACATTTGTCCTTTTATCTTTCCATAACTCATAGGAGGTATTCCTAGTACCGGGCCTTAGGAAAACTCTATTTCCTATATAGCAAGCCGTGTTGATGGCTTCGGCCCATAGATTCCTAGGCACATTGTTGCTAAGCAACATCACACGGGCCATCTCTTGAAGGACCCTATTTTTCCTCTCAACAACTCCATTTTGTTGAGGTGTCCCAGGAGCCAAAAACTCATGGGAGATACCTATACTATCACAATAGGTTTCAAAAGAAGCATTCTCAAATTCTCTCCCATGATCACTTCTAATCTATTTTATGCTTTTAATGTTAGAATTCATTTCATTTTGAAGTTTAGTACAAAGCATTTTAAACTTATCAAAAGTTTCGGATTTTTCTCTAAGAAAATATGTCCATTTGAACCTAAAGAAATCATCTACACAAACAAAAATGTATCTCTTTCCACCCAAGCTCTCGGTTTGCATAGGACCCATAAGATCCATGTGGAGAAACTCTAGGGGCTCCTTGGTGGAGTGATACTTGCCCTTTTTGTACATGCCTTTAGTTTGTTTTCCTTGTTGACAAGGTCCACAAACACCATTGGCTTTCTTCCCAAGTTTAGGGAGGCCACGCACACATTCAAACTTTCCATGGGTCCGTAGATCCCGAAAGTTCATGTGGCCAAGTCTTTCATGCCACAACTCAATTTGCTCATCCTTGGACACATTGTTTGAGACTATTCTAGCTTCAGGACAATAGCAATTGTCTCTAGATCTCATACCTTTCAATAAGGTTTGTCCATCGGGCTTTAGGATAGAGCAATTATCTTTGCTAAACAAGACGGAATATCCTTCATCATTAAGATGAGAAATGCTAATCAAATTGGCTTTCAAGCCATCAACAAATAAAGCATTGGATAAGGAGGGTAATCCGGGAACGGAAATGGTTCCTTTCCCTATGACTTTCTTTTTGGATCCTTCACCAAAGGTGACATTTCCTCCTTCCTCCATAACAAGAGTCTCGAAGAAACTCTTGTTTCCCGTCATGTGCCTAGAGCACCCACTATCCAAGTACCACATGTTAGAAGAATTAGCCTTTAAGGCAATTTGAGCAACATGGAAAACATTTTCATTCTTTCTAACCCACTTAAGAACAACATTTTCTTTCTTAATGGTCTTTTGTACAAGGGCTCTAGTAATCCTAGGATCATGCAAATTAATATTATTATTCCTAGGAACATGCATCTTGGCTCTATTCTTTCTCTTTTCAATCATGCTTCGAGTTCTACACATTTTTATATATCGAAAGCAATTTGGTCGAATGTGACCATTAAAACCACAAAAATGACAAATTGGAATGAAATGAGAAATCATACCATTGCCTTGTGCATTTATGGGAGCCTTCCCTTATCTTTGTGGTTGAGTGGGTTCAATCCATCTCCTTTGTTGAACCGGTCTATCTTGCTTCCAATGTTGGACTTGCATGATTGCCTTATTCCCTTTTTGAGCCAAATGATAAGGAATGTTGGCTTAAGGTTGCCTTCTTGACACCACCTTCACTTGTGCAATTTTAGAACATTGTCCTAGATCTATCTTCTTCCTAGGAAAGTGCACCGGTGAAGCTTCTATGTTGCCCAAGCCCTTAACAAACACGATCTTCTTAGAGGAGGAGGTCTCTTGACTATCTTCAAACCCAAGACCTCTCTTGTCACATGGGCTCTTTCCAACACCAAGCATGTGGTCTAACTTTTTGGTGCTAGAGTCCATCCTAGTAAGTGACTTCTTAGCTTCATCAAGCTCCCTCTTCAAACCTTCTTCATTCCTCCTAGATAAAGCTAACTCCTCTCTTAGCTTATCTTCTCTCTTCTTAAGTCTTTCCACTTCTTCACTTAAGTGGTCATTGTGAGATGAAAGCTCAAGATTTTCTTCTCTCAACATCTTGATCTTCTTAGTGGTTTTCATCTCTAAGCCTCTAAACTCCTTAAGATATTCAACTAACACCTCTTTCTCCACATATCCATTTGTGGAGTTAGAATCAGAGTCATCTTCACTAGATTCACTTTCCCTTTGACTCTCTTCCTCTTTTTCACTAGCACTTTTGCTCTTGTGAGAGGAGGCAAAAGCTAGGAAGTTAGCCATGATATCTTCATCATTCGAAGACTCATCTTCTTCATTGGAGTCATCACTACTTCCACTCCAAGTGGCGGCCATCACTTTTCCCTTCTTCTTTTCCTTGTGATTTGCACATTTGGGAGCAAAGTGACCAATCTCGCCACACTCAAAGCAACGGACCCCTTTCCTTTCAGTCTTCTCTTGCCTTGGTTCAAACTTCTTGAAGGGACCCTTCTTCTTCAAGTCTTGGCCTCTCATACCAAATCCCTTCTTTCCAAACTTCATAACCTTATTGAATCTTTTCACAAATAAGGCCATGCCTTCATCCAAGTCATTCTTCACCTCCTTTTCATCCTTAAATGCTTTCAAAGCAATTCCCTTTTGCTTTTTAGGAGGAGTAGAGCTAGGAGCCTTCCTAGACTCGTAGGCGAGAAGTCTTCCAATGACCTCGCTCGGCTTCATATCCTTATATCCATTATTTTCTTCTAAAGCCGTCAAATCTATCGGGGAGAGATCTCATAATCTTCTGCTTGATTCTCCTATCCGAATACGGGTTACCAAGTTGATGACTTTGATTCACAATGTCCATCAACTTAACTTGGAAGTCATTGAAGTGCTCATGCTCTTCCATCCTAATGATCTCAAAACTAGTTTGGAGGACTTGTAGTTTTGAATCCTTGACCACTTCGGTTCCTTCATGAGCTGTCTCTAGGATTTCCCATGCCTCTTTGGCGATCCTAGTAATTTGAACCAACTTGTATTGGTTCTCATCCATGGCACATAGGATGGCATGCATTGCCTTCCTATTCCACTTTGAAGTCTCAAACTCTCCATTAGTCCATTGTGCCTTAGGTTTGAGAACTTCTTCTCCTCCACCCGTGGGAGTCATCATAGGAGGAGCGTATCCATCTTCAACCGCCATCCATGCCCTATCATGGATTTGGCATAAGTACGCTTTTATCTTCCCTTTCCATGAGGAGTAATTTAATCCGGTGAGAAGTGGAGAACGCGTGTTAGAAGCACCCTCGTTGTTGCCACCATTTCCATTCATTTTCTATATGAATGAAATGAGATGAATGCAAAATGTATGAATGAAACAAAGATCACACAAATGCAAAACACGCCAATATGAGCAAGGATCATCTAAGTATGTCTAGGAACCCGTTCTGATACCAATTGAAACAAATTACGGTGTGTTTAATATTAATTTAGAGGGGGGGTGAATAGATTTTATCCGATTTTACCCAATTTTCGTTAATAGGCAAGATTACGAAAATACCCGTTACTAGTCAATATAAAATAGCAAGTGTAATATGGTGCGGAATATTAAAAGACACTTGATATTTACGTGGATTTAACCCTCATGGGAAAAACCACGGGCTATTAAGTGAGCCGCACTCGAACCTCGAATCCACTAAATGTGAGAATCCTAGAAGCTACACAAGTCTTACTTCTCAAAGATGAGATAACAAGCCTATGTGAATATATGAATACTCAAAATGCAATAAGAGCAAGGCAACCCTATATGCTTATCTAGGATGATGATATATCAATGAAATCAATCCTAGATATCAAAAGCTAAATGACATATCATGAAGCTTAGCTATTCAAGAATAAACAAACCCTAGATAGCTATCACAATACAACACTCAATCATATTCATCACAAACAATCTTTAACTTGTATTTAGCATGTGAACATAAAACATACAAGTAAGTAAACAGATTTCTTGATAAGAAAGAAACTAAAATTAGATGAAGTTAGTCAAAATCTTACCAAGCAAGTTGTGATGATGCAATGCTATGCAAGAATGATCCTAGATGAACTTGATGAATCAAATGAAAAGCTTTGAGTGTTTAAAGGTGAGTTCTTGATGATTTTTCTCTCAAGTGTTTCTCTTTTTGCTTTAGGGTTCTAAGGAGTCAAAGAACTAACTCAGAGAAAAGAGAAAGCATGATATTTATAGGCATCAAAAACAAGGCATGTGAAAAGACAAGTTTGCCCCTGAAAACGCACAATGGGCTATCAGGCTGTCGATCATGACCGTCGAATTCGTCCCGAGAGAACAAGGGAGAAAACGGCGGTTTCATTCGGTGGTTTCGAAACCGCCGAGTAAACCGTAGAACAAAACCCGAGAATAATAAATGCATCAGGTATGAACGACGGTTTCAGATCGGCGGCCAGACCGTTGATCTAACCGCAGAATCAGACCAAAGACCTCTGGTCTAAAACGGCGGTTTCATTCGGCGGCTAGGGCCGCCGATCTAACCGCCGATTCACCAAAATTGGTGAATCCAAGGAGAAAGCCAAGGCAATCACCAAGAGCGGTCTTCATGCAAAGCCAAACACACTTATATGCAGGCGTGGACGTTTCCAAACATCTATGAAAAACGAATTACAAGACACAAACACACAACAAGATACAATACATAAAAGTGCATGTGTGAAAGTGACATGTGAAGAGAATGCACACATATTAAAATATGCAAAGTGAGTGTGTGCTACTAAATCTCTTCAATGAAAAACTAAGCACAAGAGATATACCTTTAGCGTGCTTGTCACCTTGAGGTCTTGAGGGCAATAAGCTTAATCCTTAAACACCTAAAACTACCCTTACAAGGCAAACCCCAACATGTGGTTTGTCTACGAAATAAGCCAATCAATATGAGAATCCTTACAGAAGTAAATGCTACATTTTAAATGACCGTGATCAACTTGGCAAATTCGATGCTAAGAGTGATGAGGGTATCTTTCTTGGCTATGCCTTAAATAGTAGAGCCTATAACTCGAACCGTCATGGAATCATTTAATGTGGTCATTGATGATACAAGGCTTAAATCTAGTAATCATTAGGAGGAGGTTATTTTTGGTGATGATTCTCCTTTGGAGAAGGTTTTTGTGACTCCAAATGTTGGGACGTCTAATGTTGTTGAGAATGACACACAACCTCTTGATAGAGTTCCTCCTTTGGACTCTAATGAACCCATTCCATAGGTAAGAAGACTCCATAACAAAGATGATTTTATTGGAGATGTTAATGAGGGTGTTAGGACTAGAAGGCAAATAGCTAATCTTATTAACTTCACATGCTACACCTCTCAAATAGAACCCAAAAAGATTGATGAAGCTTTAAATGATGAGTTTTGGGTTCTTGCCATGCAAGAAGAGCTAAGCCAATTCGAAAGAAATGAGGTTTGGACTCTAGTTCCTAGGCCTAAGACCACTAATGTCATAGGCACAAAATGGATATTTAGGAACAAATCCAATAAGGATGGCAACATTGTGCGTAATAAGGCAAGACTTGTTGCACAAGGGTACTCTCAAATTGAGGGTATCAACTTTGAGGAGACTTTTGCTCCCGTTGCCCGCTTAGAGTCCATTAGGCTTCTCTTGTCCATCTCTTATGTGCACAAGTTCAAATTGCACCAAATGGACGTAAATAGTGCTTTCCTCAATGGCTTCTTGCAAGAGGAAGTGTTTGTTGAGCAACCCAAGGGGTTTGTGGATGCACACCACCCCGATCATGTCTATCGCCTCAAGAAGGCTCTTTATGGGTTGAAACAAGCACCGAGGGCTTGGTATGAGCGCCTCACTCAATTCCTTGTCAACAATGACTACACAAGAGGTAGTGTTAACAAGACACTATTCATCAAGAAAGACAATGATGAGCTTTTTATAGCTCAAATATATGTTGATGATAAAGTGTTTGGTTCCACCAACAACACCAAAGTCCAACAATTTGTTGATGTTATGTCTCATGAATTTGAGATGAGTCTTGTTGGTGAGCTTAGTTACTTCCTAGGTTTGTAAATTAGGCAATTGAATGATGAGATCTTCATAACCCAAGCCAAATATGCCACAAACCTTGTGAATAAGTTTGGTCTTAAAAAAGCCATACATTGTGATACACCCATGAGTACCACTTTAAAACTTAGCAAGGATGCTAGTGGTAAAAGTGTGGAACAAACACTATATAGGGGCATGATAGGAAGCTTACTTTATTTGACCGCAAGTAGGCCCGATATATCTTTAGTGTGGGTGTGTGTGCTAGGTACCAATTCGATCCCAAGGAGTCTCATCTCTCTTCCGTTAAGAGAATCATTCGTTATGTGAATGGGTCTTCCAACTATGGGATTTGGTACTCGTTTGACACTAATGCTAGTCTTGTAGACTTTAGTGATGCAGATTAGGCGGGAAATTGCGATGATAGAAAGAGCACATCGGGTGGTTGCTTCTTTCTAGGCATTAATTTGGTGTCTTGGTTTTGCAAGAAGCAAAACTCGATTTCCTTGTCCACGGTGGAGGCCGAGTACATAGCCACGGGGAGTGGATGCACACAACTCCTATGGATGAAGCAAATGTTAGTAGATTACAAATTCAACCAAGGTACACTCACTCTCTTTTGTGGTAACATGAGTGCTATTAATATTTCCAAGAATCCAGTACAACACTCTAGAACTAAGCATATTGACATCCGCCATCATTTCATTAGAGAACTAGTTGAGAATAAATGCATAGTACTTGAGCATGTAGGTACTAATGATCAACTAGCGGACTTATTTACAAAAACTTTAGATGCTACTCGTTTTAAAACTCTTAGTAGATCTATTGGGATATGTCTTATGGAGTGATGAGTTTTTGTAATTGACCTTATCAGGGGAACTCAAGCAAAAAGAGCTTTTTGTATACTTGATGCATGCAAAATATTTGAAAGATCTTGTGCTTCTCTTTTAATTGCTTGAAGTAAGCTTGGTTGGACATATGTATATATGCTTTTATCTCAATAAGTGTGAACCTTGCTTTGTTTTCAATCCATGTCATATTTATGTTCAAACATGTATTTTTGGACTAGGAAATTTACATAGGAAGTATGATTTGAATGACCTATAGTTATTTCCATGACATGATGATTCTTAATTGACATGCTAATGACATATGAAAAGCATGAAATTCAAATGACATGCTTGATTGAAAAAGCATGAATTGATGATTGCAACTTCTTAAAATGCAAAACAATGTGTGAAAAGCAAATGAGACTTAAATGTTTATCAAAATGTCTCTCTTTCTTTATTTGTTGAACATGGCTACTATCATACGAGTTTAATACCCGGAAAAATCAAATAGGGTGCAAAGTCGCTCATGCCATGTTTCACTTATAAAGTTGGATATAGTTGCTATTAAAATTGAAATCAATCAAATCTCTATATCTTTGCTTCTCTCATGACAAATGGTAAAACTGGTTTGAATTCTATTGGAAACCTTTGTCATTTACTTTGCCAAATTCCATTGTATTTTGGACTTGAATACAACATGTCTTGTTTGCAAAGCATTACTAATTCACACATTTTCAAGAAAATAAATCTCCTCGTTTTCTCTCCAATTAAGTGAGTGCATAAAGTGGCTTATATGATTATGCAAATATCTTGTATGCTTATATCTCTTTTTGCTAAAGTGACCCGGTTGGGGACTACTCCCTTGCCTATATCATGACAAAAAGGGGGAGTATGATGTGGTAAGGGGAGTTAAGCAATAATGCATATTGGGGAGTTTTTGTATTGAGGGGGAGTAACCCAATGAGGGGGAGCATTGCATTCACATTCATTGCATGAAATTTTTCATAATGTTGTGCTTATATTTTGTAAATGCAAATGCTTGTTTATTGTCACTTGATCATCTCACATACACTTGCTTTCGAAAGTGTAATTTTTTATTTTGAAGGGTTGATAATTCTACAAGAGATTGATGCCTTGAAGACTTTTACCTTTTTATACATCTCTTTGTAATGTAGATTATCTTTGATATCTCGTAGCTTAATTTTTGTTGTGAGGATCAATGTGAGTGGTGGTTTTGTCACGAAATAGCCATAGGGGGAGATTGTAAGGATTCTCATTTTGATTGGCTTATTTCGTGAACAAACCACATGTTGGGGTTTGTTTTGTAAGGGTAGCTTAGATGGTTAAGGATCATGCTCATGGCCCTTTTTTCAAGACCTCAAGGTGACAAGCACTCCAAAGGTATATTTCTAGTGCTTATTTTCCATTGAAGAGATTTAGTAGCACACACTCACTTAGCATATTTTTGTTTGTATGCATTCTCTTCACATGTCACTTTCACACATGCACTTTTATGAATTGTATCTTGTTGTGTGTTTGTGTCTTGTAATTCGTTTTCCATTGATGTTCGGAAACGTACACACTTGCTCATAAGTGTGCTTGGTTATGTGCGAAGACCGCTTTCGGTGATTGCCTTGGGTTTCTCCTTGGATTCACCACTTTTGGTGAATCGACAGTTAGATCGGCGGTCTGGCCGCCAAATGAAACCGCCATTTGGGACCAGAGGTCTCTGGTCTAATTCTGCGGTTGTGATCGGCAGCCACGACCGCCGATCTGAAACCGCCGATCATACCTGATGCATTTATTGTTCTCGGGTTTGGTTCTGCGGTTTATTCGGCGGTTTTGAAACTGTCAAATGAAACCTCCATTTCTCCCCTGTTTCTCTCGGGACTAATTCGACGGTCATAATTGGTGGCCTGGCCGCCGAATGAAACCGCCGATCATACGGTTCAGAGGCAAACTTGTCTTTTCATGTGCCATGTTCTTGATGCCTATAAATAGACCATCTTCTTTGTCTCTAAAATGAGTTCCTTGACTTTTAAGAACCCTAAACTTAAAAGAGAGTCACTTGAGAGAAAATCCATCAAGAACTCACCTTTAATCACTCAAAGCATTCATTTTGATTCATCAAGTTCATCTAGGATCATCCATGGTTACTTTTGCATCATCACAACTTGCTTGGCAAGATTTTGACTAACTTCATCTAATTTTAGTTTCTTTCTTGTCAAGCCATCTCTTTATTTCCTTGTATGCTTTATGTTCACATGCTAGATACAAGATAGAGATCGTTTGTGATGAATATGATTGAGTGTTGTATTGTGATAGCTATCTAGGTTTTGCTTAATCTTGATTAGCTAAGCTTTATGATATGTCATTTAGCTTTTGATATCTATGATTGATTTCATTGATACATCATCATCCTAGATAAGCATATAGGGTTGCCTTGCTCTTATTGCATTTTGAGTATTCATATATTCACATAGGCTTATTATCTCTTCTTTGAGAAGTAAGACTTGTGTAGCTTCCGGGATTAGGTTGCGTAAATCACAAGTAATTGGACTAGGTTCACTCATACCGGGATTAGGTAGGTGCGTGATTACTTTCGGGATTATGTTGTAATCTTTCTCACATTTAGTGGATTCGAGGTTCGATTGTGGCTCACTTAATAGCCCATGGTTTTTCCCATGAGGGTTTCCACGTAAATATCAAGTGTCATTTAATATTTCCGCACTATATTACAATTGCTATATTTGTATTGACTATTAGGGGTATTTTCGTAATCTTGTCTATTAACAAAAATTGGGTAAAATCGGACAAAATCTATTTCCCCCCTCTAGATTAATATTGAACACACCATAATTTGTTTCAACCCCCATATGCGGAAATGTCGCAAACTAACTTTACGACCATTCCACAACTCTAGAGGAGTCTTAGGAACAGATTTGGATGGCACTACATTCAAAATGTATGCCGCTGTTTGCAATGCATATCTCCAAAAGGAATTTGGTAACGATGAGAAACTAATCATAGATCTCACCATTTCCATTAGGAATCTATTTCTCCTCTCCACGACACCATTCTGCTGAGGTGTATTAGGAGCTCTGAGTTGGGACACTATCCCATACTCGACCATGAAGTCTTTAAACTCTTGGTCAAGGTACTCACCTCCACGATCTGATCGTAGAGTCTTGATAGTCTTTCCTAACTAATTCTTAACTTCAGCTCGGAATTATTTGAACTTTTCAAAGTTTTCGACTTTCGTTGCATTAGGTAGACATATCCGTATCTTGAGTAGTCATCTATAAATGTGACATAATACTTATAACCACCCCTTGCTTTAACATTCATCAGTCCACAGATGTCTGAATGTATAAGCTCTAGTGGTTTTTTAGCTCTAATCCTTTTTCCAGTAAAAGGTCTCTTGGTCATTTTACCTTTTAAACAGGATTCGCAGACAGATAAGGTGCCAACCTTTAACTCACTTAAAGATCCACTTTTAACTAGTTTGTTTATCCGGTCAAGTTTAATATGACCAAGCCTTAGATGCCAGAGATACGTTTCATTTTCGGGAGAAATCTTATGTCGTTTAGTTTTTGGTTTTTCAACCTTAAACATTTCGGTGTTGAGCAGTGTTGTATGTATTAACGGTCTTAACACATATAAATTGTTTTCATTAATTCCTGAACAAATATTCAGACCATTCTTTATAATAATAACTAATTTATTATCAAAAGAAATGTAATATAATTGTTCTAACAATTTAGAAACGGAAATTAAATTTCATGTAAATCCAGGAATGAAAAATACATTGTCCAACAATATAAAATTATTATTACAAAAAAGCAATCTAATTATGCCCACTGCTCGTGCCAACACAACATCCCCTGACCCCACACGCATAGAGAAGGCTCCCTCCTCAAGCTGTGTCCAAGAATCAGTCCACTGCAAAGAAGAACAAACATGGTTAGTGGCCCCCGAATCAACTATCCAAGGTAAAGAATCATCTTCCACTAAACACGATTCAAGAACAAGTAAATCATATTTACCTTTCGTTTTCTACTTCATGGCTACCTCCTCCAGATACCGAGGACAGTTTCTCTTCCAATGTCTGACTTTGTTGCTATGGAAACATTTTCCCTTGCTCTTGTCGATGGAGGCACCTTTCTTTTTTGCTTTAGGCTTTCTTGGGTTTGGGCTTACCATTCGCCTTCCCAACAGACCTTTTCCTCTTCTTATTATTAGAGGAAGATGTTTTGGCAACATTTGCCTCATTGGTCCTGCCCTTGCTGTCCTTAGTCAAGGACTCAAAGGTAATGAGCTCATTAAGCAACTATGTGAGACTGAACCTTAGCTTGTTCATCCCATAGATGCTCTTGAACTGATCGAAACTCTTCGGAAGAGTCGTCAGTATGATGCTCACCTGACTAGGTTCATCATTGGCCCCGCCATTGATTTCTACCTTGTTGAAGTAGGACATCATGTTCAGGACATGTTCTCGAACTTATGTACCATCCTTCATACGAGCAAGCATAACGGAACGAACAGCTTCATGCCGCTTTTGCTCAGAGGGTTGCCTGAACATATCCTACAATGACTCCATTATTTCAAATGTAGTACCCATTGCTTCGTGCTTAGTTACAAGGACGTCTGTCATACTTGATAACAGATATGTTTGGGCTTCTGATGAGACCCATTTCTCATATGCCTCACGAACAGTTCGTGCAGCATTGGTAGTAGGCGTTGGAGGATATTCCTCCGTAAGCACAAACTTAAGGTCCTTGGTGACCAAAATTGCATTGATATTGTGTTTCCATTTAGTGTAGTTATCACCAGTTAATTTGTCATTGGCTATGATTTGTAATAGTGCAGTTGACATGGCTGAAAAAACATAAATAAAGAATTCATTCATTCATACATTCAAAACATGTGCGAATGTTCGACATAAAATTAAACATGATGCATGAAAATGTTTAATGAACAAGAACAACCTTAAAAAGTGTTACTACGCCACGACAATCCAACATACCACAAGCAAGTGCTACCTTAGGGTCAGTCAAATTCTTGCATGTTGGATCGAGACATTCTCAATCAAATGTTATACCAGAATAACTATTATTCCTCTAACATTCAACCATCGTTTATTTCAGTCAGGTTTATAATTAACCAATTTAATTGAAACCTTGTGAGAGTAACCCATCATTTCAGATCTCTTGAGCTTAACTTGAGAATTGCTGCCTTAGGGTCGGTCAATCCCGAAATCCCCTCAGAAATCCTATCCGTTAAGAAGTCAACCTTGGTATTGATTCTTATGGAAACCCTCCTTAGGGAGGACGAAAACAAAGCTATCACGAGGCCTCACTCGAATCTCACAGTGTTGAACTAATGATGGAGACCGCGGATATAATGTCATATATCCCTCTCCCACTCACTATTTTATATTAAGGGTTTTCTATTAACATTAATGCACCTAAATAAACTAGATTAAACGGCTAATTTCAATCTAAGTGTCAAGTGCATTAATCACAAATGATTAGAATCCTATTCCAATAACTAATTAACTAATAAACTAATTTGATTTTTAACTCTTAAAAATCTAGTTCATTAGTGATAATTCTAATCTATGTAAACTATTTACTAAGACTAGAATTATTAAATGTGTATTTACCAAGTTTTAACTATTAAAACTAAACACATTATTAGGTCCAATTATTATTAGGGGCTTAATCAAATTAATCCTAGTATAAATAAAGGGACCCTACTAATCTAAGTAATTAAACTCTTTAAAAATTGGATTAGTAATTAATGAGAATTACCAAGTTTTTACTCCTAAAAGCTAATCCCATTAATATATAGCCAATTATGTGAATTACCCATTTTAATCAAATTAAAAAATATATATAAACACATAATATGGATGGCTATAATGGTTGTATGACATATCAATATCTATATGTGTGTGTGTGTGTGTGTGTGTGTGTGTGTGTGTGTGTGTGTGTGTGTGTGTGTTTGTGTGTGTGTGTAGGCACACCTAATCTAAATGATATGTATATGCATGACAATGCTTTAATCATC
The DNA here is from genome assembly GCA_954870605.1 of Acer campestre. Lineage (NCBI taxonomy): Eukaryota > Viridiplantae > Streptophyta > Magnoliopsida > Sapindales > Sapindaceae > Acer > Acer campestre. The sequence continues at coordinate 21,308,358 of OX940800.1, read as the reverse complement.
TCATAATAAAAGTATACATGAGTTGACCGAGTACAATGGGTTTATCTAACTTTAAAAAAAAAATAGTCTAATTACAAAATTTGATCCAAGGCATTCCTTGGTCTTCTTGTAATCTTTTTTTTTTTTTTTTTTCTTCAAGTCCATCTGTAATATCTTTTGTGTCTAATGGGCTTTTAACCAAATCCAACTTGATTAACCTTAATATTTTTAATGGTGATTCATCACATGAATCATAAACTAAGGCCCATATGTTACACTTAACATTTTATTGGAGGCCCAAGTCATTAATAAAAATATTCCGGCCCATTCACGCTTCTGAATACGCAAACCCTAATGTCATGAATACTCGACCTTATGCTTTCGCGCATAGCCATCGTCCACACAAGAGGGTTGTACGTAGCAGCCTAGCTATTCGCAGCACCATGCACAAAAATACATGCCACAACACTTGCGCAATTGTGCTCTGCATAACATCTGATGCAATAGACATATGCAACAATTGCATATCTGTAGTGCGCAACAATTGCATGGCATGCTGCATAAACTCCTTTGTGCAATGGTGCGTTGCACCAAGATTTGCACACCTATTTTACTTTAATTTTTTTTTTTTAAAATAAACAACGTGCAACATTTGCACTGCAACAATAATATTGCATGACAATCATGCATTTGGCAAGTGCACAGACCCGTGCAGCAACCTACTGGTGTGCAACACTTGCACACAGCAGCTTGTGCGGCACGACTGTCTTTGCGCGCAGCAACACTTGCTTAACGTGTAATAGCCTTTATCTTCATTTTTCGTCTTCGAATCTTGTTCTTCGTAAACGGTTACATAGAACGATTATTGTAAGGATTCCCATTATTGATTGGCTTATTTCGTGGACAAACCACATATTGGGGTTTGAATTGTAAGGGTAGATTACGTGTTTGAAGATCAAGCTCAAAGACCCTTTTCATGACCTCAAGGTGACAAGCACTCCAAAGGTATACTCTCTAGTGCTTATTTTTCTTTGAAGAGATTTAGAAGCACACACACACTTAGCATACTTGCATATGTGTGCATTCTCTTCACATGTCACATTTCACACTAGCACTTTGATTGTATATCTTATTGTGTGTTTTTGTGTCTTGTAATTCGTTTCCCGAATGTGTTCGGAAACGTCCGCTCGTGCACGATAATGTGCTTGGTTTTACGCAAAGACCGCTCTCGAAGAATGCCCTTGGTTTCTCCTTGGTTTCACCATTTTTGGTGAATCGACGGTTACGATCTGTGGCCTGGTTGCCGAATCGAAACCGCCGATCAGACCTGATGCATTTAATTCTCGGGTCTGATTCTGCAGTTTGATCGGCGGTTACGAAACCACCGAATGAAACTGCCGATGCTCCCCTGCTTCGCTAGGGAAAAATTCTGCGGTCATGATCGGCGGCCTGGCCGTCGAATGAAATCATCGATCGTGCATTTTCAGGGGCAATTTTATCTTTTCACATGCCCTGTTCTTGATGCCTATAAATATCACACTTTCTCTATTCTCTATCTAAGTTCTCTGACTCTAAAGAACCCTAAGCTTCAAAGAGAGATATTTGAGAGAAAATCAAATCAATAACTCATTTTTATACACTCAAACCATATACATGTGCATCAAAGATCATCTAAGCATTTTCTAGCATAGTTAGTTTGCTTATTTGAATGGGTTTTGTTCAACACACATCCTTTGGTATGTTCTTCACTAATCTCATCTAATTTTAGTGTTGTATTTATCAAAGAAATCTCTTATATTATTTGTATGCTCTTAGAATATATTATAGATACAAAATAGAGATTGTTGTGTTGACTTGATTGAGTGTTGTATTTTGATAGCAACATCTAGGTTATTTAATATATGATTTGCTAAGCTACTTGACATGTCATTTAGCCATTGATATCTATGATTGCATTTGTTGCCATCTAATCATCCTAAATAAGCATATAGAGTTGCCTAGCTCTCATTGCATTTGTTGAGTATTATATATATTCACATAGGGTAATCTCTTCATTGAGAAGTAAGTCTTGCGAGTAGCTTCCGGGATTAGGTTGCTTAGATCGCAAGCAATTGAAGTCTTGTGTGATAGACCGAGATTAGTTCGGACACCGGGATTAGGTGGTCACACAAGCAAATTGAACTAGAGCCACTTTTATAGGCCCACTGGTAGAAGTGGGGGGTTATAGACCGGAGTGTTAGACGAGGTCTACATAGGTTGTAAACTCCATTTCAATTAGTGGATTTCGAGGTTCGAGTGTGGCGCACTATAATAGCCCGTGGTTTTTTCCCGTGAGGGTTTTCACGTAAATATCAAGTGTCATTTATAATTCCGCACCATATTACACTTGATATATTGTATTGACTAGATTGGGGTATTTTCGTAAATTGAATAAACGCGAAAATTGGGTAATATTGTTAAAATCCATTCACCCTCCCTCTAGATTAATATTTGTTAAACACACTCAAGTTAATTTGTGAACTTTCAATTGGTATCAGAGCGGGTTCCTAGATATACTTAGGTGATCCTTGCTCACTTTTGGTGTGTATTGCATTGTGTGTGATTGTTTGATTTCTTCATACATTCATTTGCATTCATTTGACTCAAACAATATGATTAACACTACAAAAAAATGGTCTTTTCCGACGGCTAAATGCCGTCGGAAAAGACCATTTCCCGTCGAAAATACGCTTTTCCGACGGGAAAAGGCCGTCGGAGGCCGTCACAAATACGTTTGTCAGAAAAAACCATTTACTGATGGGCCATCACAAATACTACCATTTCCGACGGCCATAGCCGTCGGAAAGGATAAAAATGCCGTCGGTAATAGTAATTAAAGGTGGTCAAAATTACTTGTATTTCCGACGGCTATAAGCCGTCGGAAATAGTAGAAATAAAAAATAAAAAATTGACACGACTCGACAGGCGCCACCTCACCCGACACGCGCCACATCACCCAGCAACGTTAAATCCATGAAACTCATGGGGTTCGAACCCTTGACTTGAATGACAAATAAGGTTACCCTTACCATTTTGCTATAATTTTATATCTAATATATTTTGCATACTATTTATATATAAGCTATTGATATTTTTGTATGATGTCTAATTAAATATTTTTTTTTTTTGTATACTATTTAAATATAACTATTGAGATAGTGTTTTTAAAAATAATATTTTATTGAAATTATTAGAGTTTGTTTTAAAAAATATGATATAGTGTCACTAAACATAATTAAAAATAACTAAATGTTCTTGTGATTACTAATAATTTTACTATATTTTATATTTAGTTAATTTAGTAAGATGTTTCCATAAAGTAATTCAAATTAAATTTTAGCATTTCCAAAGATACTTTTTATGTTATTAGAAAAGTGAGTAATATTGACGGCTTATTTGACTATTTTTTAAGGCCCAAAAGCAGTCGAAAATGCCATGCTGTTTTTTATTTTTATTTTTTATTTTCGATGGCACAAAAAGTCCCACAAGTCATCGACATTACTCGACAACTTGACACAACCCAAATCAATCTTGCAGATGTCATGTACGAGGGCATCGTAATGTTCCTTGACATCCCTACATGACTTTCTAGACAGTTGACTGGCGATATTTTGCCATCGGGCAATTTCTCAAGATAAAATTGCTTATAATAAGAGGGAGTTCCTAAAGAATGATGTCAATACCTCACAAATCCCTTCATCATAACCTTGACAAATGTTTTGTGTATTTCTATTGCATCAAAGTGTTCACTCCTGATTTTTACACATATATATCATTGTCCAGATAGCAATTTAGGGAAAATCAGGTGTATTAAATGCTTACTACGAAATAGAGTTTATATAATTATTTTATTTAACTTTTCAATTTCAAGAAAAATTAAATCATTGAATTTTTATTTATACAAATTATTTGAAGAAACTTTATATAAAAATATGTTTTTGACACTTAAAAAAAATTAATTTTTTCCAAAAAAAAAAAAAAATCTTTTCCGACGGCTAAATGCCGTCAGAAAAGACCATTTACCGTCGGAAATGTGACTATTTCCGATGGTAATTAGGCCGTCGGAAATGTTGGATTACTTTTTCCTCATTTCCAAAGGAACAAAGACTATTTCCGACGGCCCTTTTTGTGCCGTCGAAAATGGGAACAACAGTGACGGCACAAAGACTATTTCCGACGGGCATTTGGCCGTCGGAAATGTCGTATTTGATTTTTACTCATTTCCGACGGCACTGATATGGCCGTCAGAAAAGGTACTATTACCGACGGCAATTAGCGCCGTCGGAAATAGTTCGTCACTAATAGGCTTTTTTTTTGTAGTGTAAATTTGAGAGAGAAGAAATTGACTCCGATAAGGAGATGACCTTCTTGCTAAAGAGATTTAGGAAATTTGTGAAATCTCACAAGAAGAGAATGACCTCTAAAGTGAAAGAGGAAAAGAAGATGACCCCATCAAAGAAGAAAGGGGAAGCTATGATCACTGCTTGGAGAGTTAGCAAAGTTGAAGTGGTTGAAGGATCCTCCACAAGCTTGGATGAGTGTGAGAACAACTACTTCACATTTTCGGTTTCCTACCAAGAAGAAACTCAAGACGTCACCAAATGTGTATCACTTGAAGATTTCAAGATTGGTGACTTGAAGCTTGGAAACCGACGTGGAGCATGCTTGAGAGAAGCAAGCCTTAAAGAAATGACTCTCACAAGCTCAAGTGAGAGATGCTTCGATCATGGAAGTTCATGCTTCGAGAACTCTTGTGTTATCTTGGTGGACAACCAAGAGTTCATTGACTCCCTTCAAAAGTCGTTGAAGGAGAAAGAAAATGATATCCTTAGATTGGAAAAGGATAATCTTCAACTAAGTGTCAAGATGACTCACTTGAATGATGAAGTGAGGTGTGTAAAAGACTTTGAAGACAAGTTGAAGACGAAACTTGAAGAGGCAAGAACTACTCTTGCTAAGATGTCTTCGGGTTCGAACGTGGATGACTCCTTGAAGGTAGACATAGTTGTTATGTCTAAATACGAGAAGGAGATTGAAGATTGCCATCAAAGGATGAAGGCAATGAAGGATGAACTTGCTTGCAAAGAAAATTCCTTAAGAATTTTTAGGGATAAAGAGAAGAGGCACCTTCAAGAATTGAACAAGGGTAAGATCTTGCAACCTCAAGCTCAAGGCAAGTGCAAAGCATCATCTCCTCATCATCCTAGGAGGAAGATTGGCCAAGTGAAGATGCCAATTAAGGGTGTAGCTCAACCTCATCCTCCAAGAGCTACACACCCAAGTTTTGCTCTACCTCGGCCTAACCAACCAAGGAAGCAAAACAAACCGGTTCTACATCAAAGAAGGAAAGAACCGGTTCAACCACAAAGGTGCCAACATCCGGCTAATGCTCTAAAGAAAAGCCATCTGGTGCACCATCAAAGACATCTTCATCAACAAGGCAATGCCTCGATGAGAACCCAAAGCTATGTTATGAATTCTTCTTTTATACCTACTTGTCATTATTGTGGTATGATTGGTCACATAAGACCAAAGTGCTTTAACTACATAGAAAAATGTATGGTGCAAAGCATGATAGAGAGGAAGAGGCTGAGAAGAGCCTATTTGCATGTGCCTAGGAAATCTTTTGTCTATAATCCTAGGATCTTATATAACATGCAATCTTTGACCACTAGGAATGATAATGTGTCACTGATCGGTCATTTATTGTATATGTTTTTTATCCTCATTCCTCCAATCAATTGCTTGCTTCTTGAGTCTTTTAGTGCTTTAATGGGTGTGTTTGAGTGTTTTCAAGTTATTGGACCAGATTGATATATTTGAAGAAATTCAGATAAAAAGTGCTATTTTGAAGTAGTCAAGGGTCTTTTCTGAAATTGAGCAAAAAACGCTCTCACGGCGCTGCTATTTTCAGAGAGAGGCGTCGCAGCAATTAATGGGCAGAGGAGACCGCTGTGCAAAACGCTCCCTAACCGCTGCCAAAGTGGCAGCGTTCCCAATTGTGGGCAAACCGCTGCCACACCGCTGCCAAAGTGGCAGCGGTCCGGCAGCGGTCTGGCCTATATTCCACGATTTAATAGGTTTTCTCCACTGAAGCCCGAGAAGATATAAATAGAGGAGTTTTCTATTCATAAAGGGGGGTTTGTCTCACACAGTTCGACAGCCATCCTTCATAACCTAAATCACTCAACAAACTCTCATCCACCTGGCATATAGAAGATTTGAAGACGAATGAGAAGATTTCAGCATCAGAGATTGGAAGTGTGTTTACTATTTCCATGGGTTTTATCAATTACTTCTCTCTTCTTTTTATTTCATCTATGTGTAACTAAATCCTTACTAGGGATTCAATGTGAACCTCTATGAATACTCTTTGTTAGAATTGACTATATTTTCTTAATTCAAGTTTCGATTTATTCAATTTGTGATTTCTTCTTGTCTATGCATGGTTAGTGCTAGTCTGGAATCTAGGGTTTTATATGTTAAAGGTTGAGATACGCGTGGGTTTCACCATTCTCAACCAATATGCAATTGAATGAATGGAATTTATCGTAGCAGGATATCGCACGTTATTTTCTGTTCTCTTGTTCTTGTGCTTAATGGATTCTCAATTATAGTTTACACGCAGGTTTTGTTCTAGACTGTGATTGAGAATACTTGATTTTGTGCTTTGCGGGTTTTAGGTTATAGTCTACACGCAGGTTTTGTTCTAGACTTAACTGAGAACGCTTGGTGTATGGTTGATATATTTTCTGCTATAGTTTACACGCATGTTTTGTTCTAGACTGCAGTAGAGAATACTTAATTTATTCCAGGACCACATAACATTAATTATACATAATTAAAAGAACAAACCCTTAACTTGATTAACATTCTTTGTAAAAGTCAATTCGAAGCATTAGGTAAACGTAGTTGGGGAGCATTGATGACCTAGTTCTCTCACCTGTTGATCACATTCATATATTCTTTTTAACTGCTTTCTTAGTTTAATATAGTTTTAATCTCAAATCAATCAAATCAATCTCAAATCTCTTGGTTACTGTCAATTGCTTAGCTTTAATTAGAATTAGTTTTAGTCGATAAATCACTTTTCCTCGTGGGAACGATCCCTACTTGTCGCTGTACTTATCTCACGATTCGAACACTTGCGAGTTAGGTTTTTATAACACGATTTTACACATCAGTCACCTAGGTGGATAAGAAAAGATGAACCCGCTTGCTATGAGACAAACATGTCTCACATAGGTTCAACCGAGTCCAATAGACTTGGTAGGTCCATAGGACCTCATGACCTTCATTGTTGAAGGGTGGTTTTGACCCCATATGGGAAACTCAAGCAAAGAGAGTTTTTGCATACTTGATGCATGCAAAATATTTTAAAGATCTTATGCTTCTTTGTTGATTGCTTGAGTAAACTTGGTTGCACATATGTATATATGCTTTTATCTCAATAAGTGCGAACCTTGCTTTGTTTTCAATCCATGTCATATTTATGTTCAAACATGCATTTTTGGACTAGGAAATCTACATAGGAAGTATGATTTGAATGACCTATAGTTATTTCCATGACATGATGATTCTTAATTGACATGCTAAATGCCATATGAAAAGCATGAAATTCAAATGACATGCTCAAATAAAAAAGCATGAATTGATGATTGCATAATTCTTAAATGCAAAACTTGTGTGAAAAAGCTTATGAGACTCAAATGATTAAAGGATCTTGTATCCGGTCAAAGGATTTTACAATCCAAATGTCTCTCTTTCTTTATTTGTTGAATATGGTTACAATCATACGGGTTTCATATCCGGAAAAATCAAATAGGGTGCAAAGTCACTCATGCCATGTTTCGCTTATAAAGTTGGATATAGTGTTTATTAAATTGGAAATCAATAAATTCTCTATATCTTTGCTTCTCTCATGACATTGGTGAGATTGGTTTGAATTCTTATTAGAAACCTTTGTCATTTGCTTTGCCAAATACCATTGTATTTTGGACTTGAATGCTACATGTCTTGTATGCAAAGCATTTTTATTTCACACATTTTATCAAAATAAATATCCTTGTTTCTCTCCAATTGATTGAGTAGCATAAGTGACTTACATGAATATGCAAATATTTTGTATGCTACTATCTCTCTTTGCCTAAAGTGACCTTGTTGGGGACTACTCCTTTGCCTATATCATGACAAAAAGGGGGAGTAGAATGTGGTGAGGGGAGATGTTAAATTGTTGTAACAATTGTGCATATTGGAGAGAGTACATATTGAGGGGGAGTAACCCATTGAGGGGGAGCATTGCATACACATACATTGCATGATGTTGTGTTTAAAAGTTTAATATGCAAATGCTTGTTTTATTTTCACTTGATCTACTCACATACACTTGCTTTGGAAGTGTAATCTAATTGTTTTGAAGGTTTGGTATTTCTACAAGAGATTGAAGACTTGAAGTTTTATTTTCTTATCTCTTTGTAATGTAGAATATCCCGTAGCTTCATTTATATTGTGAGGATCAATGTGAGTGGTGGTTTTGCCACGAAATAGCCAAAGGAGGAGATTGTAAGGATTCCCATTATTGATTGGCTTATTTCGTGGACAAACCACATATTGGGGTTTGAATTGTAAGGGTAGATTAGGTGTTTGAAGATCAAGCTCAAAGGCTCTTTTCAAGACCTCAAGGTGACAAGCACTCCAAAGGTATGCTCTCTAGTGCTTATTTTTATTTGAAGAGATTTAGAAGCACACACACACTTAGCATACTTGCATATGTGTGCATTCTCTTCACATGTCACATTTCACACTAGCACTTTGATTGTATATCTTGTTGTGTGTTTTTGTGTCTTGTAATTCGTTTCCCGAATGTGTTCGAAAACGTCCGCTCGTGCACTATAATGTGTTTGGTTTTGCGCGAAGACCGCTCTCGGAGAATGCCCCTGGCTTCTCCTTGGTTTAACCATTTTTGGTGAATCGGCGGTTACGATCGATGGCCTGGCCGCCGAATCGAAACCGCCGATCAGACCTAATGCATTTAATTCTCGGGTCTAATTCTGCGGTTTGATCGGCGGTTACGAAACCGCCGATGCTCCCCTGCTTCTCTCGGGAACAATTCTGCGGTCATAATCGGTGGCCTGGCCGCCGAATGAAACCGCCGATCGTGCATTTTCAGGGGCAATTTTGTCTTTACACATGCCCTGTTCTTGATGCCAATAAATATCACACTTTCTCTATTCTCTATCTAAGTTCCCTGACTCTAAAGAACCCTAAGCTTCAAAGAGAGATATTTGAGAGAAAATCATATCAAGAACTCATTTTTATACACTCAAACCATATACATGTGCATCAAAGATCATCTAAGCATTTTCTAGCATAGTTAGTTTGCTTATTTGAATGGGTTTTGTTCAACACACATCCTTTGATATGTTCTTCACTAATCTCATCTAATTTTAGTGTTGTATTTATCAAAGAAATCTCTTATATTATTTGTATGCTCTTAGAATATATTCTATATACAAAATAGAGATTGTTGTGTTGACATGATTGAGTGTTGTATTTTGATAGCAACATCTAGGTTATTTAATCTATGATTTGCTAAGCTATTTGACATGTCATTTAGCCATTGATATCTAGGATTGCATTTGTTGTCATCTAATCATCCTAGATAAGCATATAGAGTTGCCTAGCTCTCATTGCATTTGTTGAGTATTATATATATTCACATAGGTTGTAATCTCTTCATTGAGAAGTAAGTCTTGCGTGTAGCTTCCAGGATTAGGTTGCTTAGATCGCAAACAATTGAAGTCTTGTGTGATAGACCGGGATTAGGTCGGACACCGGGATTAGGTGGTCACACAAGCAAATTGAACTAGAGCCACTTTTAAAGGCCCGCGTGGTAGAAGTGGGGGGTTATAAACCGGAGTGTTAGACGAGGTCTACATAGGTTGTAAACTCCATTTCAATTAGTGGATTTCGAGGTTCGAGTGTGGCGTACTATAATAGCCCGTGGTTTTTTCCCGTGAGGGTTTCCACGTAAATATCAAGTGTCATTTATAATTCCGCACCATATTACACTTGATATATTGTATTGATTAGATTGGGGTATTTTCGTAAATTGACTAAACGCGAAAATTGGGTAATATTGTTAAAATCTATTCACCCCCCCCCCCCCCCCCCCTAGATTAATATTTGTTAAACACACCCGAGTTAATTTGTGAACTTTCAATTACATCTAAATAATAATAATAATAATAATAACTAATTATTACAACCTGGAATTAATATTACATTGAAAAATATTACAACCATTGAAAAGAAATCGAAAACCCATTGTACCATACAATTAACGATCAACCATGTTTATAATAAATAAATAAATAAATAATTATAATCATCATACAATCATTAAAAAGTGCCTACACATTCATACATGCTATTAAGAGCAATCGAATTCGATTATATTGTACAAAAAATTGGCTCTGATACAAATTGTAGGAACCTAGGGTTACAAATTGCGCAGCAGAAGGTTTTTAAAAAAATTTATGCAATCATCAAGTTAACATATTTGTACAGTAATAATCGAAAACAATAAAGAAGGTGAAACGATTTCATACCTATGTAGGAGGCTCCTTCACTTTAATATGATATGCTTCTGATTTGAACCACTTGATCTTCCTCGCTATCTCCCGGAACTGGTAACAGCGTGTGGGCGCATCACAGTACTCAGGAACAAGAACTGAGGTAGAAGAAGAACACACAAAAACAACTCTTGTTGTTTGTGTCAGTAGAGTTCGGCCACCCTTCTTGAATAGTTGGCCGCACCACCTGTCTTACTTTTTTTTTTCTTCCTTCTTCTTTTGTGTGCGTTAGTTTGTATCTTATACAATCAATGCATCAATTTTCTTAAGCAATATATATCATATATATATATATATATAATAAAACTAACTGATGATATCTTTTAATTTTAAAAACAAAATCTTTATTTTATTTTATTAATTGATATCATCTAATTTGAATTTAAACTATTTAAATTCAAAATTAATATTTAATTAATTAAAAATAAGATAATCATATTATCTCATTTTTCAAATATAAATATCAACTAACACCCTCTATCAATGATTAATTACATAATTAAATAATCTTATTATTTAATTGTTATAATCATTAAATTCATTAATTAAATAATCTCATTATTCAATTAATTCTCAAATAGATACGTGTCACAATCGTAACACAATTAATTGGACAATCCAATTAATTAACCGTGACCCTTGTTACCTTAATCAATCGGGCTAGCAAGGGGACCTAATGGACCCACAGTATTTTAAGCTCCAATAATCTTTAGAAATAATTAATTAAACTCTTTAATTAATATTTCATGATTATTAACTTCAGCGTTATTCTATTAAAAACCCGAAGTTGCACTCTCTCAACTGTAGACGTTTTTACACAAACCAATAACTCTTGGTGTCCATTGATATAGTTATTACATATGGTATGATCCTCTATAGGTAGGTCAAAATTAGAACTGGGTCATATTGTCTGTTATACCCCTCTAATTATATCTTTCCATTAAGTACCATTGATTCTCTAATGAACAATAAATTCTACATTCCTTACGGAATTAGGAGAGCACTCATATTGTTCAAGCCCCAAATCAACCCTTAAGGAAACTACTATCTACTTCTCACAATAAGGAGTGGATTCAACTATTGTGTGCAGACCTTCCCAGCCACAAGCCAAACCGCGATTCCAACATACAAAGTTATTGACCGGGAATGCAACTCCGATCTCACCTATGGTATATCAAAAACCACGATCTAACCTGAAGGAGTCGATGAGACACTCAGGATTAAGATCACCCTTATATACCCATCATTTGTTGATATATATGAATCTCAACTTTTAACGGATCTTGGTGAGAGATTCATATAGATCATGGCCTAGTCCTATATGATCAAATCATATAAGGTGCCTCCATTCTCAAATCACCATATGAATAGTCTAGGTTAAGACCATCGTACATTACGAAACGGACCGCAGCTGTAGATTAACCACAAATAAAGTACCCAACTTTATTTGCTATCTACGGACTCTTTAGATTGCTCATCTCAAGTTGAATACCTCTGTATATGACACTCATATACTCAGTTAAAGATTACATCTGGCAATCTTGGATGTTAAGTACACATTATATAAATAAATGTATGATACAATTTGAATGAATAAACTACTTCTTTTATTTATGTTCAATTCATATTTACATATTACAAGCTTTAAAAACTCAACATTAAAATTTAATATCCAAAACCTCAAAACATCCATATGATGATATTCTACTCACATTTAATAAATGGAGCCATGATGTCTATATCTATAAATGAAGTCCTCTATCGATTAGCAAATGAATTCCACTAAACTATTGAGGATAGACTATGCTATATAATCGTACTCATTGATAGCTAAAATGATAACACTTATAATCATAAGTCCATCATTTATCTCAGGATTAAGATAGACTCTCCGATTGTCCTGATAATGAAAAGACTTTTATCTATTGATGGTTCTAGATAAAGTATTTCATTGTGATCCAGTTCAATGCACCCAATGCACTAGATTCTTTTACTCGAAGACCCTTCAATGATTATAGACTCATCATAACACATTTGATCCCACTTAATTACTAGCAAAAGAATTCTACAATTTTAACAAGATAAATGTGCCCAACCTTTAACTTAAGTTGTGAACGTTATTCAAGACTAATTAAAGAATTGTGTCTACCTCATACATATCCAGATGTACGAACAATTCTTCTTTTCTCATAGTCTTTTGACCTTATTATTTACATTAACAATTATAATTATAAATGTTATAAGATTTTGTTAAAACAGAAATCACTTTATTACTATGATAAGATTGTCAAATACAATATTATACTCTTGCTATTGAGCATAATCATAACAATCTCCCACTTGCGCTATAGCAAATGTGTCATATCTCTCATTCCCATGTGCTCTAGGTGCCCATCAAAACTCTTCTATGGTAGAGCTTTTGTGAAGGGATCCACTAGATTTTCTGCTGACACGATTTTGGTAATCGTCACATCACCCCTATGCACAATCTCCCTAAGAAGATGATACTTCATCTTAATGTGTTTTCCTCTCTTATGACTTCTTGGTTCTCTTGAATTAGCCACTGCTCCACTGCTATCACAGTAGATAGTGATGAGGTTGTTTGTGTACTCAACAAAATAATAATATAGTTTTTGGTTGATTCTTGAAAACTCTTTTAAGCCACTTAATCCTTTCTTAAAATCTGATTTGATAGCAAAATAGTGAGCAAGTTCGTTCCACAGGGAAAGGAGTGTTAATTAGATAAATTGACTAATCTTTGAACAATAAAGTAAATCATAGTGTTTGATAGATGTGTGGTTTCTAAAACCACCAATGTTAACTACTAAAATGAAAATACACAAAAATGATATGAAAAATAGAATACTCAACACCTTGATAAGAATAGTGATAAAATCAATTAATGAGATAGCTAGGGAATAGATCGATTAACAATTGAATGTGGGTAAGCTAACTAGCTACTTTAATGTACCAATCTCATTATGTTAACCACTTAGAGGCTTAGATTAGTGGGGTTGATATACCCACCACTAATCTATCATATCCAATGGGTTCTTAATCACACAAGGATTGTCAATCCACATATGAATATATAACAAATTACTCCACTCAAGATAGCAATTAACAAGTGATATACAAGTCAATTATAATGAATGGAATCTAATTAATTTGAATGAATAGAACACATAAGAGATTCATTACAAGCTAAGCTAAATCCACAACCAATTGATCCTCAAATCTATCCCCTAGATTATGGGTTTAGTTACACATATTTGCAATAAATGAAAAGAAGTAAATAGTAAGGAAATAACCCTTGGGTCACCTTCTTTAAGCTTGATCCTTCTTCTCCTTAATGCTCCTAGATGCAAAGAATGGAAGTAGAGGATATGTCTTGGAATGTGGGTGCTTTGGTGGGAAGTGACTAAGGATTTTGGTGGAGAAATGGTGGGATGAGGAATGATGTAGTGAAGTAATCAAGGTTTTGTGTTGAGGGTTGGATGGATTAGATGAGTTCAAGGAGAGAAATGGAGGATGAGGAATAGTGTGCCATGGATGAAGAGCTAGATCTCAAATGTGTTCTCTGATCTCTTTCTCAGATTTTCGATCCCTTTGAAGAAAAATGGTCGTCCTATTTATACACACTCTTGGACATGTACTGATAACCGCTTGATTCGCTGATGTGGCACATTGTTCGCTATTTCGTCGCTATGGCGACCCTGGTGCGTAAAACGGTTACAGGCAAGGGTCGCCATGAGAACCATCTTTTTCGCCATCTAGCAAGTGGCGACCATGGGCAATTTGTGTAGAGGTCGCCACTTGCACCTCTAGGTCGCCATGGCGACCATATGTGGCGACCCTGCAAAATGTAAAGGGGTCGCCACTTGCAACATCAAGGTTGCCATGGCAACCCTAAATGGCGACCATGCCTTGATTGAAATAGGTCGCCACTTGCAAGGGTGTTCGCCATGGCGACCCCAAGTGGCGACCCCACCTGGTTCATTTGGAGACTTTCTGTCGCCATGGCGACCAAGTGGCGCCCAAATGGCGACCTTCTGATGACTTTGGAGAATCCTCTGTCGCCATGGCACCCATGTAGCGACCTCTCATGTCTAAGTGGCGAAAATGCCCTATTTCTTCCCATTTGTGAGGCATTTTTCACACAAGTCCTCCACTTCATCTCCATTGCTCTTGAAACTTGATAAAACCTGAAACACTCATTTTAACAACATTAAACACTGGGAAATACCCGAGAATCAATCGAAAAGAAACGGAAATGAGGGCCAAAATCATACCAATTTTGGCTTGATCAGATAGTGATCTACTTATTCGCACTCTGAACCACTTATAAGTCAATCAAGAATTGGTGGAACCAAACAGCCTCTTTGGCAGCTTTGCATGCGGCAACATACTTAGCTTCCATGGTGGAGTCAGCAATACAGGATTGCTTGATACTCCTCTATATGACTGCTCATCTTCAAGAGTAAACACAGATCCTAATCTAGATTTTCTGGAGTCAGAATCCGATTGGAAATTAGAATATTTATACCCTATGGGAATCAAATCCTCTCCAGAGTATACAAGTATATTGTCTCTCGTTCTCTTGAGATACTTGAAAATATGCTTGACTACCATCCAGTGATCAGGTCCAAGTTTCGATTGAAACCTGCTAACTATGCCAACAGCAAAACAAATATCTGGTCTAGTGTAGAGCATTGCATACCTGAGACTTCCAACTACCGAGGCATATAGAATCCTACTCATGAATTGTTCTTCATGCTTATTCTTAGGAACTTGTTCCTTAGAAAGTTTGATTCCATGCTTGAAAGGTAACATACCTATCTTGGAATCTTGCATGGGAAATCTAGATAAGATTTTATCTATGTGTGAATTTTAGGATAGTGCAATCGTTCTATTCTTTCTATCCTTTATTACTTGGATACCAAGAATATAACTTGCTTCTCCTAAGTCCTTCATATCAAATTGTTTTGCTAACCATTCTTTACTGATGTAAATACACCTACATCGTTTCCGATGAGTAGTATATCATCAACAGAAAGAATTAGGAAAACCAACTTGTCACCTTTGATCCTTTGGTATACACAAGGTTCATCAAGGTTCTGAACAAATCCAAAACCTTTCACAGCTTGATCGAACCTTATGTTCTAGGATTTGGAGGCTTGCTTTAATCCATATATGGATTTTTTACAACTTGCATACCTTTTCCACTTGGACTTTTTCAATGAATCCTTCTGGTTGCATCATATAGATGCTTTCGTCAAGACTTCCGTTAAGGAAAGCTGTCTTGATGTCCATTTGCCAAATCTCTAAATCTAAAGATGCCGCAATGGATAAGAGTATCCTAATGGATTTAAGAATGGCCACAGGAGAGAAGGTTTTCTCATAATCGATACCTTCTTTCTGTGTGTAACCTTTATCTACCAATCTAGCTTTAAAGGTTTCCATCTTTCCATCCAAACCTCTTTTCCTCTTGTATACTCACTTGCACCCAATGGGTTGTATCCCTTTAGGCAAGTCTACAAGGGACCAAACTTTGTTATTTAACATGGACTCAATCTTAGATTGCATTTCCTTTTGCCAACGGCGACTATCAATATCCTCCATTGCTTCCTTATATGTGTAGGGATCATCATCGTCCGAGAGATTCTCCACTGATTCTCCCAAACCGATGTATCTCTCAGGTTGTCTTATAACCCTCCCACTACGACAAGGAATGGTAGGTTGTTGATCTTGTGATGGTACGAAACTTACAATTGGGCTAGGTTGTGACCACTTGTGGAATTGTATCTCCTGACATCTCATTTAGGACAATTCTACTTTTAGGTATAAACTCATTCATATAGTCTTTTTCCAGAAATTTAGCATTTGTTGAAACAAATACTTTAAGATCTGAAGGAATATAGAAATAATATCCTTTAGTTCATTTTGGATACCCCACAAATATGCATGTTTCCGTACAGGACTCCATCTTTTCTATCTTTCCTTTTAACATATGCGCATGACAAATAAATATCCTTAAGTGTTATAAACTAGGCTTTCGCCCAGTCCACAACTCATGCAGTGTTTGAGGAACCGACTTAGATGGTACATCGTTTAGAATGTATATTGCAGTTTGTAAAGCATATCTCCAAAAAGAAATATGAAGCATTGAATAACTCAACATTGACCTAACCATGTTCAAAAGAGTTCTATTTCTTCTTTCTGCCACCCCATTCTGTTGAGGTGTACCTGGTGCAAAAAACTGAGAAATGATCCCATTATCAATAAGATATTATTGAAACTCACCAGATAGATATTCTCCACCACAATCAGATCTCAAGATTTTTATGTGTTTCTCTAACCGATTTTCCACTTCAGCTTTAAATGCTTTGAACATGTCAAAAGCATCTGACTTATGTCTCATGAGATACACATAGCCAAATCTCAAATAATCATCTGTGAAAGTGATGAAGTGCTCATATCCACCTTTTACTTGAATGCTCATAGGACCACATACATCAGTATGCATTAATCCTAAACACTCAGTGGCTCTTGTGCCTTTGGTCCTGAACGACCTTTTGGTCATTTTACCTTCCAAACAGGATTTACACGTTGGTAGATCATCGACCTTTAAGTAACTTAAAGGTCCATCACTAACCAATCTTTTAATCCTATTAAGGTTAATATGACCTAGACGCAAATGGCATAGGTAGGTTTCATCTTTTGATAATTTTACTCTTTTATGATTAGATTGCGTTAATTCTGTCTAACAAATGAGAGATATTTCTATGTAAATAGAATAGACCATTTTCCAATGTACCTTTGCAAACAAATTTGTCATCCTTACTAATAATAAAATTTTATTAAAAGTAACCGAATATTCAAATTTATTTAAACAAGAAACTGAAATTAAATTTCTCTTGAATTGAGGTACATAATAAATGTCTATCAAATCTAAATGCCTACTAGAATCTAGATTAATTCTAATATCTCCCACTGCACTAGTAGACACCAACGCTCCGTTGCCTAAACGCAAGTTGATTTCATTCTTATTTAGCTTTCTCCTTTCTTGAAACCCCTGTAAGGAATAACAGACATGATTAGTAGGTCTAGAGTCTACAATTCAAGAATCTATAGAATCTGTCAGAAAACATGTTTCAAGATAATTCACATTACCTTGTACCTTTTTATTCTGAGACTTCGGGCAATTTACTTTTCCGATGTCTCTTTTCACCACAAAAGAAGCACTTCCTTTTAATCTTGGTTACTTTCTTGATCTCCTTCTTGGTAGGCCCAAGTTGCTTTTTCTTCTGTTATTCCTTGACTTTCTTATGGGTCTTAACAGCAGCAACTTTACCAACCATATGAATCTCTTCTAGAGACATCATCATATCAACAGCAGACCCCATTCCTTCATGTTGTTGTCACAACACATCGGAGATGGTAGCCATAATGTAGCATTTGGCTATCTCATCAGAGGTCTTCCACTACTCATACTCATCTCTTTGAATCACATTAGATTCATTAGTAAAAGCAGGTGGTTTAGGAGTAGTCAGAACAAACTTATGTTTTTCAGTTTGCAGCAACAACCCAATTTTCCTTTTTCATGTGACATAATTATTACCAGTTAAAGTTTTATCTTTTTGGATGATCATTAGGGATGGGATCATGATTTCTTAATAAAACAAAATTATATATGAGTAAATAATCATGATTTAGCACTTTCAAATATTTATCTTGAATTAAATATATAATTCAATTGTAAAATTCAACGTTTGATCCAACACATGTTACGCCTTCTTTGGGAGTTCGCACCATTTGCTAGTTGGACTAGGTCCCACCTAATTGTTAACATAACAACCAACGTTTTCAATTTTAGCATTGTGATTTTATTAACAAGAACTCTTGGGAGGATATCAATAAAACTACATTGAGTGTATTACCAAGATTTCGACCCTCAATATTTTCCCTCACGAAAATCCCTCCTTTGGGAGTAGATCTCGTTTGAGTCAATTGTCTAGTCTATCCTTGTAAGGAAGTATCTAGCTAAATTCCATTCATGGACACCCCTTGGGGTGATTACCAATAAATAATAAAGTTCAACTAACCTTGGAGGCCATAGGTGTTGCAAGACACCTTCTCCCACTCAATTATTTAAGGCGTGTGATTAAATCCCATATAATGATTTACCAAGTTTTCTAGATGCCAATTAGATACCTAAATCATTCAATGCATGTTCATACCAAAAGAGATATATGAGTGGCACTCCTATTCTATATGACATGTCATCAAACAATAACAAATATTGTAATATTTACGCAAAGTAAATAGCCACAATTTTGATTCATCATGGAAAAGCAAGTAAATTACATTTGTTTGGAATACAAAAAACTCCTTTGTTGGCGAACAAGTCTTCAAGCGGCCATCAATCACTTGAGCATCCACGGCTGCCCCTATGGGCGTGCACACTCCACAACCCCAATAAGGGCTGCCGTGAGCAGCCCATGGCACTCATTGGGCTGCCGTGCGTAGCCCACGGCCCGATATGCATAGCTGCTTGCTATCTTGCGCGCATGCATGTCGCTATGATGCGCACGGTCCCAAACTTGTACCGGTTGCTTCAATTATTCAAGTTTTCGAATCTTCGATGCTTGAACGTATTATAACATTATTTAAACAATAAAATACTACAGTTTATTTTTTAATCACTGCAGTATTTTAATACATTAAAAAAAAAAAAAAAAAAAAAAAAAACTGCACTAAATTTTAATACAATAAAACCTGCATTTATTTTTAATAAACTAAAAAAAAAAAACTTAGCAACTACCAAGAAGGAAATTGTGACGATAATAGGCCACCTTTCTTGTTACAATTCCGAAACAAAAATACATTGAAATTCTAGGATCAAAATCGAGCAATAACAATTCACTTTATAACAATCCATACATTCCAATGTAATTATATATGAGAATACCTAGAGTGCCATCTCTTTCTAAACATGCATAATCACAATAAAAAGAAATTGATTCACGTATATATACGTTAATTAATTAAAAGGTACAACCAAGGCTCTGATACCAATTGTAAGGAAAAATACACACGGCAGAAGCGAAAAAATAGTTTAGTATAGCTTAAAATTTTTCCATATTTTGAACCTTAACTCTCTAATTAATTAACATATAATACTAAAGATATCATACATTTGTAGCGTGATCTGATTGATGTTGCATCGATGGTAATCCGCAAAAATCTTCCAATCCAATCATGAACGTGAATCACCTAAGAGCGTGGTCTCCTTTCTCTTTGAATCGTGTACTTGAGGATGGATTAACAAAAACCTTTTATTTTTCATTAGTCACAAAAAGTTCCAAGAGACAACAAAGAATGTTCCGGTCACTTTTGAATTCACAATCGTTAGATCGAAACTCATGTGAACCTTATTCAAAACTGTGCACAAAACCTTTTGGTGTAAAAGTAACTAGTGCACTATCGAAATAAGAATAAACTTTTCTCTCTATTCCTTTTGGCCGAAAATCACACTAGTCTCAGAGATAGATTTTATTTTTCTCAAACAAAAGAAATAACTCTCAAGTCCAAGACCTTAGTTTTCAAGGTTTTAGCCGAATTCTCACATATATATCTTTCTGCACGCCTAATATATATATATATATATTTAGTGCAATTACTGCACACCTAATATATATATATATTTCTATTGTGCACGGCCATATATAAAATAATATATATATATATATTTAGCCAATTGCCATATATATTTCATATATCTATATATTGAGGCCGAAAATCCTCTACCATGTAGGATTTGTGTCTTTTGACTTAAATCCTAACCCTAGGTAGATTTTCTTAGAATTCCAAACCATAATCCAACTCTTTAGAGTATTTATGACTATATCAAAGACTTCCTAATTTGACTAGATAAATAAAATCCTTTTATTTATCTACTTACCAAATTAAGTCTTTAATATTTATTTTACTACTAACAATAGTATAATGCTAAGAAACATATTTCTTAGTCAAAAAAAGCTTTTGATTCTTATTTAAATAAATAAATAATTAATTAATTAATTAATATCCATTTAAACAAATAATAAAATAAAATAATATTTTAGACTATGTTAATAGCCTTGCCGCCCATACACCTATACATGGGCCAAATATTATTTTTCTATTTTATTAAATCCATTTAGACTTTAATTAAAAGCTCACATGTGAACTCGACCCATTCTTACTAAAAGAAACAAGCCCACATGCATTTCATTAATATATTAATATAATTAAACAGCCCATTAAATAAATAATGTGTAAATTATATTTTTAATATATTAAATACAATTCTAGATTGACCCATAATTAGTCCGGTAGAATATATCAAGTGATTCATACAAGTCCGTCTGGATTGAGGATCTTGGCGAGCTTATCTAAATTTAAGCTCCAATAGACATAACCCAATCACAATCAACAAATGATTCACTTAGATTCAATCTATTAATTTTAGTTCATTCCGCTAAAGAACTAAAATTGCACTCTTAAATAAAGATAGAATAAGTAAATGATTCTCATTCATACCCTAAACAATCTTATAGGAGATAGTGAATCCTTGTGAAGAATATCAGTAATCGCCAAGAGCTCATAGACCACTTATAGCTATCCAAGTTACCATATTTACTCATATGACCACACTTTAAACTTGGATATATATTATGACTTGTTCAGAAGTCATCTTTCAATAGTCACTATTAAAAACTCAACGTTAAGATTTAATATACAAAACCTCAAAACATCCATATAATGATATTCTACTCATATTTAATAAATGGAGCCATGATGTCCATATCTATAAATGAAGACCTCTATCGATTAGCAAATAAATACCACCAAACTATCGAGGATAGACTAAGCTATATAATCATACTCATTGATAGCTCAAATGATTATACTTGTAACCATAACTCCATCATTTATCTCAGGATTAAGATAGACTCTATGATTGTCCTGATAATGAAAAGACTTTTATCTATTGACGGTTCTAGATAAAGTATTTCATTGTGATCTAGTTCAATGCACCTTGTGCACTAGATTCTTTTACTCGAAAACCCTTCGATGATTTTAGACTCATCATAACACATTTGATCCCACTCAAATGCTAGCAAAAGAATTCTACAACTTTAACAAGATAAAGGTGCCCAACCTTTATCTTAAGTTGTGAACGTTATTCAAGACTAACTAAAGAATTGTGTCTACCTCATATATATCTAGATATACGAACAATTCTTCTTTTCACATAGTCTTTTAACCTTATGATTACTTACTTTGACAATTATAATTACAAATGCTATAAGATTTTATTAAAATAGAAATCACTTTATTAATATGATAAGATTGTCAAATACAATATTATACTCTTGCTATTGAGTATAATCCTAACAAAATTGACGACCCCTAATGAAACCAAATTGATTTGGAGAGATAATATGAGAGCAAATTTCGGTCAAGCGGTCAACAATAATCTTAGTGATAACCTAAAACAGGAAATTACCAAGAGTAATCGGGCGAAACTGATCGACCAAGAGAGCATTCAGAGTCTTCAGAATTAGGACCAAGAAATTAGAATTCAAACCCGGAAAAACTTGACCAGTGTGAAAAAAATCCTGCACAGCTAAAACCATATCATGTTCCACAATTTCCCAATAATGAGAATAAAATATGCCTGAGAAACCATTAGGACCAGGAGCACTCAGAGGATCCGTGGTAAAAACCATACTCCTCACTTCATCAAAAGAGGGAACCCGGAGAATCAAAGCATTCTTATCAGCAGTAACCAATGAAGGCACATGCTCTCGAATTAAAGAGAAGTCTGAACTGTCGTTGCTAGGATCCGAAAAGAGATGCTGATAAAAAGAGGAAACGTGCTCACCAATTTCAGCAGGATCATAGGAAATATTCTCACCAATTTAAGTAGAGGAAAGGGGCTTATTTCCCCCTCTACACTTTAGCAGCGAATAAAAAAATTTAGAGTTCCGATCACCTTCAGCAAGCCACCTGACTCTACTTTTTCTCTCTCAAAAAAATCTCTAGGTTTTTTAGAACACTATCCAAATCTGCAAGAGCGGCAGTCTCAAGATGAAAAAGATCATCTGAAAAACCTTCAGAAGCAATCCTACCTAGAATAAGTATCACCTTCTCATTAGTATTAGTGACATTCAAGGCAATATCCTCAAACAACTCCCAATTCCACCTCCTTAAGGCCTTTATCAACATCTTCAACTTCTGAACAACTAATAGAGGATGACCAAATTGATCTAACCAAATTAAGGAAGGAGGGATGAAAAACCCACATACCTTGAAACCTGAAAGGCCATGAACCCGGTGAAACACCCACAGAACAAGAAACCAATAAAGAGTGATGATCTGAATGAGATATAGGCAAGGTAACACATGTAATCTGTGACTAAGCAGCTAGAAATGAATGGGAACATACAACTCTATCTAATCGAGAAAGAACCATGCAATGCCTACCTCGGCCGATCCAGGTATGAAAAACCCATTTTGTTTCAATGTCAACAAGATCACAGACTGTTAAAGCTGCATGAGAATCATCACATGAGATAGTAGAAATGTTACCAGTAGTTTCATGAGCACCTAGAACCGAGTTGAAATCCGCAAGCACAAGCCACGGATCATCCGAACTTGCAATGTCTATAAGATAGCTCCAAAGAGATTTACGGGTGATGTAGTTCACACTAGCATAAATAAATGAGATCCGATGGACAATCTCACAAAAATAAACAGAAACAATAACATATTGAGAGTGAGACAGAACAATAGTAACATCCTAAAAAGCAGTAGACCCAAAAATTCACGTACTAGGAGTACCTCTAACATTAGCACCAATAAAGTGTAACCCCATAAAGCATCAAAAAGTAGGAGAAATTGAATCGAAAGCACACAACGGTTCAGCAATACAAACAAAATTCGGTCTATGACGAGAACAAAAGTTTTTCTTCAAAGTATGTTTGGTATCATTGTTTGCAATACCTCTACAGCTCCAATAAAGGACAATCATTTATGTAATAATTTATTTTTAGCAGCCCTAGTTTTGGGCGAAACAACACTGGTACCTGTTTCTTTTTCTTACCTTTTTTAGCGGTAACCTCCTTCCAACCTGAATCTTCCAATTGATCTGCCCAAGAGACTCCACCTTGAATACTTGTGATGTCTAAAACTGTGGGATGGCTAAAGTCTGATTCGATGCCTTCACTATCAGTATCAGAGCTAACTTCACCCTCAAGAGTGTGCAAATGTGGCTCTACCATGGGAGGATCTATCAAGGGCTCCATATGAGCAATAACAGGATTTATCATGGCATCAATATCTACATGCTCAGTGTGTAATGGGTCTGTGGAATCATCCAAATACATAGCATTTTTCATGGCATCCCTTTGTCCATTAGGAATGATTGGTTTGAGTGAACTAGAAGAGACAGCCGGGTCTAAAGTTGTCTTGTTTGGAAGAGAGGTTACAGCTTCATTGGGTTTAGTCGCAATGGCATCAATACCCGATTTGATAGTCTCAAAGACTCGAGAGGTCGGAACATCTCTTGACTTATGTTTCGGTCTATACTCTTGTCTAATTTTGGATTCTTGTCTTTTGGCTCGATGGTGACATTCCCTGTAAATCGAGCCGCAAGGTGACATAAGGCGACTGAATAACCAATAGAGCAACAAACCGAGTAGAAATTTGGAACATTCTCAAAGTAAAGAGTCGGAAACAAACAATCTTCCCCAACCTCTATCATGATGGAATCAGGCTAAGGCTTAGAAAGGTCAACATCAATCAGCATGTGAGCGAAGTGGCAATAATCACCCTCTAGGGTAGCTTTGTCAAATTTTAAAGGAATTCTGATCCTACGTGCCATGTTTGAAAGGATTTGAGGGTGCCAAAACTCCCAAGGTAAATCGTAAAACCGCACCCATATTTGACCATTCATAGTGTGATGTGTGTTTGGATTAAAATTCTGAGTCCATGGCTGAAGCCTTATAATTCCAGGTTTCAAATGAAATGATCCGATGCCCCAAACTCGTGCTTTATTTTCCTCAATTCAAAAGAATCTGGAAGAATCCCCATCCAAGAGAGATGAGACACCATTGAGAGTTCAATTTCCAAATAGATTGAAGTTTTTCTTTAAGAGCCAATATATCTTCCATGGTTCCTCTCCCTTTGACAAGACAACTCGACTAATAAGAGAGTAACTGCAAAGTTTCAACTGTTCTTCATAAGCTTTCAGGTTGACTTTGACTGCCACATAATCACCCTTTTTCTTTGGAGCCAAAGACACCGGAGTAATGGCGGAGGAGATTGCTTAGGCATAAGATTTCATTACTGGTTCGAGATTCGAAAGTCAATCTATGTGAGAGTCTGATTGGATTGAAGGGGCTCTAGCCCACAATTCAAGCTCTGGAAAGAGATCCGATAACTCCATATAACAAACAAGTGAGAACAATTAAACAATAATAATTTATTCAAGATTTATATTTGTAATATCTGGATCTCATCTCAACAAAAGAAGAAACTGTAGATGACAGTGGCAAGGCGTGGAAGCAAGCGGCAAGGCGCAGAAGCAAGCGGCGGCGACCGAAGTGCGACTGGACAATCGGAAGTGCGATTGGAAAGCAGCAACGACCGCACGACCAAAAAACAGCGGCAACTGAATGATCAAAAAGAGACTGAAGTGCGAAAATGGTGTGATCTGGGCGACGGAACGTGCGACGAAACTGGTGATGCGATCGAGGTTAGCGACGGACTGATGAGGTTTAGATGACAGCGGCCGGTTTTGGTCGGGCTAGATCTTGGACGGTCTATGACTGCGGCGGCTAGGGTTCAGAAGGTTAACGTAAAAGATCCAAAATTCTATATATGTATATATATATATATATAATACAGAGATTTGAACCCTCACAATGGAGATTCATGTTAAAGACTTGAACCCCAAAGGTAAATGAATATTAGCATATAATTAGTATTGTTACCTGCATGGCTACATGTTATAGTACTAATTTTCTTGAAGTTTTATTGGCTGGCGAGTCATGGCCCATGTGGGCTTCTATCTATAATGGATATTCACCTTATTATTCTATAATTTATAAGAAAAACAAATCCAAAATATTTTAGTAAACCCATCACACATTCACACCCATGTTTAGATAACAACAGAAGACCTTCTTCCATGATATGCACGGGAGTATTCTTAAAAATCAAATAAATATATATATAAAAACTTTTTCCTATGTTAGATATGGAGATACATATACATCAACTCAATTTTCATTTATATACCTTCTACTATGTTACATAACATGATGTGGTAGTACATGAGTGGTTAAGATGTTGAAATCAAAAGATTAAATCAGAAATTTAAATTGATTTGGCTTAACCACATCATGTCATGTATCAGAAATTTAAGTTAGTTTAGCATACATTGTTCGGAGGGTACCAAAGTTGCATATTTTCTCCTAGCTCAAATGCTGTGCACCTCCACTTCCATGTTTGGTAGGGATTTCAGTTCCACACTGTGTACTTCACCAACATATATGGGGAAAACTCCCCTACAATAATAGATATTCGAATCATATATGTAGTACTTTATATTGACAAGTTATAGAAAATTTCTTAACTTCAGAGTCAGATTTAAAAGAAAAAAAAAAGTACCAAACTTGATATTTTAGAGAGTTGTTAAATTGATGATCTAATAAAGTTGGAAACTTGGGAAATTATTAATAAGGACAAAATAAGTGAGATCTATTTATTTAACAAATTTTCTAAATATCATTATTGAAAGGGGTAATTACCCCGGTGGCCATCGACTTTTGCCACTACTATCAAAATGGCCACCGGATGGGAAATTGGTTTAGAACTAGCCATTTTTGGCCAACAATGTTACACTAATGGCCATTCCGTTATAACACCGTTAACTTTGTCTAAGAATGTTACACTAATGGCCATCAATTTGTTCACTTGGTATCAAAATGGCCATTATAATCATTTTTCTCCAAAATTACTCTAGTGGCCATCCATTTGGTCAATTGGTATCAAAATGGCCATTATAATTGTCCAACTTTTTTTTGACCATCCATTTGGTTAATTGGTATCAAAGCAATCATTATATGTACAACTATATTCTGTTAGAAAAATAGAGTAAGCAATAATTAAAAAAAAAAAAATCATTCAATAGAGAAAATGAAGAATTCATTTGATTTTATATAATTTAAGTCTCATACACATCAAATACTACTTGTCAAACTGCACAAGTATACCAAAATCCCCTACACAAGTATACCAACTTATTCCTTTTAATCTTCAACTTAAAAAGAAAAAAAAAACAAGAAAAAAAAAAAAACAATAATGTCTTTTGTTAAGGTTGGTAGTTATTTTAGATAACATGAAAATTGGTTGTCAAACTTTTATGTGGTTTTGAATATGGTGCAATCGGGTATGGTTTTTAAATAGTTTTCATATTAAAAGGAACAAGTTGGTATACTTGTGTAGGGGATTTTGGTATACTTGTACAGTTTGACAAGTAGTATTTGATGTGTATGAGACTTAAATTATATTAAATCAAATGAATTCTTCATTTTCTCTATTGAATGATTTTTTTTTTTTAATGATTGCTTACTCTATTTTTCGAACAGAATCTAGTTGTACATATAATGATTGCTTTGATACCAATTAACCAAATGGATGGTCAAAAAAAGTTGGACAATTATAATGGTCATTTTGATACCAATTGACCAAATTGATGGCCACTAGAGTAATTTTGGAAAAAAATGATTATAATGGCCATTTTGATACCAAGTGAACAAATTGATGGCCATTAGTATAACATTCTTAGACGAAGTTAACAGTGTTATAACGGAATGGCCATTAGTGTAACATTGTTTGCTAAAAATGGCCATTTCTAAACCAACTTCTCATCCGATGGCCATTTTGATAGTGGTGGCAAAAGTCGATGGTCACAGGGGTAATTATCCCTTATTGAAATGGAAAGTGGGAGACTTTATTACGCAACCAAAGATCAGTCACATGTCGATCATTATCTTCTTATCCAGATTTCATGGTTGAGAATTTTGTTTTCATGACTTTTCTTTGCATATAGATTCCCACTAACTTGTCTTCTTCAATATTAATATAAACATCTCTGGGATAATCACACGACTCGGATATGATTGTCTGGCTGCAATTACTATGTATTATCCTCTATTTGTTTATTTTCCAATAAATTAGAATATAGAATGTAAAATTTTGTATACGTATTATTACGTAGCAAGTGAAAACAAAAAAATTACAATCATCTCTTGCAATTAAATTGTATTAAAACGATAAAAAAATAAAAATTTCTTTCCAGAATGACTGTAAAGATATATTTCGAAATTAATTAGTCCTGTCAGAACTTAATTCGAACTACTGTTCATTAAATTTGTAGAATTTTTCTATTTAATCCAGCATAACCTTGCATTAGATTATTAATTGTGTAACCAAAAAATAATAATAATTTAACTTAACATTTCAAAGCTTTATTTATATAATAAAATATAAACTAAATTGTTTATGTTGTCAATCTATTCAAGAAAAACTTGA
The DNA here is from genome assembly GCA_954870605.1 of Acer campestre. Classification (NCBI taxonomy): domain Eukaryota; kingdom Viridiplantae; phylum Streptophyta; class Magnoliopsida; order Sapindales; family Sapindaceae; genus Acer; species Acer campestre. The sequence goes on along the minus strand of OX940800.1, from coordinate 21,280,057 downwards.
TACAAACTACAAAGGTTTCAATTAGGAATAATAAATAACTGGTTTGATTAGGATAAATATTTGGAGAAAAACAAAAACTTTCGATGATTAAGTCAACTTTCAATATTGGAATACAAAAAGCTAGAAAACTCATTTCTTTATCTCACCGATCACCGTATAAAATGATGAGTCAAGAGAACTCATATAATATGTATCTCTTCGAGTGTTCCTAGTCGGTCTTTAGGTGTTGGAGTTTCGGATACTTCTTCTGGTCCGACCTTTCAGGATGATCAGCGTATTGTGAGGGATGGGATCAGTTCTTCTTGGGACATGAGATCGGAGCCCTTTTTGTCGGATTCTCATGCTGAGCTTGGTTTTGTTGCTAACACTTCCTTGGGCTAAATAGGTGGAAGCTGATCGAGGTTTTTGATTTTGATGGTTTGGCTCAAAGGACCATGTGTAGGGAAAAATACACGCGGCGAAAACGAAAATAGGTTTAGTATAGTTTAAAATTTTTCCTTAAAGATGAACCTTAACCCCTTGATTAATTAACATATAAAAAGTATATATATCATACCTTTTTCTTTACATGACGATTGACGTTGTGTCGATAGTATTCCGCAAGAGCTTCCAATCCAATCACGAATGTGAATCACCTAGGAGCATGGGTTTCATTTCTTTGAATTGTGTATCTGAGGATGAATAACAAAAAACTTTTTCTTTTTCGTTAGTCACAATAACCTTCTTGAGAAAAACGAAGAATATTCGGTCACTTGTGAATTATCAATCTATTGATTGAACTCACTGAACCTAATTCAAAGTTGTGCACAAAGCCTTTGTAATAAAAGCTACTAGTGCATTATCGAAATAAAACGTTTCTTCTCTCTATATTTCTCTTGGCCGACATCACACTATGTCTAAGAGTTGGATTTTATTTTTCAAGCAAAAGAAAAATAACTCTCTTGAAAACACATGGTTGGTCGAAATCCCTCTTACTTTAAAATAGGGTTGGCCGAATTCCCTTGATAGGTAACTAAGGTGGTGGCCGAAATCCTCCTTACTAAGGGATTTGTGTTTCACCAAAATACCTATCAATCCAACACTTTAGTGTATTATTAAATTGTGACTATATCAAAAACTTCATAATTTGACTAGATAAATAAAATCCTTTTATTTATCTTTGTATCAAATAAAGTCTTTGATTCTCATTATACTACTAATAATAGTATAAGAGCATCTCCAATGGTATAAGCAAATTTGGATCCTCAAAAGTTGCCACCTCAGCATTTGAGGATTGTTTTCAGGGTTTGTTAAATTTGATGATTGTATAGTCCACAATGGTATACGTGTAATGGTACCACAATGATATATTAATTTTTTTTTGCTAAAAAATAAAAAAAAAATTATAAAAGACAAGAGAAGGTATATGATATGGGTATTGATCCATTCGTAATGAAGAGACGAATTTTACCTAATTGAAATTTTTGGGGTTAAAACAATGATGAAATACATAGATGATCAGAGAAAAAAAGAGGAAAAAAAAATAACAGAAGAGAGAAAGAATAAAATTACAACAGTTAATTTGGGTTAAATTTGTATTTGATGATTGAAAGTCAATCTTTAAATTTGATTATTGCAGATGCAATTTGATTATTGATAACTGCTATTGCTAAATTTTAGTGACTCCATTGGACAGTGTTTTTTGGTTAAATAATCAAATTTTGATTACTCTCCTACTTTTGAGGATACCATTGGAGATGCTCTAACACTTAGAAACATATATCCTAGTCAGAAATTTTTTTTGACTTTTAATTAAATAATTAATCAATCAATTAATTAACTTCCATTTTATTAAATAATAAAATAATATAATATGATAAGCTAATCCATTAGCCTTGCCGCCCATATACACAACATGGGCCAAATATTATTTTTCCATTTTATTAAATCCATTGGACCTTAATTAAAAAGCCCACATGTGAACTAGGCACATTCTTATTAAAAGAAACAAGTCCACATGTCTTAATACAATTCTAGATGGACTCATAATTAGTTTGGTAGAATATATCAAGTGATCCATGCAATCCCGTGTGGATTGGGGATCTTAGCAGGCTATCTAAATTTAAGTTTCAATAGACATAATCTAATCACAATCAACAAATGATTCACTTAGGTTCGATCTATTAATTTTAGCTCATTCTACTAAAGAGATAAAATTGAACTCTTAAATAATGACAGAATAATTAAGTAAATGTTTCTCATTCATACCCTAGACAATCTTATTGGAGATAATGTATCCTCGTAAATAATATCAGTAATCGCCAAGAGCTCATAGATCGCCTATAGCTCTCCTAGTTACCATATTTACTCATATGACCATGTTTCGAACTTGGATATTTTGACTTGTCCAAAAGCTATGTTTCAATAGTCACTATTGAAAACTCAATGTTAAGATTTAATATCCAATATCTCAAAACATCCATATGATAATAATATACTCTCATTTCATAAATGGAGCCACGATGTCCATATCTATAAATGAAGTCCTCTATCAATTAGCAAATGAATACCACCAAACTATCGATGATAGACTATGTTATATAATCGTACTCATTGATAGCTCAAATGATAACACTTGTAACCATAAGTCCATCATTTATCTCAGGATTAAGATAGACTCTCCGATTGTCCTCATAATGAAGAAACTCTTATCCACTGACGGTTTTAGATAAAGTATTTCATTGTGGTCTTATTCAATGCACTTAGTGCACTAGATTCTCTTACTCAAAGACACTTTGATGATTTTAGACTCATCATAACACATTTGATCCCACTCAAATGCTAGTAAAAGAATATACAACTTTAACAAGATAAAGAAGCCCAACATTACCTTATGTTGTGAATATTATTCAAGACTAACTAAAGAATTGTGTCTATCTCATACATATCCAGATGTATGAACAATTCTTCTTTTCTCATAGTCTTTTGATCTTATAATTATTTACTTTTGACAATTATAATAATTGAACTATAAATGCTATAAGATTTGTTAAAACATAAATTACTTTTATTAATATAATAAGATTGTCAAATACAATACTACACTCTTACTATTGAGCATAATCATAACAGTAATGTGGCGACAGCAATGGAGATGGAGAGGAAGAAGAGAACGAAGAAAAGCTTGGAGACACCACAGATATGAGAATCTATGGAGCTCAAAAATAAAGAGAGAAGAGAGATAGATGGATTAAAATTAAACAAGTTGTTGTTTAAGATATATTTTGATTCAAAAATCAATATTTAGTTTAGTTGTTGCAAGTCCATGAGCTAATGATGGTGTAGAGCACCAACTCCTTAAGATGATCAATTCATCTTTTTCTTTTACTGAATTTTTTAATAAATTAGATTTTATAAGGAAAAAAAAAAGACAAATTAAATTTAATGAAAATTGAATTCTGCCATGAATTAAATAAATGTACCATGGACAGATTAAACTTATTTATGAAAATACCAAAATGACTTTAAACTAACGGTCAACTTTTTAATTTAACAGGTGTTGACTAATTGGAGGGGAAGTGATTATCAATTATTGAAAATATTGTTTCTAGTTATCAAGGAACAAACCTTAGGGAGATTTGCTACAATTTGCTCATTAGAAAATAACAAATAAAATCAAAATGAACAAATGAACGTTTGCAGACACAATGTCCGAGAAGCACGAGGGTCGGAGGAGATTAAATTTTGGGTTGAGACTTGAGGGAGAGGATTGATTGGATACCGTCCATTCATGGCTGCTTTTTGTTTTTGTTTTTTGGCCGTTTGCTCTTTTTAAATACCTTTTCTTATCCACACTGTGGGGCACCTCCACCTTAACCTTTATTTTATGCGCAAAATGGCGGCTATCTAAATTACCCATAATTTGTGGCTAATAGTTACTTATTCTAGTACAAGATATATTGATAGTAAAATTGGCATTTTTTTTTTTTAAAAGCAAACACCATTGTGGGGTCAGAGTCTACTGGGTTTTTATCAGATTGAGCTCTACAAACACGATTCGAAATACAATTTCCACTCTATCTCCCCACATTTTATGGTTTAATTTGGACATACATTTACATCACCGTGTTGTTGGAGCTTCAGTGTGAAATCTCTAACCACCAAAACAAGGTTCAGGATTTTGGAGAAGGAGAATAATCCACACCATGAATATATAAATGTGAGAGGCATACCGTTAAGGTAACTTCATTTCCTCAATATGATCTCTTTTAGTTTTTACTATAGCTTGTATAGGAGTATATGTTCATATCCACACACTCAACATTTTAAATCATACTTGGATATATTAAGGGCTACTTGCATAAACATCCCCTAAGGTTTGTTATAATTATACGTATATGACAATTTTTGAAAAATTAACAGAAACATCACTTGACTTTTGAGAAATATTGCACAAACAACCCTACAGTTAACTTCTATCGTAAACTCCTAACAGTCAATGTCAAAAGAGAGAAAATGATAAAAATACACCTTATTTCCATTTTATAAAATAAAATAAAATAAAATAAAATTTTCATCAAATATCACCATCTCCAAATAAATAAAAAATCAATAAGATGGAGAAGATGAAGATTTTTTATATTATTATTTTAGAAAATAAAAATATGGAGTATTTTAGTCATTTTTCACTTTTGACCATTGACTGTTTCGAGTTAACAGTAGGGGTTATATGTACAATTTGTTGTTGGGATTTATGCCCTAAAACTTGTAATATGTAAATGCTATAAATGCAATAATAAATGAAGTAGTTATTTCATTCAAATATGTTCAATTAATTATGGATTTGGATCCTTCCTGACCTTGAGGTGGGGTTGAATATACCAAATATGCAACAACACAAATTAAAAATAAAGAACACGTAGACTTATTAAATTTAAAAATAAAGTAAGATTTTTTTATCGAAAAAATTTTCCCTGTACAGGGTTCATTGCTATATGGTGTATTGGCCAGTTGGCCACTAAATATAATATGTGGCAGTATAGTTAAAATAAAATTTGCTAGACCATTAATCAAGTTGTCCAATTTTTAATGGAAGTATTATTGACAATGATTTTTAGATCAATGAAAAGTCAACCCGCCAATAATAACACGTAGACAGATCAAGGGTTTTGACTGGTCAAAGTGAAGCAATCAAAAACCTCTCTCTTCCACGTGGTTATAATGAAGTCGTCGAGTAGCCCTTGGTGGCTGGTTTGTTCAGCGACTACGGTAATTTTTACAGCAATATAAGATGAAAAAAAATCACACATAACATGAGATTTTACGTGGAAAACACTAAGACAGGGAAAAAACCACGGTTGCCGGAGACGATGAGGAAAATATCACTATGATCTCAGAGATTACACGATCAATACCTTCTTCCTCTCGAATAATTGCCTCTATTCACTTTGAATAATACAAGTGCATTTATAGGTGTGATAGGGTGTTGCCCTAATCCTTGGTGTGCAAGTAAAGGATTGATGAGATCATATCCTTGTATGATTCTGATGAGATCATATCTTTACAAGATTCTGATTTGCATGCCTATTTGGGATTTAATTTCTTGATAGTGATCAATCTCCTTGATTCTAGGAATTATTTCCCCTATAGAAGCTTTGGAGTGATTGTGATTGAGATTCCTTGAATTGGGGAATCGTTCCCAATTTGGAAATCTTTGATTTGGAGAACAATTGTTGTATTTCCTTGTTGGAGATGACTTGGCACTACAACAAATATGGCTTTTTATAGCATTGCACTATAGCATTCTTTTTAAAAATGCTATCAAATATACCTATATTATTGCATATTATAATAAAATGCTATAAAAAGATGTTAACAGATAACACTTAGTTTAAATAGCATTTTGATTTTAATATTATAGCACTTTTAATGCTATTAAACTATATAGCTCAAATGTTAAAAAATTTCTTTTAAATAATAATTTAATAGCATTTTTTTTTTTTTTTTGAAATACAACTACTGCCGGGACCCGGTGAGATTAATTAAATTCTACAAGCACGGCCCAGAATACTGCTCCCACTATCGGGGAGAGGTTACATAAGGACTACAACTCTCACAACCGGAGAGAGGGCTGCTCCCACAAACCGGGAGAAAACTCCCCACACATGCTTGTAAAATGCGCATGGTGAGACTTGAACCCCTGACCACTAGGTGTGGAAGGGAGGTGCACAACCATCTCTTCTAGGAGGTGATGTGCAATTTAATAGCATTTTAAATATGCTATGATATGTCATGAAATCATATAAGCTATTATAATTTATTTTTTAAAATTTCAACCTATTATTATTATTATTGTGCTTTAAATTTTTAACGTACTTCAAATATAAAATATCAAATTTTTTTTTATAAAAAAAAGTTAAGTAATTTACACTAATTATATAGCATTTAAGAGTGCTATAATACATGTTAAAAATGCCTCTAAAGATAAAAGGGAAAATGAATTCTTGTCCCTCTATTTTTTTTTTCAAAGATAAAGAGAGAAAACAAATTTATTTCCTTTTTCAAAATTTGAAACCCTAACTTTTACTTTATATTCTCTTCACTTGTTATTAGAGTTGTTTTACTGCCACCAAACCACCCCCTCAAAATCCCTACTTTTACCACAAAGCTCTTAAGCATCAATACCTGTCTTCATCTTCTATTTTCATTAAAAGCTTCATATTTTTTTGGTAAGTTGTTCTCTCTTTCATTCATTTTTTTTTTTTTTTTTTTGAAAACCCAGGTTTAATTCTTGTTAATTATTTGATTAACTACAGATGTGTTTATTTGATATATATATTATTATTATTTTCAGTTAGAAAATCTGGTTACGAATCTACATGTGAAAGTATTATATGTCTTCCATTGTGAAGTTATATTTCCTGGCAAGAGACTTTTATTAAAAAAAAATTATTTGTTAGTTTCATTATTTGATTTTTTTTCCATCCTAGATCATTTTAGTTACAATCTCTATTTCATAATTGTAATGGCTATGTAAATTCATATATGGGTATTCGTTTTTTATTAAATATAATTTTATTTTATTGATATCTTTCAGGTTATGAAGATGAAGGTTGTTGTGTTTTATCAAAAGCAAAAGATGAAGATCAGTGGAGCAATCATGTTGATGTAATTAGCTAAGAAAAATCATGTTCTTGTAATTTTTTTTCTTATAAAACTAAATTCAAATTTTTGTATATAGAAATTTCCTTGTAAGTTTGATATGTTTTGTGAATCATGTAATTATTTTGATTCATTAATAAATATTTATATTTTTTTCCTTTAATGTTTGTATTTTTTTTCTTTTTTTTTTCTTTTTTTTTTGTTTTGTACACAATTAAACTTTTTAAATTAATAATTAAGTAAAAAATAAAAATATACAATTTGTATATCGGGAACAATTACAATAGCATTTTTAAGCAGTTATAATAACTACAATAATAACATTTTTTTTTTATTAATGATATAACATCATTTAAAAGCTATAAAAGAATAATTATAGCATTAAAAAAAATTGAATTTATAGCATGCAATTAATGTTATGAAAAGATAAAACTTTTAATCACACTGGCTGTCATGGCATGTTACTAAATGCTATTGTTTACTTTTGATAGCATTTTTCTGCTACTATTATATGTGATTTTTGTTGTAGTGTGGAGAGATAAATATGAGATTCTGTGTTTGGCGTGATCTTCTTTTGAGATTGCATATCTGACTAAGATTGCTTACTTGGGGTCCAAGTCTATCGAGTAGGTCATATTTGGCGAATAGACACTGTTGGGCGAGTAGACTCTGCTTATATTTGTTGCTCTCGTGGTACTACCACCTGTTTTGTGTTGACCCACTAATGACACTACAAGAAATTTGAGTATTAGCTACTATACATTGTGAGATGAATTGATATTTAGTTTCCAAATGAAGCATTCAGAAACAAAATTTGAAGTTCGTCTCCATATGTTTGGCTTTGTGTTATCTAGATGCGTGTTTGACTTGGATGGATATTCGGAGACGACATATTTGGTCTCCAAAGTAGATATTTTGCTACGATATCCATTTTGTCACCAAATATTAGTTTCAATATCGGGTGGATTTTTGGAGACAACTAATTTCGTCACCAAAACATACCTTCTGCTATGATGACCGGTTCGTCCCCAAATATTGGTTTCAATATTAGAACAAAAGTCAGATGAACATTCAATGACAATATATTTTGTCTTTAAAGCAGATATTTTGCTATGATGCACATTTAGTCACCGAATATTTATTGTTATCAACAACGCATTTTGAAATGTCTAATATCAAAACAAGGAGGACCAAAATGTCTAATACCCCAAAAGTCAAGGGAGGAAATAATAATATCCCTATATATTTGATGCAATTTCAAGATTCATTAAAGATATAAAAGTCTATTGACTATACAACAAATTAAAATTTTTTTAAAAAAAAGCTATTGACAATCCATTAATTATCTGTTTACACTTTATTTTAATTTTATTAATGACAATTTTAACCTGAATTAAATTTATTAAACAAGACAAGAAAGTTATAAAGACACTCCAAACAATTTTTTTAAATTTTTTTTTTTTTTCCACTTTTGTGTTGTTTTTTTCCTGTTTTACAAACCCTAAAATATCTTCTTCTTTTTTAAAAATAATTTTTTTTCTCACACTCCATCAAACCCTCCATCATTATCATTACTCGTGTTTTTTATATAATTTTTTTTTCTTATTTTCCAGTTCAACAAAATTTGAAATCTATTTTTTTTTTACACAAATACCACCCACATTTAATCATCACTATCACTAGAATATATATATATATATAATTCTTTTTTTCCAAATAAATATATTTAAAATTATTTTTTTACTCAATAGAATTTTTTTTTACTCAACTTAAAATCTAAAAGAGAAAAAAATATATATTATTTTCCTATTTTCACACTTTGATCTCCAAAACAGTTTTCTTATTGTTTCGATCTCCTCACTTTTGTTCAGTTTTATTTTCAGTTTTATTTTTATTTGATTACTTCACATCTCTTTTCCATCTCACATTTCAAATTTTCTAAAAAGAGGTATTCTAAATGGGTAATATTAAAATAAAATAGAGTGTCTTAAGAAATTTAAATTTTTTTAATTAAAGTGTCTTTATTATAGTAGTGTTAAAAGATAAAAGGGATAATTTTGGAAAAAATGTAGTGTCTTTAGATTTTATTTAAATTTAAATTTGTAGAATGGAAAGCCTTTAAAAATGAAGTGTAAAAAGAAAAACATTCAATTATAAAGAGAAGCTCTCTTCAAAAAAGACATGAATTTTGAAATGACTCATCTATCCTTCCCTGCCAATAACCTAGACACTTTTCTTAGTAAATTTTAAATATTTGGAGGTTATAAACGTCTTTAACTTGCACAACAAATATAATAGAGGAGAGCTTCTTTTGACAATCCAATTTTCTCTTTTTACACTTCTTTTCTAAAAACACTCCATTCTCAAAATTTAAATTTTAAAAAATTCTAAAGATACTTCATTTTGTTACAAGATTATCCTTTTTATCTTTTTTGAATTAAATTATTAAAAAAAAATTATCTCTTCTAAATCTTTAGATTAATTATTACATATTAAATACTCTCTCATAAATATTTAATTACCATATTAAACTCTATCTCCTCCAATAAATATCTCTAATTTTCTATCTCCATTCTTTCTCAAGTAAGTAAGACTAATGGTTTAAAAAAAACAAAAAAACAAAAAAACAAAAAAACTTACTAATAAGCTTGATTTTTTAAGAACCATATGTATGTAAAAAAAAAAGTACCTTGTTTTTTTTTTTTTTTTTATTTATAAAAAAATCGAAATATGAAAATAAAAAATAAAAAATTGTTACTCTTGTAGGTATGTGATTGCTTAGAGAACTTTAATTATTTCATTAGTCTTAGAAATTATGAGTCTAATCGAATCTAGTTGAAACAATTCAAGCTTTCATATATCTTTTTTTTTTTTTGAAAAAAAATATATATGACTTTTTAATATATATATATATATATATTATTGTTAGTAAAAAACAAAAATATTGATAATTTTTTTTTCTTTAACTATTAATTAGATATTGATAGAGAAAGTATGGAAATATGATATAAATATATATATATATAATTAAAAAAAAATGGAGAGAGATTAATCAGGATAGAGTATTTAATATGGAAATAACAAATTTAAGGAAGAGAGTTTAATACGTAATATTTAATCTAATGATTTAGGAGAGAGATTTTTTTTTTTTTTTTTAACAAATTAATTACTTTGGAGTGTCTTTATATTTTTTTTGTCTTGTTTAGTAATTTTAGTTTAGGTTAAAATTGTCATTAATAAAAAAAATCAATTTGGAGTGTGAATAGATAATTTATGGATTGTAAGGAGAAGCTAGAGCTATAATTCTAAAAGTCAAGCCACTTTTTATATATAGTCAATAGATATGGTAGGCACATAACACGTGCCTGCCTTATATATATCTTCTTCCCGTATACTGTATATTGTGAATTCGTGATCACATCTCTGAGGCAGAGAATTAAAACATATAAAAAAAATATATATGGAAGACAAAAAGGTGTATAGAGCTCATGTTCTAGTCCTTCCTTATCCAAGCCAAGGCCACATCAATCCAATGCTTCAATTCTCTAAACGCTTGGCCTCTAAAGGCCTCAAACTCACTTTTGCCATAACCCTTTTCATCTCCAAATCTTTCAATGTTGTCCCTGAATGCTCCGGCGGCTCAGCTGTGGAAATCGAAACCATATCAGATGGCTACGATGAAGGCGGTTTCGCGGAGGCCGAGGGCATCCATGCATATCTTAAAAGGATGGAAGCTTGCGGCTCAAAAACCCTAACTGAGATTATCAAAAAACACAGAAGCTCATCAAACCCTATTGACTGCATCCTTTACGACCCTTTTCTTTATTGGGCTCTGGACGTTGTCAACAAGTTTGGGTTGGTTGGAGCTGCCTTTTTCACTCAACCTTGTGCAGTTAATTATGTTTATTATCTTGTTCATCATGGATTGTTGAAGCTTCCAATAGTGGAGACTCCGGTGTCTATTCCTGGGTTGCCTTTGCTTGAGCTACAAGACATGCCTTCTTTCATTTATGTTCAAGGCCAATATCCAGCTTACTTTGACATGTTATTGAACCAGTTCTCCAATGCAGACAAAGCTCATTTTGTTCTTGTCAATACCTTCTACAACTTAGAACAAGAGGTGCATATATTTACTTCATTTCTTCATTTATTTTTTTCATTTTTATTATAATTAATATTCATAGCTAGGGAATTTCGTTGGATAATATTATGAGCCTTTTAAGTCATTCACTGTACACATTATGTCATGACATACTACATATAAAGTCATTCTAGATGAGGACATTAGATGTAATTTCTCAATCTGAATGTCAAAACATTATATCTATCTACATTTAAAATATGAACTTTTTGGGTTCAGAACTTATTTCTGATAAATTCTCCAGGTAACTAATTTATGTGATTATGTCCCAATAAATATTAAAATCCAAATAAAAACATTTCTACAAAAATATATATACTTCCTCATAAATCCAACTGTCAAACTTATGGTGTTATCACCGCTCGATGTGCCTTTGTGATGAAGGACGCTCATTCATCCTAACAATTTCTTATGTTTGACTTGGCATGTCTTATGTTTGAGTTGGCATGTGGTATATATATATTTTTAAAATCTTAAAGAGTAATTTGATAGAAATATATAGTATACAGATGTTAATAGTACAATCATTAATTTTAATGTGTATTAATATGAATACATATCTGATTGCAAATTGATGATCATCATTTTCTTCATGTGATCGACTTCCATGTACAGGTGGTGGATTCAATGTCTAAATTTTGTCCATTGCTAACAATCGGTCCAACAGTTCCATCATTTTATTTAGACAACCGAGTCCAAAATGACAAAGGCAACGATCTCAATCTCTAAAAATTATTGGATCCATCCATCTGCACAAATTGGCTCAACACAAAACCAGAACGGTCTGTCGTTTATGTTTCCTTTGGAAGTATGGCTTGTTTAAGCAATGAACAGATGGAAGAACTTGCATGGGGCTTAAAGCAAAGCAACTTCTACTTCTTGTGGGTGGTTAGTGTAAGCATAATGCAAATAAATATATGTGCAACTCGTATTAAATACATAAGCATGAATAGACGCGTACCTGAAAGTCCAGAATCCATGATAGCACAAGCACAATAACCTGAAAAGAAAACAATAGGAAGTCTTCTACTCTCTTCTCACCTTACTCAGATTGCCTAATGGGGAGACAGTTCTGTAACACGCGTGAGCGAGAGTAGGGACCCCCTATAAATAGTATAACTTACTAGAATCCTAACCCATAAAGGATTCTCAATCCTAATAGGATGGCTAATCCCAATAGGAATACTAGGCCCACACATATACAATAGCCCATACCATATCCTACATATAATGTAGTTAAGGTGCACCAAGCCCAACAAATATTGATCACAACTAAACGGGCTTTATCCGGTCAACTCTCTCTTACTTAAACATTCCAATCAATTCGGTTTTCATAAACTCAAAATATAATTCATATGTTGCTCATAATTTTATAAAAAATCTTACATTCTCCCACTTGAGCTACATAGACATTATCATTTTATATTTACAAATTCATTTTAGAAAACGACACTCCGAATTGACAAACAATTATACGTGGCCACAAAGAATGTTTAAGAGAGTAACACCTTCCTTCCCCTTAGTCCAATAGAACCTCAAATATCCAACTACATAGATCATTACATCTTTAATCAATATAAGACCATATGCAATCAAAATATCATTAGCTCTACCTACCCGGGTAAAATGGTATGTATGTGTGGTATGGAAATTACATGCAAATGTGATCATCATGTCTATTTCCATATAGGTCCACCTTCGCATTATGCAAAGGATCTTAAGACGAGCAAACTTAATGTCTTAAGCATCTTACACTCTCTGGCCAAAAGACCATGAGTTAATCCTCCCTTAAGACGGGCAAATCTTTCTGTCTTAAGTAATGTTTACTCATCGGTGAAAACTTTATACCTTATGAGTAAACTGCCCACTCAAAGCCAAAAGCTTTGAGACACCTCCTTAAGACGGGCAAATCCTTCTGTCTTAAGTAATGTTCACTCATCGGTGAAAACTTTATACCTTATGAGTGAACTGCCCACTTAAAGCTAAAAGCTTTAAGATTTCCTGCCATAATCAAACATCTGTATGCATACAATAACAAATATGGCAAATATCTTAACATGCATTGAACAAATGCAGTTAATATAATAAAAGACAACTCCCACTAACCAAATATATCAAAATATCAATCATCCAATACAGGATATAACATGCTCCATAAAACCTCCGGAGTCAAGTATCTTGGTTAGTGTATTAAGAATTATTTTACTTGTGGCTATTATAATCTTGCAACTCTTAAATCTTCTCTCCCACCATAATATTCATATGGTTAAACCTCTAAGATCTCTTAGCATATATAGAGAAGATAGATTCAGTGAAATCATCACATAATAAGCCACATATTTCCTTATCTATACATATATGTGAGCGTGAAACAATTAACCTAAAAAAAATATAATAAAACATTCCATGTCTAATGATACATGCCAAATTGGTTTGAAATTCGCAAAGTATGCTAATGTAATAATAGTATCAATACATATGTACTAAGCATACATTAAAACCTCAATTTCAGATATTTACATGACATTTTCTTATGAGAACGCTCCAATTTACTTGAGGAATTAAAAAACTTATGTAAGTTTATCACTTTTATTAATAGATACCTTAAACAAGTAAACTTACTCCCACTGACCCTCAGTTATGTGTAATGGCAAAATAAAACATTTTAACAAAGTCATACAATGTCACTACTTTATTAAGAATGTTTTACTATGTTAATTTCAAGTAAAACCTTCAAGCCATAAATCTGACCACATAACTTTCCACATTTAAGTTGAAAATATTATTACTTTAAAAAAAAAATTTCAAGCAATTAGTTTGCAAAACCTCAACTCCAATGACATCCAAAATTGCAATTCAACAAACATGAAATTTATTCAACATAAATATCACAAGCATACAATTTCTTCCTTGAATGCAAATCTTTGAAATTATACATTCTTAACAACATCACTCTCTCCCCCTAAGAATGTATAATGCATAGATACATTTATTCTCATAAATAGAACATAACAAGTTCTTTAAACTATTATTAATAGTTTCTAACCTTTTGCAGTCATATCCTTATATTTTACGAGATCACTTTTAATACAATTATTCAAAAGACTTAAAACTGAGAATTTAAAAAAAAATATCAAAATGCCCTACGAATCAATTATCTTCATTCTACCTTTGGTTAAGTGATTAAAATGATTATATCTAAACAACAATATAATTTTAAAACCCAAAAGTAAAATTTATAATACAAGAAGAGTTCGAAGACCCATAAAGATTATTATTTACAAAAAAAAACCACCATATAACTCACTAGGCGAAAAACATAAGCAAAAAGGTGTTATCTTGGATAAACTTTAAGATATTACTTCAAATTCTCAATCTTATTATATAAAAAAAAAAAAAAAAAAAAAATGTACTATGCATTAAGTGACCAAAATCGAAAAACATCACCCAATAAAACTTTTAGAGGTTAAAGATAATCTAAATATTACCATGAATTCAATTGAATTCTAATAAAACCTTTAAACTACTTGGTCCAAGTTAAATACTGAGTTCATTGGAAGAATTTATAATACAAGAAGTATCACAAGAAACAACCCACTAAGTGCTTAATTGATAATCAATTAAATATTTCAAAACATAAATTAAGGGGTACCTTTTCTTGCAATGGAAAATTATTTTATGTCCTCAGTATTTTCTTTGACTTGCTATGTTGAATTGTCAAAATGTCCAAACTACTTTTATGGTGTTTGTACCCTGTCACCCTTTATCAAAATAGCAAACAAAAGACATAACTTCATAGAATATATAAATCTAAGGTAAAGACCTTAACCAAACTTTCAACAGTGGGTTCACTAAACTTTATTTATCCTTTAATCCTCAATAAGGTAAAAAAAAAAAACCAATTGGAGCGTCTCATTTAATCTAAAAAAAAACATCAACCAATATCTTAAAGGCAAGCATTTAGAAACAGCAGAGGTATTAAAAAAAAGGAACTAAATCATAGTATGTTCATGCTCACACCGATTTCCATAATCATTAAAAATAATAATTTAACCTTCCTGGAAATCCAACACAACATCATGATCTGTCTTTAGGACAAAGACCACAACGCATGTGTTAAAACTTTCCTACAAGTGATTAACCTCTTTGGTTAGTCCACTACGTAGAAACATAACCATCCAACTTTATAATAATTTCATAGGTTATAAATTTGTAAACCAAAAACTGTAAATCCAATATCATTATATCCAACATAAATAACCTTCTTAAATTCATGTTGAGTAGATATTATCCGTGAGCTATAGAATATGTAGGCATCAATAAGTGTTGGGCACTTTCATAATTAAATGAAATATATTAAAGCAACTTCCAAAATTTCTAACATTTACATAACATTTTATAAATGAATACCATGAGATAATGAACCTCCTACGAAGAAGAACATCATTCATCACATGCATATAACTCAATCATTGCAGTTCAAATTTAATAATTGATTACCATCGAATTTCTCAAAATCTAAATGATTAGTCACTACGTGAAAGCATAATCATCCAATTCACGAGAATATTCAATCAATCATTAAAACTTACCAAATTAATAATTGTTAACCGATGAATTTCTCAAAATCTAAATGATTAGTCACTACGTGAAAGCATAATCATCCAATTCATGAGAATATTCAAAACAGATTATTAATTTTAACCTCATCAATAATTGATAACCGACGAATTTCTCAAAATCTTAATGATTAGTCACTACGTGAAAACATAATCATCCAATTCATGAGAATATTCTATCAATTATTGAATCAAAATCATTAATAATCGATAACCGACGAATTTCTCAAAATCTTAATGACTAAGTTCACTACGTGAAGACATAGCCTTCCGACTTCGAGAATATTCTATCAATTATTAATAATTTTAAAACAAACTAATAGTTATTATGAAAACTTAATGATTAGTCTACTACGTAGAAAAATAATCATTCGAAATCACAAAAAAATTATGAACTGCAATTATTTCCAAAACTGCCCCATGATTTTGTTAAATTACAAATTGGCCCCCGAAGTTTCGGTAATTACAAAATGACCCCAAAATTTTATCAAAATTACAAACTGGCCCAGTAAGTTTTAATAATTATAAATTGACCCCAAAATTTTTGTTAAATTATAAATCGGCCCATGAAGTTTCAGTATTTATAAATTGACCCCTGAATTTTGTCAAAATTACGAACTGGCCCAGAATAATTACAAAACATACCCTTATAAAATATCAAATTTTCAAAAGTTGGCCCAAAGCAAAAATCACAGTTTGGAAACCCTAGCTTGCCTTGGCCGCCGCCTTGGCCACATACAGTCACCGGAAAAGTGACGAACGGCGACGCAAGCTCCGATCCACGTGCGTGGACCCCCAAAACTTGGCCGCCGTCGATCCAAACCAACCGAGAAGAAAACGACGGCTGGACGTGGGTGGATCGCTCACGGCTGGACCAGAGACGACCTGGGTGGAGCTCGCCGTCGACTAGGGACGACCTGGGTGGAGCTCGCCGTCGATCTGGGGCCGTGAAATCGCACCGGTTTGGTGCAAAGGGAACCGGGTCTGGGTTAAGAAACCCATCGACCCACGCGACCACAATGGGTCTGATCAAACATGATCCAAACAAAGCAAAAAACTTTAATTTTTAATTCAACTACTGATCAAACCTATCAGATTATCAGTTGTGACGAATTCAAATCGACCAACAACAGATTCGTAGCAAAGCACACACATCAAGAAAAATAATAATAATAATAATTAACCACATAATTTAATATCGTTGTTAACATATGCTTCACCATTGTACAATATAATAACTATTGCATAGGTAATATATTATGTCAGGTACATGTTGACTATCTTAATAATGAATCCACAAAATCAATATCAGCCATAATATAATTCATTCCAATGTATTCAACCTATGTAACAATACGATTGGCTCTGATACCACTGTAAGCATAATGCAAATAAATATATGTGCAACTCGTATTAAATACATAAGCATGAATAGACGCGTACCTGAAAGTCCAGAATCCATGATAGCACAAGCACAATAACCTGAAAAGAAAACAATAGGAAGTCTTCTACTCTCTTCTCACCTTACTCAGATTGCCTAATGGGGAGACAGTTCTGTAACACGCGTGAGCGAGAGTAGGGACCCCCTATAAATAGTATAACTTACTAGAATCCTAACCCATAAAGGATTCTCAATCCTAATAGGATGGCTAATCCCAATAGGAATACTAGGCCCACACATATACAATAGCCCATACCATATCCTACATATAATGTAGTTAAGGTGCACCAAGCCCAACAAATATTGATCACAACTAAACGGGCTTTATCCGGTCAACTCTCTCTTACTTAAACATTCCAATCAATTCGGTTTTCATAAACTCAAAATATAATTCATATGTTGCTCATAATTTTATAAAAAATCTTACAGTTAGGGCTTCTGAGGAACCAAAGCTCCCAAAACAATTCATCGGAGAAATAGCCAATAAGGGATTGTTAGTGAAATGGAGCCCTCAATTGGAAGTGCTTTCAAACAAAGCTTTGGGGTGCTTTTTTTCTCATGGTGGGTGGAATTCAAGTATTGAGGCACTGTGCTTGGAGGTGCCAATGGTGGTAATGCCACAATGGACCGACCAACCTATGAACGCCAAGTGTGTCGAAGACGTTTGGAAGGTCGGAATTAGGGTTAGGGTTGATGAGGATGGGATTGTTACAAGGGAAGAGATTGAGAATTGTATAAGGGAAGTGATGGAGGGAGAGAAAGGAAGAGAAATGAGAAAGAATTCTAAGAAATGGAGAGAGTTGGCTATTAAGGCAGTTAGTGAAGGCGGCACCACAGATAAAAATATTGATGAATTTGTGTCTAAGTTGACAAACTTTAAACAACAATTGTTGACCTAAACATAATCTTTTTCATAATAATTAAGACTTTAATTTGTAATGAATAATAAATTTTCTCTTTTCTTTTTGTGAAATTTTTGTTATATAATTAAATTAATATCTGCTTTCATTATTTGATAGCAATTTTGAATTTTGTAGCATGAAAATATCAATTTTCATAGGAAAGCAAATTGAGGGGGAATTAAATTCCCGTTCCGGTAGAAACTTAATCCTTAATTTTGATGTGAGACCCACATAATTTGATAATTAATTTTTTATCCATTAGGATTTATATTAGCAAACAAGTAAATTAAAAGGTTAAGATTGGTACATTTTACTTACATTGACATCTATATCCTTTCACTAACCGATAAGGGTCTTTGTTTTCGTTTCTAATTAAATTATATGGAATGATAATAATGGCAAATAATTACGACATATGATAAATTCCCTTCACCTATTCTTACAAGCACTAATTGTAGGGATGGTAATGGGGCGGGTTCGGGGCGGGGGGGCTTTCCCCGTACCCCACCCCATTTATTTTTTGAAAACTCATCCCCTCATAAAACCCCACCAAAGATGGAGCGGGGTGGGGCGAGGCAGGGTACAACGGGGAGTGCTTTCCCCATCCCCACCCATTTACCCCATTTATATATATTTTTAATTTAAATAATAAATATATAACCATTGAATATGTTATAATATATAAAATAGTAAATAATTCCAAGAAACTATTAAAAAAATCTCATAAACATAATTCTCACAAGTAATTCAATCATTTTCAAACATAAACATAAAGTACGAAATCAAATTTTCTTTGAAACTACGTAGTTTAACTAAGTATTATTTTAGGTGGGGTGGGGTGGGGTGGGGTGGGGTGGGGTGGGGAGTATAAAACTCATCCTCACCCCATACCCATTGCGGGTTATACTATCTATCCCCATCCCCACCTCATCCCCACCAAATTGAAACCCATCCCCACCCCAAAAGTGCGGGTCCCTGAGGGGCCCCATCCCCACGGGGAATTTTGCCATCCCTAACTAATTGATATTAAACATGGCTAGTTGAGATTGGTCTTATGATACACCCCTCACACCTACACCACGAGGTTGTGGCTTCAAGTCTTGCCCCTTCCCAAAAAAAAACAATATTTCAAGATTTTGGGAATAGGGTATGAATCTAACCCATAACCTCTGCAGGTGTGAGTGACTTATTTTTGAGCCAACCTCATCTTGCCACTGAGCTATTGCATATATACATTCACAAATGCATACATATCTTCTTAGGAGCACTAATTGTTACAAAACATGTCTACTTATTTAACTAAGTAACCGCACAATATGATTTGGTGGTGAAGCATGCTCATTCAGCTTCCAAATTTGAGTCCCTGTCACCGCAAGTGTTATATCAATATAATAATAATAATAATAATAATAATAATAATTCTCTCATAAAGGATCCTTTATTTTAACATAAAGTAAAGACCTCTATAAAATCAATCGATTTGAATGAATTTTGATCATAAATTTTTTCTGGATGATAAGCTCAATGAAATCAATTTGTAAACCATATTTGAAAAATTGTCAAGTACTATAACTATTGTTTCCCGATTTTGTTAAATACAAAGCATCGGAAAAAGGGCGAAAATATGAAGAAAAAAAAATGTTGTAGTGCTTGAAATTTGTTCAAACTTTGTTTACAAGTAGATTTCATTGAATTTATCATCCACACAAAAATTCAGATCAAAATTAATTCAAATCGGTGGATTTCATGAAGATCTTTACTTTATATTAAAATAAGGAATTTCTTAGGAGAGAACCCTATTAGATTCTTGGTTTGATTTGGCATAAATTTCATATCAAAACGATGTTTTTCTTGTATTAATTAGTGGTCTTACATTATGATGATTCAAGCTTCAAATAAAGACATGGCTACTTTTCATACAAGATGGTGTCTTCAAAGAGGAATATGCTACATTGCTCAACAAAAGGTATATTAGACCTCATTCCTCTTACAAGGCTTAGGCACACACACACATGGCATTCATACGTGTTCCTGCATAGTTGTACACCATTTATATAACACTCTCACACACTTGATAATGTATGCACATGCACTAGAATATATTTTATAAACATTGTGTATTTGCATGCTCTAGGACTATATCTAGGAAATAGCATACGTGCGTGATTTTGTGTTTATTTGTTTTCGTTTTATTGTATTTGAACTTGAACATGATCTCATATAATTTCTTATTGAGTCCTGCTCATTTCGGTTACTCATTCATTAGGTTTCGAGTCCAAACGATGTAGCTACTCTACTTTATGTTGTCATTCATTGAGATGTCTTCGTCGTCGTATTCTGAGATGAATTCTTAACATTTTATCAAAGTTTCATAGTCTTCATTATGCGTGAGGGAGTCACAAATCTTAATCTGAAGATGGATTCAAAATCGGAGTTCAGAGGTCTGGATACGGTTGAAGAAAGCGAGCAGAGCGCGAGAGGAGCAAGCTTGGCCAACGACCAAGCAATTGAGGGCGTGTGAGGTTCCGGCCAGGCACCTCCTCCGCCCCCATGCACCTCACGTGCCTCTCACAGGCTGCTAAGGTGGCATGCTCCCATTGGCCTTCATTTTCCCTCTCTCCATTTCATTTTAATCACCTCCATTCCCACCCATTCATTCTAAGAAGAAAAATTAGAAATCAAATGTGCAGAATTTTCTCTCAACTTTTTCTCACCTTCCAAACACTATAACTTTCTCATATGAAGTCAGAATTGAGTGATTCAAGTTGAAGATTCTTCATAATTAAGTTCTCTACCTTTTCCAAGTGATCTTGCAGCTGTTTGACTGAGTTTTGTAGTGGTTCTACCTAGAAAAATGAACCAGCTCGTGAACTTGAGGTAGTTGTCATTTCTTTGTGATTTCTTCTTTTATAACCTTCAATTTGCTTGGAGTTTCTTCTTCTATATGTATGTGTATGTATGGTGAATGCTACTGAGAAATATTGCTTCATAATCAAACCTAATCATAAGTCTAATTAGAGACATATGTGAACTAGTTTCTAGGATTCTAGGTTTTTCACATGATTGAGAGTTGTATTGTGATTAGTTTGATATCTAGGGTTATTTGTGGATTGATTGATGTATTTTATGATTAAAAACCTTCACATGTGCTTTGATACTCTATTGAGAAAATCTAGGATTAGCACTTTTGTATTTGTATTTAGAGCCTAATAGGATTTAATTGAATATTCATTATATCATTGCTCTAATTGTTGGCTAGAATATTCATTGAACACATTTTGTGATTCTAGCATTTTTGTGTATGTTTGTAACATCTTGAATTTGTGCTTCATGTATATGATTTATTCAAGTGTTATTTGTGTGAATGGAACTAGGAGTTATATGTGTTAGGTGTTTTCACATGCTCTAGGTTTAATTCATGTTTTGCATCTAGACTATTTTTGACTTGTGTTCTCAAATTTTTTTAAGTCTAGTTTCCATGGAATGTATTGATCACATGTTCTATATTGAATTGCTTGTTTACATCATTTGCATTCACATGATCACACTAGGAAATCCTTGTAAAAGGCATGAAGCCTTGAGTAGGACAAGAGGTTTGGATAGTCAAGCAAGGAAGACTTGGTTAGGACAAGAGGTCTGAATAGCTATGCATGGAAGGCTCTCTAGAGGCATGAGTGCCTTGATAGAGAGATGGCTACAGTATTGGTAGGCCCAAGGATTTGGATAGACATAGACTCTAATAGAGGGTGTTGCATGGGATGTGTATTTACTCTTGAGGAATTTCTAATCTTTCAATGATGTGTTTATGGACATAGACTCCAATATGAGGTGGCTTCGCACCTTTGAGGAATTTATAATCTACCAATAGGGATTGAGTAGACATAGACTCCAATATGAAGTAGATCATAGGTTGGTCACTTTTGAGGAATTTCTAATCTATCATCCAATATATATAGTACCCAACGGTTGTAATTCAACCCGTGGATGTTTCCTCCTTGGAGGTTTTACCACGTTTAAAAATCTCTTGCATTAATTCTTCCTATCTCTATCTTTCATATTTGTATTTGTGTATGTTTTAATCTTGTTTCATAATCTTCACTTGTGATGTATTTGTTAACAAAATTTTGTTAAGTGTGAGATGTAAGCACATCATATTAATCATTGTTGTATATATATAATTCTTTTGTATATTGATACATTTGTGTCTAGTTATATTGATTGATACTTGTACATATTGGACATTATTGTGAATACAAGTATTCTTTGTTTTAGTTTTAATATATTTCCTTCACTAGCAAGTTGTAGAACTATTTAGTGTTCTTACATTGTAATATTCAAAGTACAACTTGTGGAATGTGCTCTTCATTGAATATACATGTATATGAGATACATTGTTTCTTGGTATATGTTTTGTAGACTAAGGGTGGTGTATTGAGCATACATGTGTTAATTGTTTTCTCATAACAATCTTGTCAAAGGTTAATTTTGTATGCTCACCAAGGTTTGACATAAGTCACGAAATAGTTTTTAAAATTAGAGTGTCAATCTATTCACCCCCCACCCACCCCCCTCCCCCCTCTAGGTTGTCTAGTATAACCTTGTAAGTATTTTCAATTGGTATCAGAATGGGTCACTTAAAGCAATTAGTGTGATTCGAGATCTGCAAGGTTATTTACTCTGATAACAACCTTTTGTCTATAATTGTTTGTAATGGTTGTCCTCATTTGTTGATTGGGAAAATGTTTGCTTTTTGTTGAAAAATGCTCATGAAAGATTTCACTAAGTTTAGTGATGAGCAAGCTTGATTGGATTGTCAAGAAAGGTTTCTCTTCTCCGAGTTTTATATTTGATGGAGTAGTTTCTCTAAACCAATATGTTCATGAAGTATGAATGAGGTTTATTTTTGAGAAGTTGAAACTTTTAGACCTTTTTGCCATTAATAGTGGTGTAAGTTCTTAAATACCTTGCTCTTAATAAAGATTCAAATATGGTAAAAGAGGCATGTAATAGATTCCAAGCTACTTATGAAAAAGGTTCTTCTTGTTTTATATTTCATTTGTCAACTAGCAATTTTGTTGATAAACTTGAAAAGAATGTTAGTGACAAAAGCAAAGAAGAAGAAGTTTTCTCGGATGATGATCGTTCTAGACATGATCACTTGACTTTGCAACTCAATGAAGAAGATTGCAAATTAAAGACCACCAACTTCAACTTGATGGCAAGAGTTCAATCTCTTAAGAAGGAAAGAGATAAAGCTGAGAAGGAAAGAGATAAAGCTTTGAAGGAAGTTGAAGTGAAGAATGAAGTGATCAAATGTCTAGAAGAGAAGACGGTTGAAGATGCTCTTGTGTTAAATAGTTTAATGAGTGATTTTGCTAAATTTTTTTTTTTTTTTTTTTTTAAGGAAACAATCAAATGCAAGGAAGAGGAGTTGAAAATCATGAAGGCCAAAGAGCTTGGTAAACTTCATAAAGATTCAAGTGACTTAAGCTTTGTAAATGAGCAAGTGGAGTCTCCTACAACTAAAGGCAAGTCACTAAGGAACAAAGGATTTCAAAGGTCAATCTTCCAAGGTCAAGTGTAAAATCAAGAAGAGTAAGGAGCCTTCACCGTTGGTACACTCTTACCTAAATAGTATCATCTTCATATGTATTCCGGTTTGCAATTTTTGAAGTGTTGTAGTGCATACTAAATATAAATGCCAAATGTATATTAGACAATGCAAATTAGGGAATGAGATGTATGTTAGTGAGATGAGAAAATCTTCTATGAATGTTTCTTGCATGATAACACTTTGGATTTTGTATGTGTTAATGATAATCATGTGAGGAAAATTGTTAGGAAGATTTGGGTGAAAATAAGTGTTTCACATGATCATATGCATAGTCTTGATAATATCTTTGTTGATGGCAATAATGTTGTGTATAACATGAGAATATCTTTATAGAGAAGATAGTTGATATTTATCTTCTAGATATAATATTGCCATGAGAAATGATCATGATGGTTTTTGTGTTTGTGCACCCAAGACCAAATGGGTCAAGGGTGAGTGCTCTTACCATTAGTGTAAGTTGCAGATGTGAGTTAGCTTTAAGATTAGTGTCTAGTTTTGAGTAACTTAGCTAGCTAGCTTTGTTTCTCTATGACTTTGATATGAACTTAGCTATCTCACAAATATCACTATGATAGTCGAAATCCATTGATTAACTTTTGAGAAGTTGTTTTTAATGATATCTATATGGTGACAATCTTGTTAAGACATTTGGAGAAAGTCATTTTTGTATGTGTTTGAGTTGAATTGTTAAGTCTTTATTCTCTTGGGATGACACACCAACAACTTGTTGTCTTTAGGACATACAATGTTGTCTTTAGGACATACAAGCCAAGAGAGCTCATAAAAAGAGCGAAGGCTGTGCATTTGATATAAAAGCTTGCTTAGGTATTTCTATATCCTAATTCTTGCCTTCTAGCTTTTCATCTTTCGACTCTATGTTTTGCATTACATCATATAACATGTCATATTAGAGAACTAGTATAGCATTCTTATGGTTCTCATTGACATTTACTCTCTATAGATCTTTTAAGTGATATTGTTCACAAAGGTCTTAATCATGGTGCTTGAAATGCTTGTGTGATTGTTGAGTGGCTTGATGAGCAAAACTTAAGTTGAAAATCAATTTCTTTGAGAGCTACTCACTTGAGAAGTAGTGATCTTAAACAAATAACTATTATTGTTTCTAGATCATTTATTTCTAGATCATGCACTTGAGCTTGAAAAATCTTATTTTTAAAAAGTGCACTAAGGCTTCTTGTTAACCGAAAATTCGCTCTGGGTGAGGAATTTCAATTAACACCCTCAAACTGCTACATGGTAGGCTGCAGTGGGGTAGATACCTCTAGGTACCATGGTTTGTACGAGTAAAAATGTCTGGAGTAAGATGCAGTAGGTAGGAGAAAAAATCATCCCGCCCGTCGAGCTTCAAGCATATGGGGAAGATATAGGACTTGGGGTTCCCATGCTGGTGTGAGGGCTTTGATCCTTTTATTTATGAACCTCGTATCTCATACTTGGTATTTGGTACTCCGTATCCCGTCGTACCCCATACCCCGTATCCCATACTCTTTTCTAGATCTTCTTTGTGATTCCCCGACCCGGATAGCAAGCAAGCAAGCAAGAGATGGGATAAGAGTTCTTCAGTGATATAGAAGTGGTCATGAAGGATAAAACCACCTCGATTCTTCTAGGGTAATTTAAAGGTTCTTTCCCCTTCTTTGTTTGTGATATGTCGTGCAGATGGGTGGAGAGAGCTAAGACAGTGTAACTCACATATATGCATAATAAAATAGATAGGAGGGGGAGAGTGACAAGTCTCTTGATATAAGTGGACTAGCCTAGGGGGAATAAGCATCACACATGATCATATACTAAAAAACCCCTAGGTAGTATCCGATAGAGAGAGATCCTTTATATATTTATCAATAAGGCATACTCCGGGGAGCTTACACAAGTAGGAGAATAATGCAACATAAGTGATCCATAGAGCTTACAATAATAAGCGGGCGTAGGCCCTTTTCTCTAATCAGTAGAAAGGAAGAAGAAAAGGAAGCCTAGCTGGTTGGGGAAGAAGCTGCATGTCTTTCTGGGAAAGGAATCTCCCTCCTCTTTGTCGAATGTCATGTCATGTATATATAGTTCTTATTTCTTGTTGTTCACTCCCTTAAATTCAATCCAATGACCTAACAATTTACGGGGTGTTCCACGTTGATAGGCGAGAAGATCGTGGGATTGATTCCCCAGAATCAAGTGATTCCTTTTAGAACTGAAAGAGTTGATTCCACTTTTATATAGGACTCTTAAATGGTGGGAACAAGGCAATTTCCTTGTTTACCTAAATACTGTCGTATTCAGTCTGTTATTTATAACTTGATCTTGGTGTGGTCTAACTCTTCCTTGGTATTCTGACAGATGGTGCATTACAACCTCCCTTGTTGATGTCTTCTATGCTAGGTGGTCGGGAGGAGTTTAGAGGATCAGTCATAGGGTACGGGGTACCGAGGTACTAGGTACTAGGTACAGGGTACGGGGTACCGTGGGGTACTACGGGGTCCTACGGGTTACCGCTGGTTATCGGGGTACCACGGGGTACTGTGGGGTCCTACGGGGTACCGCAGGGTACTATAGGGTACTGTGGGGTATCGGGGTACCGCGGGATACTGCGGGGTACCACGGGGTATAAGGGTCCCGTATGGTACTCGAGATCTTGACTTCCATATTTCTTGGTACCTAGGGAACTAGGAGACCTCAATCTAGACCTCGGTAAATAGATAAGTGTGTTGATCTTGGTTCCTTTCCGGGGTAGCTAGATGCTCCTTGCGGCATCCTTTTACTTGGTAAGGATGGAAAATTCTTCCTTGGACCCCTGCCAAAAAAGGCGGTTAACACTTCTCTTATATGTTTTAGTTTTGAGTAGTTGAGGTTGAAAATCTATAGATTATGGATGCATCAAGAAGTTTATTGCTTGGTACATGATAGATGACCTATGGTATGTATCAATTTTCTTCGGCACTATATAGAACTAAACAAGCTCCCTCATGGAAAGGGCTACACACCTTGGTTGTGCAGCCACCCAATGTAGGAAAGGGCTACGCCATTATGATGAGTGAAAGTTGTAAGTGCCTCACTTTTGATTGGCATATTTCGTTGACAAAACCACAATGGGGTTCAAACTTGTAAGGGTAATCCTAAGCTACCCTTACAATCCTCATCAAACGTCAATGGACTTCATTGTGGGCATCAATAGCTTCAAGGAAGGTAGATTACTTGTCTTGACTCTTAATTTGAAGAGATTTAGGTTGCACACACTTACTTTAAATGGTTGCATATGTATGCTTTGCCTTTGTGTGTATTTTCTTCACATGTCACATTTCACTTGCACATTGTACACATAGTGGAAAACAGGGCATTGTCGCCATTTGTGTGGTGTCGCCATTTGATGGTGTCGCCATGGCGACAGAAAGATTGATTCTTGAAAAATCAATCAGGTGTAAGGTCACCACAAAGTGTCGCCCTGAGACAAATGGTGATAAAGAAGAAATATATGGTGTCGCCATTTAGGTCGCCATGGCGATAGAGAAGGTTTTTTTTTTTTTTATGTCGCCACAAGGTCGCCATTTGACAAATGGTGACCTTTGATGTTTGTCCAAAAAAAGGGTGCGCTGTGAGGAGTCACCCTATCCCAGGTCCAGGGGATGAAAAAACTGGTCTGGTAAAACCTAATAAGGTACCTGCTCTATCTTCATAGGTGTTATCTCTATACCACTAGGTACCTCCTCTCGTTCTATCATAGTAGGCGCCTGCTGACTGGATACTATCGCCATAATACGTTGCAGCTGACGTCTGTTCTCTGTGTCTGTGTCGTCCTGATGATGACCTGTCCTGTCTCTAAGACTAAACTCTCGGTCTTAGTCATCGAACGGTGGGTCATCGAACTGTGGACCATCACTACGGGACTACGACGTCGAACCCCGAAGCCCTTGAATTAAGCGCAGCAACTCCTGATGCTGTTGATCTCATTTCTCATTAATCTTTTGGACTTCCTCCTGTAACGCTCAGAGCGCATCCATCACTTTAGTATACCAACGGTCCTGAAAGGATTTCTAAATTGTCAGTACTGAAACCGTTCACTCATTTGAAATTAAATACTGCGACACAAAGAATTTTACGTACCTTCTGCATGCCCTCCAACGCTTCCAGACGAATTACCTCCAGTTGGAGGTTGTCTGGGCAATGCAAATCGAACCTGCATATTCCTCATGGGAATTCCACAGTAACCCTCCGTCTCAGAACGCTCCGTATCACTGGTTTCAGGAATCAGACCCTCCATATCACTAGTTCCGCAGTGGTATGCTGTTTAGGATCCGGACCCGTAATGGGTCTATCGGCGGCATCATATAGACTACCTCCCTTGTCTATGCCCTTGAAGTATCGTTCAGCCCTTTCAGCTGCCGTCAGCACCAATTGAAGCCTCGTGAACATCTGAAATCGTAGTTAGACCATTATAATTGTATACACACTAATAACTATGAATATTAACAAAAAAGATACTTACCCTTTCTCTAAAAAATTTATCCAGTTTTTCCCCCCTCGATCACTGACTTAACTCTCATTTCAAAATACGGGGGATAGGTCGCTTTCCCTGCAGGTCCCACATTCGTTGCCAAGCTCGGGGATAACCTCAAAAGCAAAAATCTACGTAATAGATTAGTACGATAATAATACAATATAGAAAACAATTACAATTAAAGTGCGGATTCAAATTCTAAATTCTCACCAACAGTGCGTGAGTTAGACCGCATATGTTGTACGTCTTCATGGTGTGTACGTCAACACCCTTTGCTTGCTGTTGTATTTCGAACCACTCCCGTCGACCGTCCAGCGCATGCTTGAAACCAAAAATAGACCGTCTATACACATGTGCACCCCACGGGAACACATCAAAAGCATACAAGTCCTCGACTAGGCGCATCTACCATACTAGAATTTTCTCTCTCTCGTCCAACCCCATCAGTATCCAGTTGAGCATATACAATAAGCACAACTTAACCGCATCATACTACTCAGTAAAAACACCAATCCGTAAAACAGCTTTCAGCTCTTCATACTCGACCTCATCTCGACCCTCAAAGTACTGCTAGTATATGTCATTCTTTACCATATCATAGGTCGCCGTGTTGGGAATGACTCCGAACTTCAATCTGGTGATCAAACAAAACTCAACATTCGAGAACCGAGCTGAATGACGACCTAACAAAAATCTCATCTCATCTTCTGGCCCATCATGATGCAACTCGCGAATAAGCAACCGATGGCCAATGTCAGCCGAAAAACTCATCTCACGATGCCTTCAAAGGAAATGTCCAAAACACGACTCAGTTTACCGATGTCGTTCTTCGACCGCAAGATGTTCAAGTACCTTGTTAAGTGCATTGTCGATATCTTGAAGGTCATCGAAATGGTCATGCAGAGTTATTTTTCCCAAGTACCTTTCTTCCACTAGAGTTTTAAGCAAATCCTTGAGCTGATTCCTTATATGCATATTCACAGGAAAAAAAAAAAAAAACATATAAGTTCATTAAAAGGCTTGGACAATATATGAAAAAGCTTGGAGACAGTGTTAAAAGGGGCTCGCGGATTATAATTTCACAAACCTATAACTTAAAAATAAAAAAGCTCGGATTACTATTAAAAGGCTCAGACAGTGTTTTAAAAGTCTCGGAGACAGTGTTAAAAGGCTTAGATATTCTAATTTGAAAAAATAAACCAAAAAAAATTAAAGAGCTCGAATTACTGTTCAAAAAGCTCGGACAGTGTATAAAAAAGCTCGGAGACAGTGATAAAAGGCTCGGAGATTCAAAATTGACAAACCTATTAATATTCCTTAAAAAAACTTAGATTACTAGTTAAAAGTCTCGGACAGTGTTATAAAAGGCTCGAAGATAGTGTTAAAAGGCTTGGAGAAAGTGTTAAAAGGCTCGGAGATTCAAATTTCTCAATCCTATTCATATTCCTTAAAAAAAAAACTCAGATTACAATTTAAAAAGCTCAAAGAGTGTTTGAAAAGACTCGAATAAAGTGTTAAAAAGCTCGGAAACCCAGATCTTCATCGTCTTCAACACAATTTTTTCATAAATTTAAACCCTAACCTAACCTCTTCAAACAAACCTAATCAAGAACAAATCAAATCAAACATAATCTACATGTCTAAACAACACCCAACATCAAACACGCACATAAACTCATCAAGAACAAAAATGCATGAGAAACATAAAATTACCACTATTAATTGCAGGTTCTCGTCGACTTCAAGACTGTAGCGCCACCGCCAGTGAGTTCAACATGAGATTTTCAGGCGTATTTCTTGCAGCCGATGCTTTCTCTCTCTACTGTTCTCTCTCTCAACTTTTTTCTCTCTAGGTTTGAAAACGACATAAACTAACAAAAAAAGGTATTTTTGTCTGGTCACCTAAATAGGTGCCTTTTAAGCATAAATTAGTAAAGTGGTGATATTCTTACAAAAATCGGCCCAAATAGTGACAAAAAAATTTTGAGCCCTTTTTTAATGCCCCGTCATCGAGAAGATCCATAAAATATGCAGGTACAAAACAGAGTAAATAGCATGTAAAACAAAGTAAAAATGAAACATAGTTAACCTTTAATATTTCTCAAGCACATCTTATAGCAAGAACTCTCTCCCAAACAATTCAAATATTTTACTTGTTACATCATGAAAGTGAAACACTTACTACAAGAACAACACAATATATATATACATATATATATATATGTGTGTGTGTGTAAAAACACAACATCAAGTACAATATAAGGAATAATATTACTGGCCAGTCAGAACAACAATCAAGGAGATGGCATACAGAGCCCAGGTAACGCATTTGAGGATCAGTGGAAACGGAATTGTAATGGTGAAGACAACTGCCGTAGCGACTAGGAGCACTGCTATTTTCTCCAGAACCTGAGCCGTTCTAGCATATTTGTGGGCAATGAAGTTTGAAACAAAGAGAAAAAGAAAGGTAAGCAAGATTAAGAAAGAGAGCAAATGGAAGGAATTTGAGAGTTGGGAATTGGTTTGCGCAAACAAGAGAGATATTTCAAGTGGTGTGGTGAAGCAAAATGCAATGGCAATGTTTTTCAATTGGTTCTGATTCTCAACTGGAGTAGAAGATACCAGTTGCGATTCTATGTCGATAGGAGGAGACGACTGTGGTTGGGATGATGATGGAGGTGTTGGTGGGTGTAGTCTCAGAAGAATTTGTGAAATAAAACTTGTGATAGAGGACATTTTTTGTGTTTCTAGCTTGTTGCCCAACTGAAGCTTTTCCATATTTTATATTTTATAGTCACTTGTTTTCTGATTTGGAATGAGTTGTTATGTGAAAAAGAGGACTTTCTAGGAAGTGGATTGTTTCGGATTCGGATTCGAATTCGGATACATATTAGAATAGCTGAAGGAGTTTTTTTTACTATTAAGACAAGGCTTTTCGGATTAGTTGTCTTGCTGTGTTGTGCAATTAGACCTGTTGATGAATATCCAGAGAAGAGGACTTTATATAAAACAAAATTTGTGAAATTTCAATCAGTTCAGAGGTTGCTGGATTTGCATATAAGTAATAATCTTTTTCTTTTTGTATTCATAATTGGTAAAAATCACATTCAATCGTGTATTAGTCCGGTTAACATTTAAATTAATTCAGGCATTTTGCAAAAACAAAACATTATGGATTATGCTTATTTTCTTACATGATTTAGTTTCTTAATTTTATATCATCAACCAAATGTAAAATGATGTAATTTATTTTGTAAGAAAGCAATGGATTATATAATTCACTTTGTGAATGAGATTGGCTTCATGAAACCAAAATTTTCGAATCATCCGATTCTGAGTAAATTCGTCCAAAACAAGTCATGAAGACTTTTTATCCGACACTGTACCCGCTCTTGTCCTGTTTTTTCCCTGCACGTTTCAAAACCGCATTCTGAATAATATGTACTAATGCTTCAATATATATATATACTTTTCTTTTTAAGATTTTACGACAACTATTACAATAGGCTGCCGGACCTATCGAAATCAAACAATATATGTTTGGTCTGGATATCTACTTCCATAACAGGAGATTACTACTCCAACAAATCGAAAAGATAATTCTTGACATATGCTTTTAAAATATGCATAATAGGATTTGAACCTTTCACCACTAATATGGAAGGGAAGTGCACTACAGCATATGCTAGAGGTGATGTGCATATATATATGGTGGTTCTCAAGTAAGTATGTCCTGAAATTATAATTTCAAGATGTCAAATCACAGCCACACATTCATATTGAGTGTGGGTATTTGTTAATGTGGAGTTGTGAGCCCACTGTGAATGTGTGAATGTAGTTGGATGTCCTGAAATTATAAAGTCAGAATGGTCCTGATTATAGAAGTATTATATATATATACACTAAAAATGAAGGAAGGACGTATAAGCCATGGATTATATAGAAAATACTTTAGTGTGGATGGTTTGTGAGAAAAAAATTCAAGACAGCATAAAAACATAAATTCACAGTCATAATTTAGTGTCATTTGTTATCCTGATATTTTTATACGCGAACATCTGCACCATTGAAGCTATCAAATTATATAACCTACAAATGCAATTACCTGTTGGCAATAAATTATCGGAGGATGATTACCTAAATGACACTTGTCACTCGTAGCTAGACAAATGTCTCTGATACCCACAATGGTGTTGACAACATAGTAAGATGTTAGAAATATACCTATAATTACCACTTAGAAAGGTAAATCATGGGAGGTAAACACTATACACTTACGGTGTATCTGTACTCAAGTACTGACCCAAGCATCATAGGGTGTTCACCAACATCCCCATTGGTCATTTTAACCGTTTGCTATTATTCTATTTTTAGGGGACTCTAGATGCAACCTCCGAGGACCATCTTCCGAAGGGAAGGGGACTCCAGATTCTTAAGTAACTCCAGATGCATCCTCCGAATACTATCCTTGAAAGATATTAACCAATCACCAATTCGCCTCATTTTTATTCTCAACGGCAATAATCTCTCAATTTTTTAAGGAAAAGACCTGTTTTCGGATTTAATCCGAAATCCAATATCCTCAAGGACTATTTGGCATGGCCTGTATGTGAAAGTGACTAACACATGACAAGAATGATAAGGATTTTATAAAAAAGGAAGAGGGTTGTTTCGGATACTCCGAAATTGGAACAGCTAACGGAGTTTTTGAATGCATAGGACTAAGATTTTCGGATATCCGAGAATTGGCTTACGTACTAACTTAGTTGTATTCTCTTTTGTGCAGACAAAAAGAAGAAAAAAAAAATTAAAGAAATTGCAATTGAGATTGGCTTTCATGGGACGCAAACTTTTCGAATGATCCGGTTTGAGTAGAAATTGTGGTAAAACAAGTCAGAGCATGGAGACTTTATTATATGATTTATTTATTTATTCTTATAGACTATAGGATATATCACAGCCATCACGGCATCACCGATGTCCGAATCACCATTCGAAGTTCGAATCCCCTAGTAGGATCCACTCTACTCGCATTTATTTCCAATGGATCTTATTATGGGTCCACACCCGTCCCCACCACGTTTCAAGAAACCTACCAAAGATAAATTTTGACATCCATTTATCATATGATCAATAAATTAATAAAATACTACATATACCCTCTATAAATTAATAAAATATATTAATTGATCAATAAATTAATATTTATTAATTTATGAAAATTAGAGTAAGTCTCTCATGAAGGATTTCTTATTTTAAATTCGGTAAGGACAATGATGAAAACACATTGATTTTAATGAATTTTAATCATAAATTTTTTGTAAATGATGAGTTCATTAAAATCTACCTATGAACAAAATTTGAGAATTTTTCGAATATTAGAGCTATTTTTCTTTAATTTTCCTATATTTCGCCTATTTTTTGATGCCTTCATATTTAACAAAAGTTGGATAAATAACTCTATATTTCAGAAAATCCTCAAATTTTGTTCATAAGTAGATTTCAATGAACTCATCATCTACAACAAAAAAAAAATCATATTAAAATTCATTAAAATCGATGTGTTTTCATCATGGTCATTACCGAAATTAAAATAAGGAATCCCTCATAAGAAACTCACTCCATTTATTAAATGATCAATAAATTAATAAAATATATTAATTGACCAATAAATTAATATTTATTCATTTATGAAAAATATTGAATGTGTATATTGATAACATCACCAAAAGTCATGACGCAAAGTCTCTCCTTTATTTTCTCTATAAAGCTGAGTGAAAGAAGTTTGGTGGTTCTTGTAGTGGAATACTAGGTCGGAATCGTCTGATCATTGTTTGTTATTTTAGTTTTATTCCTTATGGATCTGGAAGTGATTGAGCGTCTTTGTGCGTCTCTATCACTTTTTGATAGTGATAGACCGGTTCGGAAGCTTGATGAAAGTTTAAAACCAGCAACAATGAGAAAAATTCATTTAAGTCTGGTAGGGAAAACCCTCACTAATAAGTCTGTGAATAGGGAAGCCTTTATGAAGGTCATCGGAAAAATTTGGAAGATTCGACATGCAATGGATATTGAATCAGTTTCAGTTAACATCTTTATGTTCCACTTTGAAAAGGAAGAGGATCTTATGCGAGTAATATTCAGGGGACCGTGAAGTTTTGACAATGCTCTGATGGTTTTGGAGAAAACTGAGGGAAAAGGGTTATTAGACTCAATGAGCTTCAATCATGCAGATTTCTGGGTCCAGATTCACCATGTTCCACTTCTTTGCATGACGAAGGACATAGGTTGTTTCCTTGATGAAATGATTGGAAAGGTCATTGAGGTTGATGGTGGTGCCTCGAGGGATTGCGTCGGAAAGTTTCTACATGTTAGGGTTCGGATGGATCTAAATAAACCCCTCAGGCGATATCTATGAGTTAATGTGTTAGGCAACGGTGTCGAAACGATGATGCTTCTCATATACGAAAGGCTTCAAAATCACTCTTTTATTTGAGGAATAATGACACATAGGATGGAGGAATGCACTCAAAAGGATCCATTCCCTGTGAATAATAGTGTTGAAGAACCTCTCTTTGGAATCTGATTAAGAGCGTCTGAGCCATTCCGGAAACCTTATTTTCAGGATCAGAAAAGCTTACCACCTACGTCGAAAAAAGTGGGTAAGTGGTTTGGAAAATCAGATAATATTGGTTCCCACCCTTCGATGGAAGGTGATGAAAGAATGGTGACTAATGGCGGAGAGGAGGGTTGCTCCTCGAAATCTGACTGTCAGAAGGCAAAAGGTGAAATGATGAGTGGTTTTGACGGTTTTTATGTGGAGAATGTGGAAAAAAAAAAGTCTTTGGATATAGGCCAAGTGTCTAATAGTATTAATTGTAAAGTTCAGTCCACTTGGTGCATCAAGAGCCTAAGTTATGATATTTGTGATGGGCCTGACCCATTACACAATGTTAGCCAAGTGGCCTTCAAGAAGATTGAGGATGGGCCAGGTAGTTTAGGCCCAAAGGATGACGTGAGGAAGAGCCATTTGTTTCAAGAAGGGATATTGAATGTTAATCAGTTTTTGGACCAAAAGAAGTTTGTAGCCCAATTAGTGAGTGCATCAAGCAAAACCGGGTTGAGTTATTTTGTTAAAACGAGTGTGGGTGGAAAATCTTAGGTTAGAATCCCTAAACCAGATCGAATTGGGGAAAACCAAAATCAACTGGTTTTTCAACATGGTAAGCGAAAGGTAGCTGAAAAGAGGATAGGCGAGTCAGGTCGTCGGAGGAAAGCCAGGAGGGATCTGTCTCCTAATAGATATAGGGAAAATGAGGTTACAAAAATCACCCCAAGTGACGAAGTGGCGAAGTGGCGTCAGTCATTACGGTATGATAGTGGGCTCTCCAAGGAACATCGATTCACCGGAGCTGGAAAAGGATGGTCCTAGGTTGGTTAGTTCTTATAAAACAAAAAGCCTATCTTCTGGGTGTGTTGGTGTCTCAACGATTGGTGTTGTTGATGTTACTGGAGTTTTTGTTCCATCTATAGCGATTACGGAATTATCGGTCCACCAGTCTCTACCAGCCCGCCGTCTTCAATGAAAATCTACTCCTAGAATGCTTCTAGAACGCTATGGGGTTGGGAAACTCTAGAGCATTCAACTTCCTACAGTCTCACAATGAGAAGTCTAATCCGAATATGGTTTTTTTAATGGAAACTAGGTGTGATCATGGTAAGTTAGAAAAGTGGCGAGTGAAGCTTGGTTTCTCTAGGAAGTTGGTTTATAGTGTGAGGAATTCAGGTGGCCTTTGTTTGTTCTGGTCTAACAATATTGTGGTTAAGCTACTGACTTATTCCCTGTCTCACATCGATGTCAAGGTTAGGAGTGATGGTAATCGAAATTGGAGACTTACAGGATGTTACGGTCATCCGGATCATTCTCAAAAGGTGCATTCTTGGATGCTTCTTCATTGTCTCGCTAGTTTGTTGGATTGGCAGCAGATGTGTTTAGGAGACTTCAATGAGATTCTGTATGATTCTAAAAAGTTAGGAGGGTTACAAAAGAATCAGCGATGTGTGGCCGCTTTCCGCGAAGCTTTAGAGGATTGTTGCTTGGATGACATGGGTTTCTCTGGCCCAGTCTTCACCTAGTGTAATAAACGAGAGGGAAACAAGATGTGGAACGCCTTGACAGGGGTTTATGCAATAGAGCTTTGGCAAATTTGTTTCCTGTGTATGGAATTTGTCATTTGGAATTTTAAGGGTCAGATCACCGCCCTCTCTTCTTAGAGTTCAATGAGCATTCTACTATGGCTATTAGAAGACCTTAAAGGGAGGGGAAGCGGTTCTTTTTTTAGGAATGATAGGTCGATGATGACAAATGTCAGAATTTGATTAGCTCTGTGTAGAGGGGTGTTTGTTATGGAATTGATTTACCAACTGTGGGTAATAAAATTGAGGTCTGTGGCTTGAGGTTGAATGCTGGGAATGCTTTTTAAAAGAGAAAACTGTGTGAGGAGATCGTTAATAGTAGGAAGGAATTAAATGAGGCTTGCATGGTCGACAGACCTGACTCGTGGATGCTTATTAATAGGTTGGAAAACCGCTTAGATGAGGCGTTAAGTGTGGAAAAGAGATACTAGAGACAGAGGGCTAGAATTGAATGGTTGAAAAATGGTGATAGAAACACTCATTTCTTTCATCTGAAGGTTTCGGCGAGAAAAGATCGAAACAAAATTAAAGGTTTAGTTGGTGAGGATGGGCAATGGAAGGATTCTCATTCTGATATGGCAAGAATTATTGAGCAGTATTTTACAGATATCTTCATGACTAGTTCTCCATCCCAAGAAAATATTGGGCTAGTTTTAGAAGGTGTTCAGCCGAAGGTGTCAGCTCCGATGATGAGGTTCTTGGATTCGAGGTTTACTATGGTGGAAATTCGGGTTGTAGTGTTCAATATAAGGGCTCTAAAGGCCCTTAGGAAAGATGGTCTCCCAACTCTTTTTTACCAAAAGTTTTGGGAGACAATTAGGCAGTGTTACTTCCGTCTGTCTTAATTGTCTTAACAAGGGGAGGTCAGTAGAAAAGTTAAACAGTACGTTGATTGCCTTGATTCCAAAAATAAAGTCTCCTAAAAGAAT
Source organism: Acer campestre (assembly GCA_954870605.1). Taxonomy (NCBI): domain Eukaryota; kingdom Viridiplantae; phylum Streptophyta; class Magnoliopsida; order Sapindales; family Sapindaceae; genus Acer; species Acer campestre. The sequence goes on along the minus strand of OX940800.1, from coordinate 21,242,568 downwards.
ATATGGGTATCGCCCAATCAATTTGTGTAACTTTCTGTACAAGATCATCGTAAAAACCTTGGCCAACTGTCTCCAGGCTGCCCTTGGGGATGTTATTTCTAAATCCCAGAGTGTTTTTATTCCGGGCCGTTTGATCTCCACGCTCATAGGTTTCAAATGCTTGCATAGATTGAAACGCAGGAAAAGGAAGAAGAGTTCGATGGTGATTAAATTTGACATGTCCAAAGCCTATGATCAAGTTGAGTGGGTGTTCATTGAGAAGATGATGCTAAAGTTGGAGTTCTCGGTTTCTTGGGTGAATTTGATGATGAGATGTATCTCCCCAGTCTCACACTTCTTTATTTCTAAATGGTCAAGTTTGTGGTAACATCAAACCCTCTAAGGGTCTTAGACAAGGAGACCCCTTCTCTCCTTATCTATTTTTGATTTATTCAGAGGGTTTCTCGAGTTTAATTCATAAGGCTCAGACGAAAGGAAACCTCTCAGGTTTCAAGTGCAGTCAAAATGGGCCAGCCATCTCCCACTTTTTCTTCACTAACGATAGCCTTTTGTTTACAAAGGCGAATGAGAGGAACTGACAGCTTTCCAGACAGTGCTAGACGATTACGTAAAGGCATTGGGTCATAAGGTAAATTTTGATAAGTCTGCCTTATGTGTTAGCCCGTCCTTTCAGACTGAAGAAGGGATAAGACTTGCGGTAATTGTTGGTATCTCTTTAATGGACTATCACAAGAAGTATTTGGGCCTCCCATGTTTTACTAGTAGAAGGAAGTGAAAATTCTTTACGAACATCACTGATCAAATATGGAACAAGCTAAAAGGCTTGGGAGATAAATTTCTCTCAACTGGAGGAAAAGAAGTTCTTATAAAAGCTATGATCCAATCGATCCCTTCTTATGTTATGAGTTTGTTCCGGTTGCCAAAGGGATTATTGTCAGAGATTAAGTGGTTGTGCACTCGTTTTTGGTGGGAAAGTTTCCAAAAGAACCAGAAAATCCATTGGTGAACGTGGTCAAATCTGTGTAAGCATAAATCTAAGGGTGGTCTGGGTTTTCGAGATTTAGAGATATTCAATAGGGCTTTCTTGGCCAAGTAGTGTTAGAGACTACTAAAGACACCTGATTTCCTTGCTGCGAGAGTGTTAGAAGGCTATTATTTCCAAAATGGGTCTTTGTTGGAAGCCTCCAATAATTCCTCAGCCTCATTCGTTTGGAAGAGTTTGCTATAGGGGAGAGAGGTTTTAGCTTCAGGTTTAAGGTGGAAGGTTGGTTGTGGTACAGCTGTTCGTATTTACAATGATAAATGGGTTCATGTACCCTCAACCTTTAGAATTTTCTCCCCTCCTAAATTAGATCCTGATGCTTTGGTGGATAGCTTGATTTCATCATCTGGGGGATGGAATGTTCAGCTTATTAATCAAAGCTTTTCAATTAATGATTACAGGGTTATTTTGAAAATTCCAATTGGCTCTAAGAAACATGAGGACTCGGTTGTGTGGCACTATGATAATAGTGGTAGGTATATGGTGAAGAGTGGTTACCGGATAGGGCAAGATCTGCTCACTAATCCTGGAAGTTCGAACTCTACCCTTTTGCCTTCTTGGTGGAAGTGTCTTTGGAAATTAGCCATCCCCATGAAGATTAAAATTTTTTTGTGGAAAGCTTGTCACAACTGGCTTCCGACTATGGGTAATTTAGCTCGAAGGGGTGTCCCAATTAGTGTTAATTGTCCTTTGTGTGGAAAATTGTCGGAATCTATTTTTCATGCTCTTTGGGCCTATCAGAAACTCAAGTATGTCTGTTCTAGCTGGCTGCCATAAACTGCTGTGATTAGAGGTTCTTATTCAAAAACTTTTTTTATTTTATTCTGAACTATTTTTCCTCTATTAACTGTGATGAGCTAAGTCTCCTTTGCACAATTTTGTGGAAATTTTGGTTTATCCGAAATTCTGTGGTGCATGGTGCTGCTAGCCAGGACCTGTTGGAGGTTGTTGTTAGGCCAAGAATTATCCGGCAGAGCTGAATGAATGCAGGTAGTCCAAGGTGAGTCGTGTAGTTAGTAGGGATGTGAAATGGGAACCACTTGACCCTAGTGAATATAAAATAAACTGTGACGATGCGGTGGATGCGAACAAAGGCTTCATTGGTATTGGGATCGTTATTCGTGATTCGACTAACTTTGTTATGGCCTTAAGCGCTCAAAGAATTGATGGCACATATTTTGTTCAAGTGGCGGAAATGGTTGCCATAAATAGGGGCCTTCAATTTGCAATTGATTCGGGTCTGAGACCGTGTGTGCTTGAATCGGACGCTGCTCTGGTGGTAAAATGGATCAATGATGAGAGTCATTTGGATTCTGAGTGTGGGGGAATCATTCTTGATATCTTGGAGTTGCATTCGTATTTGAATGGCATCCTAGTTAAGTTTGTTCCTATATTGGCTAACCAAGTTGCTCATGGGTTAGCAAAGAAGGGCCTGAGTTATGTCGATGACATCTTCTGGATGGAGGAATTTCCAGATTGTGTTAGGCCTGTTGTAGTGGCTAATTTGCTCGGTTAATGTTGTGTCTAGTACTGTTTGTTTCAAACAAAAAAAACATCACCAAAAGTCTTCTCAATGACAAAGTTGATGATCATATACAATTTTAGAGCCTATATATGTAATGACACTATTTAACTGCATTACAAAAAACTATTATGCTCAATATTCTCAACAGCAATAATCTCTCGATATTTTCATGTGTCCCAAAGGTGAAAGTGCTTGATGCTTGTATGTTTTGGGAAGGTTAAGCTATTAAGCTTTTAATAGAGTTATAACAGTTTTTCTGTTATAATGTTTTTACAGGGACATTCTTGATATATAACATCTATCAATATGAGTTCAGAGATGGTGCCGTCTCCTATGTAACTTAACAAGTTACTAGAGCACTCATGAAAGAGGATATAGGACATAAGGTCAATCCATGTGTCGGTATTATGAACACCTAAGAAATTGAAAACTTATGTGTGAGATGTGTTTGGTTAATCAAATAAGGTTACTGGTTCAAAGCTTGTTTACCATGCCACCTTGATTAACTTTGATGTATTTTCACTAAGTGGAGGTTCAAGTCGAGAAACACCTTCATTTATGCATTAAGGTTTCCAAATCTATACAAGAATGCTTTTCAAATAAATTTTATTTTGAATATGGTTGAGGATTGTTAGAGAAATTTTTTAAATAAATAACATTTGAAATTAAATTTGAAAAGACAAAACTTTTTGTCATAAATAAAGAATGTGTTGTTTCAAACAGACACATTGTTTTGTTTTAAATTTAAATTATATGACTTGTTATTTTAATGTTTATAAATACTGGTATCAGACAGTATACAGACTACACATGAATCATTATCTTTCTCCTCTATGTTTTTTAAAAATCATACAGCAACAATATTTTATTCACCGGTAGAAAATAGAATATTGTCATAAATAGACTTACAACTTTCAAAGGTGTTCTGGTTAGTTTTCGCAAGTGCACAGGGCAGACAAACAAAGGCTTCATTGTATCGTAGAGGCATATTCGCAAACTCAGTACATCACAGAATTGATGGAGGTAAATAACGTCTTAAGGAGAATGACAACATATCGTGCCTTGAGAAGCCTATTGTATTAGTTTTTTAACTTTGGATTAATTTTGTTCTTTGTAGTATTTATTTGTTAACGGTGTTTTGGTTTGGGATCAAGAAAAGCGATCAATTTTTAACAGAAAATATCCAACAAAATATGCAGGTACAAAACAGAGTAAACAGCAGGTAAAACAGAGTAAAAATGAAACAGAGTTAACCTTTAATATTTCTCGAGCATAACAAAAATTATCTCCCTAGCAATTCATATATTTTACTTGTTACATCATGAAAGTGAAACAGTTACAACAAGAACAGCACAATAAATATATGTATAAAAACACAACATCAAGTACAATATAAGCAATAATACTGGCCAATCAGAACAACAATCAAGGAGATGGAACACAGAGCCCAGGTAACGCATTTGAGGATCAGTGGAAACGGAATTGTAATGGTGAAGACAACTGCTGTGGCGACGAGGAGCACTGCTAATTTCTCCAGAACTTGAGCCGTTCTAGCACATTTGTGGGCAATGAAGTTTGAAACAAAGAGAAAAATAAAGGTAAGAAAGATAGCGAAAGATAGCGAAAGGAAGGAATTTGAGAGTTGGGAATTGGTTTGCGCAAACAAGAGAGATATTTCAAGAGCCGACGTGAAGCAAAACGCCATGCCAATGTTTTTCCATTGGAGCAGAATCTGGTTCTGGTTCTCAACCGGAGTAGTCACCAGTTGCGATTCTATGTCGATAGGAGGTGACGATTGTGGTTGGGATGATGATGGAGGTGTTGGTGGGTGTAGTCTGAGAAGGATTTGTGAAACAAAACTTGTGATTGAAGCACAAAATTTCTGGACACTGCTTGAAAGGGAGGACATTTTTGTGTTTCAAGCTTGTTGCCCAACTGAAGCTTTTCCATATTTATGGTCACTTGTTTTCTGATTTGGAAGGAGTTGTTATGTGAAAAAGAGGACTTTCTAGGATTGGGATTGTTTCGGATTCGGATAGATATTCGAATAGGCGAAGGAGTTTTTTTGACTATTAAGACAAGGCTTTTCGGATTTGTGCAGTATTCGATATTTGTCTTGCTGTGTTTTGCAAGTGCAATTAGACCCGAGAGAAAAAAATAAATAGAAAATGTTTTCTTTATAATGTACATTCAAATTAATTCGAATTAATTTAGGCATTCTGCAAAAACAAAACATAATAACATTATGGATTATGCTAACTTTCGTACATGATTTAGTTTTTAATTTTATTTCATCAACTAAATGTAAAATTATGTAATTTACAAAGCAATGGATTATATAATTCACTTTGTGAATGAAATTAGCTTCCTAAAACCGAATTTTTCGAATCATCCGATTCTGGGTAAAATTCATCTAAAAATAAGTCATCAATACTTTTTATATTATTTATTAATTCTTACAGCACAGTCAGCACCACCCAAAGTTCGAATAATCCGATTTGAGTAAATTCGTCTAAAACAAGTCATGAATACTTTTTATATTATTTATTAATTCTTACAGGCACAGCACAGTCAGCACCCGAATCGGTCACTAATATCCGACGCTATACCCGCTCTTGTCCTGTTCTTTTCCTTCACGTTTCAAAACCACATTATTTTTTTTTTTTTTGATAATAAACGAAACAAACAGCCAACCAAGGCTAAATACAAAGGCTGGAATTCAGCCACAACAGCTCCTTACAAGAGGAGAGGGCACACGACGCAAGCTTAAGAGACAAGGAGTTCCCCCCTAGGGAGGAGGCTTGACACTTACAGAAGCCAACCGACGATAATAAGGCCCTAATGTCATTGACAATAAAGTGGGAGTCCCCACGGTTAGGGGTATCGCTGCAGAGAAGAGACACCGCCTCAGCTGAAGCGTTTTCCACAATCGAAACAGGGAGATTAAATTGGATTGCCATCTTTAGCCCCTCACGCACAGCCAGGAGGTTCCCCATTTCTGCAGAAAACTTACCTTCAAGAGTAGTTAACGAAGTGGCTATCACTTTCCCTCTAGAATTCAGAATGGCCGAGCCTAGCCCAATCTTATCAGGATTCGAACGACGTTTGACAGCGGAATTGAGTTTCAGTTACCTTGGAGGAGGGGCTACCCACTCAGCAACTGGTTTCTGCAGCAGGGGAGCAGAGGAAGAACACAGGACCTGTTTCGAATTAGTAAACTCATTCAAAAACGCCACAGCTCTGTTGGCCATCACCGAAGGATCACTGATTCTACCTTTATTCAGCACCGAGTTCCTCTCATTCCACACTGCCCAGGCCATAACGCAAAACAAATTGAACCCAGCTGTATCCACCTGATGTTTCACAAAGAGGAACACATCCTGGATCAACACAAAACATTTGGACCGCAAGAGGTTGCCAAAACGCGTGCCATTCCAAAAATTCTTCGCCATCTTACAGTAGAACAGGGCGTGAACTATGGATTCACCTTTCCAATTGCATCTAACACACAGGGGGGCATCCACAATCTTCCTCTTCCAAAGGTTCTCCATTGAGGGCAATGCATTTAAACAACAGCGCCAAATGAAGATTTTGATCTTTGGAGGAAGCTCCAGCTTCCAAAACTGAGGCCACCAGTTTCCACATCTCGAAGAAGAAGCAAAATTCTCCTGCTGACTTTCCTGGAAGGCACAATCATACCCACTCTTGACTGAATATTCCCCATTCTTCTCAAAGTGCCACCGGAGAAAATCGGTTCCCTCTTTCCAGCTAATGGGAATGGTTCAAATGATCTCCCTATCAATGGGAAGCAAGTTCCTCTCAAGGCTGTCCACATTCCAACACTTACGGGCGCTGTCAATCAGATCAGAAACCATCACATTCGAACCCGGATCGAAAGTTATAACTTTGAACGAACTGGGGCGGGGAACCCATTTGTCTCGAAAGACATGAATTTTGGATCCGTCACCCACGCTCCATCTGAGCCCTTTTTCCAAGAGTTCCCTCCCCCACAACAAGCTTCTCCATAAGTGTGAGCAACCACCCTTGGCCGAAGCATTGAGAAAATCCCCTTGCCTAAAATATTTCGCCTGAAGCACCCGGGCAGCCAACGAATTCTGATCGGCAAAGATGCGCCAAGCCTATTTTGCTAAGAGGGCTTGATTGAAAATTGAGAGATCCTTAAAGCCTAACCCCCCTTCACATTTTGGCCTACACAACCTCTTCCAACTCACCCAACTGATTTTTCGTTTACCAAACTTCGAACCCCACCAGAATTTGGAGGACAGACCACTCAGCTCATTACACAAACCAACCGGGATTTTGAAGAGACTCATCGTATAATTCGGAATAGCTTGGGCTACGGCTTTTATAAGAACCTCTTTGCCCCCATACGAAAACTGGTTTCCATTCCAGCCCCTTAACTTGTTGCTGACCTTGTGTTTAATCTCACTGAAAACAGCCTTTTTGTTTCTTCCCACCATGGTGGGGAGCCCGAGATATTTATCCAACGAGTTCCTCAGCTCAATCTCCAGATTACTAAGGATAGCCTTCTTCAGATCAGCAGCCACATTCGGACTAAAGGAGATAATCGATTTAGTTAGATTAATCCTCTGCCCGGAACCTCTTTCGTAAAAAATATATACTAATGCTTCAAAAAAAAATTATATATATATACTTTTTTTTTTTTTTAAAGATTTTACGAGAACTATTACAATAAGCTACCGAACCTGTCGAGATCAAACAATATATCTACTTTCATAACGGGGGATAACCACTCCCATAAATTAGAAAGAAAATTTTTCACACGTGCTTTTAAAATATGTATGATGGGATTTGAACCTTTCACCACTAATGTGAAAGGGAGGTGCACTACCGCGTATGCTAGAAGTGATGTGCATATTATATACATACTACAAATGAAGAAATGACATATAAGCCATGGACTATATAGAAAATACTCTAGTGTGGATGGTTTGTAAGAAAAAATTTCAAGACAGCATAAAAACATAAATTCACACGTAAACGTAAAATTTGTTATCCTTATATTTTTATACGCGGACGTCTGCACTATTGAAGCTATCAAATTATATAACTAGCAAATGCAATTGTTGGTAATAATTACCGAAGGATGATTATCTAAATAACACTTGTCACTCGTAGCTAGATAAGTGTTTCCCACACCCACAACGTTGTTGACAGCATAGTAAGATGTTAGGTGTCGTTTGTTTTTTCTATTTAAAACTTAATGAATCTGAATCATAATTATTAAGTATTTTTTTTTTTAAGTGATCAAACAACTTAAAAATACAAAAAAAAAATAAAAAAAATAAAAAAACAACTTAAAATAAAAAATAAAAAATTCTGACTTTTCACTTAATTGCAAATTACTGGATTGCATTAAATGCAATCCAAAATCTTTTCTTTCGATATTATCCCCCATATATAGCATATTTCCAATTTTATCATAATTATATATGGTATAGAAATCTTTATTTTAATATATTTATTATTTTAAATGGCTTTAAATAAAAAAAAATAAAAAAAATAAAACTCTAATCACTTCTCATATTGGTGTTTAATATCAATACTTTATTATGATATTAATTGAAAAAAAAAATAACATTTTCTTTTCTTAGTAAAAATGAAGTTTGTTTGTAATTGTAGAAGAAGATCACGATCATATGTGTTTTATATAATTATTATTTTTGGATTGTTTTTATTCCATATTATATGTATAATTGTTTAACATGGGAATAAATGTAAAATTACTTATTTTCAAACAATTTTATTTTTAAAAAAACAAACGTGTTGACAATACATTCAGATGTGAGGGAAAAAAAAACAAACAAACATATCATTCAAGTTCAGATTTTAATTTCTATTCAGTCTTTACAAATATTCAAGACTGTTGAGTTTTCAAACAACCACTTAGAAATATACCTATAATTACCAATAAATCATGGGAGGTAAACACTATACACCTATTGTGTATCCTTACTCAAGTACCGACTAGACTTGACCCGGTTCCGGTTCCACTTTTTCAGAACCGGTCGATTTCGAACCGGATTCCGGTTCCGGTTCTGAACAGGCCGGTTCCTTTTTTTTTTTAATTTTTTTTAAATTACCGTTGGAGTGCAACGGTCAGCTGACGTTAGCCAACCGTTGCGCCCCAACGGCTGCCTTTTAATTTTTTTTTTTTCTTTTATAAATACAAACCACACACCGCCCACCCCCCCCCCCCCCCCCCTTCATTTTTCCTCACAATTATTTCCTCCCAATTCTCTCTAATTCTAATTTCTCTCTCAATTCTCCAACTCTCCAAGTTTCCAAATATTTAATATTGTCAATTAGTAAGTTTTTAATATTTATTTCATTTGCAATATATTTTATTTCCAATTTATTTTATTTCTGATATATTTTATTTGTAATTAATTTTATTTGCAATTTATTTTATTGCCGATTCTAAATTTCTAATTTCTCTTTCTATTCTCCAACTCTCCAAGTTTCCAAATATTTAATATTGTCAATTACTAAGTTTTTAATATTTATTTCATTTGCAATAGATTTTATTTCCAATTTATTTTATTTCCGATATATTTTATTTGTAATTAATTTTATTTGCAATTTATTTTATTGCCAATTCTAAATTTCTAATTTCTCTTTCTATTCTCCAAGTTTCCAAATATTTAATATTGTCAATTACTAAGTTTTTAATATTTATTTCATTTGCAATATATTTTATTTCCAATTTATTTTATTTCCGATATATTTTATTTGCAATTAATTTTATTTCCAATTTATTTTACAATTCAATTTTTAAATGGCAAGTGGAAGTGGAAGGGGTCACGGCCGTGACGGTCCTAGGCGTTCAATTTCGATGAGAGGTAAGGGTCCTATGATCGATAATCTCGGTCGTGACGACACCGCCTATTACGAGTATTTGCAACGCCGGGCCTATTCTGAAGACCTAGGTTTAAACTTTCCTACTCCCCCTCTAATAATTTCAGAACCCGATCCCGATGACCCCCTACCCCCCCCCCCCCCCACCCCCGGCCCCAATTTGACAAGCCAGTCAGATAATATGTCTTATGTTGATACACCTACAGATTTTAGATTTGATCCACAGGAAGTTCAGGAACCAGGAGAGCAAGAAGATCTGATACAGAGGCAGAGCAAATCTAATCTCTTCACAAAACATATGAAGAAAATTAGGCAAGAAGATGGGAGCTTTGTAGTAGCTTGCAATTACTGCAGCAAAGTATATAAGTAGCACAAATCTGGAGGACATGGCAGTTATCGAAAGCATATTTTAGCTAAACATCCAGAAGCAGAGACCAGATCGAGGTCACAAACACAAATTCCCAGGTACACTACTCCTAACCAACAATTATTTCGTTATACTGATGAACAAAATAGAGAAGAATTAGCAAGAATGGTAGCAGTAGAACACCTATCATTCAGTTTTTGTGAAAGGGTTGGTTTGGTTAATTATTGTCGAAAAGCATTAAACCCTGCTGCATGCCGTGTTCCTAGAACCACGCTCACATCAACACTTGAAAAGATTTATTTTAAAGAAAAAAAGAAGTTAGAAAGAATTTTTGATAAATATATCGGTCGTGTTTCCGTATGTGCCGACATATGGACTGACCATTGGAAATCGCATTCATACTTGGGTGTCACTTGCCATTTTATGGATGATACATGGACTACTCAAAAAAGAATTCTTGTATTTAGAGTTTTTGATGATACACACACTGCTCATAATATTTTTAGACAGCTTAGAATTATTTTTGCAGAGTATAAAATTGAAAGCAAAATTTTTGCAATTGGTTTTGATAATGCTTCTGCCAATACCGCTGCTATTCCATCTTTACTTGATTTATGCAAACCTTATCTTGGTGGTACATTTTTTCATCAAAGATGTGCATGCCATGTTTTAAATTTATGTGTTCAAAAAGGATTAGAAACTCTTGAACATTTTATTCTACCTATTAAAAAAGCTCTAATGTTTTGTGGAAACATTCTTCTACAATGAATGCATGGGTAAAATATTGTAAACAAAATGGTAGACGTGTCGTTAGATTTTCTCGTGATGTTCCAACACGTTGGAATTCTACTTATAAATTGCTTGCTCAAAGTTATGAATATAGGGATTTATTAGTTTCTTTTATTCAATTTCATGTTACCCACCTTCAACTTTATCAATCACATTGGGATGCTTGTTACAACGTTTTCAATTTGTTATCCATCTTTAATAATGCTACACAAAATTTATCTGGTGTTTATTATCCTACAACTCATTTATTTATTTTTGAAAGTATTAATATTCACTACAAGAAAATATGGTTTTATTGACAGTTAATTGTTGACAGTTTTTAACTGTCATCCATTCTTGACAGTTCTTGTATTTATTGACAGTTTTTAACTGTCAAGGATTTATGACAGTTAAAAACGGTCAACAAATAACTAATTTTTTTTTTATATATTATTAATATATTAAATAATATATAAATATATAATATATATACTATATTATATTATATAAATATATCATTATTATTTATATAATATATATAATATATATAATATAATATAATATAATATAATATATAATATATAAATATTAATATATTAATATATTATATATATTATATAATA